>JARHVA010001113.1:1525000-1785000 GCA_037957365.1 Torreya grandis
GAATACTAGAAAAATGGTATGTGTGTGTGTGTGTGTGTGGTAAACAATTGGATTAGGTAAAAAAAGATTTTTAAAATGCCTAGGATAAATATATATAGAAGAAAGGAAAAATAAATTTTGTATTTATACTATTTTAAGAAAAAAAATATAAAAAATAAATATAGAAGAAAGGAAAATGAAAATTTGGTACAAAAAATAAAATAAAAAATAATAATCAATAAAAAAATTGTAACAAAAAAATGTGTTATTGATACCTCGAGACAAAAGTGATGCGCACAAAGATCCAAAAATAAGCAATTGGTTGAAAAAAAACACATTAGAAATGCAAACACAGCCTTGGAAGATTGGAATATCTTCATGTTAAGAACAACATCGTTCATACCTCCAAAAAAATAGGGAGATTTTAAAAGCTATAGATATTTGTATGTAACAAATATACTAGCAATAATGCATAATAAACAAATATTGAAATCACTAAATATGTCAATTAATTTATATAGAGCTAAACAAAATAGACAAACAAATACATCTAACCACAACAACACTTAGCTTGAGCCAGTTGTGCTTCTATGTAAAGAACAAAAAATTATGTTAACATCTAATATATGGGTGAAAGGATGATTAGTAAATAGAACTATTGGGAGAATTGTTGACAACGTCTACAACTTAGATTCAAAGATGCTTCCCTATCCATATATGTAGTTATTATATTAAAAAAATACTCCCCCAGCCCCTCTCCCCATCCTCCTCCTGCCCCCCCTTGTCGCCCCAAAGATGCAAAGAATTTACACATCTATTGATTTCACCTATTACATGAAGTAACCATCGTTAGATGCCTATAAAAAAGGCATGGGATCTAACCATATATAAAGCACGAGGAATAACACTCAATAAAACAACAATTGACATTGAAGACATTGATTTCTAAGGCTTAATATGTAAATCATAAAAAATCAAAAGAAAAAAGATCGATAGAATTACCTCTTCCATAACATTCACAATAACTCTAGCTTTGTAACTATTATTATATACAAAAGAGAATTGTTGTATGCCATGATTTGTGAAATGGGGACCTTGAGGGCAGCGTGTCTATCTGCCAAGCTCCGTTCCGTAGAAAGATGAGCAATGATATCGAAAGCACTCAAAATGTCGATGAAATGCTTCTGTCTGGACTCTGTCGACTCCGAAGCCATGCCACGGGGACCCTGCTTCCATACTATAATCCCACCTTCAGTGATTTCCCCAATAATGGTGATCACCTTTGCGATGCTACCATTCTCAAGAAATTCTTGAATTTGAGGTTTTCCTACAGTTAGATCGCCTACCATGTGCTCGAAGAGAGACGCCATTTAAGACCCTGCCTTTGTTTTTATTCAACCTGCTTAGCATGGAACAAGAAGCTTGAGATCATCCCTCAAAATCATTTACAGATAGTTATAACACCACCTTTTTTCAAGGGACCAGAGACCAAAAGACCCACAAAAGACTCTTTAACAGAGAGCAGCCTCATATTTACATTCTTGTCTGCAATATGATTGAGTAAAAGATACTAACCGCTTTCAACAGTGATAGAAAACAACCATTCCAGAAGGTTTGAATTTTTCCATTTACATGATTGAAAGTTTTTGATTTTGTGTTCTCCTAATTTTTTTTCACATTCCATTATTTTATTTTGGGTAAAGAAATGTCTTTTTCTTGGAAAAGTTGTGATAAAAAAATTGACATCCAGGGTGATTTATATAAAATTTTGATCTTAGAGACGAATTTGTTATTTTTCATCCAATTATAGATAATGGCATTCAAGATTTTGATATTGAAATTGTCATCATTTTCTGGGTTGTTCCCCCCCCCATAGTTTTTTCAATTAATGGCAGTTTCCATGTTTGTAAACAATTTCAGTGAAATACGCTACTGATTGGCCTACAATTGTACTCGTTATAATCATACTTGAAATGAAATGTTCAAGTTAAAATGCCAAGAAATCCAAGCATTAATAAAGATATCAATGTTGATAAAAATATATAGTAGATATGGAATGACATTTTATTATGAAATATCGATATCAAGTACAAAGATAGTATAAAGATTGATAACTTAACGAAATTGTTTGAAGATGTAAAATTAAATAGAATAAGTTTTCTAATCAAAAATTATAGTAGAAGAGTTAACATCAAGAAAAAGTTTGAAATTTTGCATGATTAGTAGGGAAAAATTTGTGTCACGGGATAGTATTTGTACATAAGAATATTGTTACAACATTTGGTCCCATAAATTACTTAGTCTCGTAGATGTTATTAAAATCATTCTTTCATTTATTCATTGATTCAATATAACTTTAACCTCCATAATAATCATCACTATAACCAGCCAATGGGATGTGGGTGAGTTGATTAAATGGCTTAGTTGTTTTAAGCCCCACCTAGGTTCAAATATTTGGAAAAGCATGTGAAGCAAATTGTGGCCATGGTTTATATTCTAAGGGCTATAAATAGCCACTGGTTATTCTCGAGACCGGTGGTGATTGTTGTTAGTATTTTGGATCAGTTGTGGTATTAGTTGGTATATGTGGTAGATAATCACTTAGGGATCTGGGGCCCCAATTATGTCCTAACCTAGTTCATAGCTCCAATCAAAAGCAAATATCTATAAAAAAAATCATCACTATAACTCTTTGTTTCAAATACATATATTTTAGAAACATGAACATAATAATCTCTTATGTTCATTATGGGGCATTCATATATTCATATTTATGTGTACATGATATCATAAAATCTTACAAGTTACTTTACATGAAGATGCAAGTTGTTATGAGAGAAGTCCCATTAATAAGAACCTCTAAGTTTGGGAGTTCACACTACCATATATAAAAATAAAAATTAATTCATTTCAAAAAAAAAATCTTATATCTATATTTATTTGTTTGTCATGTTAAAATGGAGTAAAAGTGATGATTTCAATTAATTTAAAATAAAAAAAATTGAAATGCATTTAAAAAAATGTTTTCCAGAACTTATATACAATTTAGCACTAGACAATTTGAAGGCTGTGAATTGTTCTATGAAAACTCAGATACAAATGGTCGTGTTGTTCAATAAAACCAAGAGATATAAATAAAGAAAGTTGATTATATTGATTCCAACATACCTGAGAAGCAGTGAAGTAGAGGAGTCTGCTAAAGATTGGTAAGTTTCCAAGCCATAGCTTGGTGTGTTTTCTACCTTAACTTTAAACATGCTATATTGTTGGTATCTGGTGAATATGATAGAGGAGAAATAAATTGATTGGGTACCTGAACAAATTTTTTATATGTAACGCTTTTACCCACGAATGGTTTATTCAATAAACCTCAGAAAAACCTAAAAACGATTACCCATATTCCTCTAGCTCGATTACCCACTTAGCTCTTCTCCATCTGATGGCCTTCAAACCATGGTCCATTTCATGTTAAAAAATGGGATTTATTTAATCATTACTCAAATCATTTCATGAGTAGTCATTACAAATTTTAAGGTATTATTTTGTACAATGATTATTCATAAAGGTTATTTCATAATGATTAAAAATATATACGAGTAAATAATTTACAAAATATATATATATATTTAATTAAAATTATTTTTAGAAACTTCTAACATAATATTAAAATATATGATTAAGATAATTATTGGTAACATATACCTTTCTTAGTACTTATACGGATGACATTGTAACAACAATGCCTATGCCTATCTTGGCTCATAGTGATGGAGGAGTGTCTACTTGAGCCATCAATTTAATGTAAATAAGGTTTCACTTACTTTTATATAAAGTATCAAAGATATATATGACAATTTTTTCTCCTTTATTAAACCAAAAATGTATTCAATAGCATTGTACTTAAATTTTGAGATCTTTGATAGATAAATTTAACTTAAAATTACAAAAAAAATGTACATAGATCATAAAATTAACTCAAAAATTTACCTATGTATAAGTAAAAGATGTCTTTCTAATAAAGATAAATGTAATAGTGGATGGGTCAGCAGCTGGATCTAAAAATGTAAACAATGGTACGTTAAATCAAATGCTTTAAATATCAACTGTGATGATGAAGGCACTATCAACCCCTGGGATATAAAAAATTACATATATATTATTAAATTTTTGTGTAAATTAATTGTTAGTTAAATTAAATTTATAAATAACTTAAATTTAACATGACATTTATATAAAATATACCTACCTCTGTGTAGTGCTTAATGTTTGTACACCAAAGTATGTGCCAAAAAATCATCACTCATAAGTATATTATCTAATCCCTCTAAACCACCAGCATCGACATCATCATAAGGTCTAGTGCCTATATCTCCACAAGATTTACAAGGGTGGGCTTAGGTATGCACACTAGGTGGTATATTTCTAGCATCAATCTCTGAGAGCCTATTCATATGCTAGACGAGTGTATTAGTGAGTGAACTAAGTGCATGTAGAGAGTTGATCTCCATGACCTCTTGAACTATAGAGGGGATCTTAGGTTGAAGTGGATTTTAGATACAGATCCTTATAGGCTAATTAGGCACATGACGTGCCCCTAGTCGACCCTGTGCAAATCCTTTCCATTGGCCCTAAAACTCACTATAATTAAAATAGTTCATAATATCATTGAGGATAAACTCATAGTAAAGTTTCTTAAAAAATAAAATAGAACCGCATGGTGGTTACACGATGGATAATTAAACACCATCCATCATGAATCCCAAAAATTGGTTGTAATTAAATTGTGTTGGCAGTGATGGATTGGAAAATGTTTAGTAGTTATTGGAAATGGTGCATTAGTGGTTGGGTCAATAAATAAGGCATAAATGGATACTTTGATATGTATTTATTCTTGACCTCACACATTGACAATTTGTTAGCATAATAAGCCCTACAACTATTCTTATATAAATTCCATCTATAAATTTGACTCATTATAAAGTTAATTTCACTTAATAATGATTCTAGAGAATTGGTTAGATAGGTGTGGTGGGTGTTGGTGGAAGTGGGATCCCTCATTATCTTAATTAATTCTTCAATTTGAATTTTATCTTCCATAATATGGTCAACTAGACTCTTCTGACTACCTAAAGGATGTTGTGGAACTGTATGAGGCTTATGTGGAGGGTTAGGTAGAGGGTTATGATGAGGAACAAGAGGGTTAGGATGGTTAGGCTGAGGAATAGGAGAGTTAACATGATGAGCTATTTAAAACAAATAAATTAACAATTAAATAATGAAAATAATAAAAAGTTACTAAAATTTAGGGTTAATAGGTGTAAAATTTTAGCACTTACCTCTTCTATGTGGTGACATCATCAATTAGTCAATGTGTCCAGCTTCCTGGGTTAAATTATGATAAGGTTTGGCCTCACTATGGTAAAATATGATCATGGACTAGAGAGTGATGGGAATAAAGAACCCAAACACAAAATGAGAAAATTTTGTGTTCGTATCATTTTTTAAAATTTTTTGTAGTAAACACATGGAACATAATTGCATTATTAATATGATCACATTATTGTTTTTAAATAACATGACCATATAATTTATTAACATGATTATGTTATGTCTTGATAATTATCAAGACATAATTTAAATAACATAATCACATTATTTTAATAAGACAATCACATTATTTAATCATTTAATCACATTATGGAAAACGTCCACAGAATTATTCACCATCTTTATGCACATATCTTTGGACCATATGTCCTTACAGTGTGAAGAAGATATGGAAGAAGAGATTGTGGGAACTCTTGATTCTTTTAATATGTTTGTTCAATGTGCAAGTATAAAAAGGAAATGGAGATTGAGATGGTGTACATGGTTCTACCAAGAGGACTAAATGGTGAAATTGGTATTGCATATGTGGGAGCAACCCATATAGATGTTAGAGGAGAGAATATTATGAGTTAAGGTTTGAATTATTTTTCAATAGACAAGGAGATTGCATGATCCTTTGCACATGAAATGGAGGAGATGAAAAAAGGCTAAAGTAATCAACCTAGAGATGATATAAAGAGTTTTAGAAGAAATGAGGAGTTATGAAAAGAATAATGACATAGAAAAGGCTTTGATAAGCCCTTTCTTAGTGATAATCAAGATAATAGAAGCCAAGAGGAAGAGAAACAAGATTTGATTATTGTATCATCCAATGAAGTTATGAAAATGGAGGAAGTATTGATGGGGACTGTTAAGTCTCATGTTTATAAATTGATTTTTCATTATAGCCATTATGTAGGTGTAAAAATGGAGAGAGATTCAGGTATTTAAAGAGGCATTCCAAGTTGAAGAAATGAAGCTAGATGTGAAAAATTATGCACTCAAGAATGAAAGTGAGGAGTAAAAGATTTGCATATTAGTAGAAGCATGTGAGAATAAGATGATGTTGTAGTAGAGGTGGATGAATTATTTGACATAAAAATGAGGGTAATGAGAGAAGAGGTGGTGAATACTATCTTAGAGGTGGTACTAGAGGCTATCGGTTACCACTTGGATACCCAAATGTATATTGAGTCTATTTAGGGGATATTGGGGATGAAAGAGGAGATGGTAGCCATGAGATAAGTGGTGCTAAAAATAAATAATTGTGATGTAAAGATGAATCCAACATCAGGTTAGATGGTGAATAGCCATAGTCAAAAAGACTTTAAGAGGAGGTGGCCAATCAACAGTGGGTTTAAGCCCACAAGGGAGAGGAAAATGCAAGAATAAACATCTTGGTGGAGGTGGTTAAACAAAGGTGGGTTTCAGCCCACAATAAAATGGATAGCAGAAGGAATGAGCCTTTGGCAAAGGATGATGGACTATGGTGGGTCTAACCCCTTAAAATTAAGAATGATAAGAGATAATAAAAATATGGAAATAAAATGCAGAGGAAAAGAAAATAAAATGATAGAATTGAGACCAGTAAGAGGAAGCTAGAGATGGAAGAAAAAGTGAAAAAAATAGTTAAATTGATTGGTGTGTTAGAAATAAATATCATGGCCATTATACTTCATGATCAAAAGAGTGTTTTCACCATTTATTTCATCTATGTGAGTAAGATATCATATTTTATAAATCTCAGGGATCTGATGCAGGAGCATTCAAGGGTTCGTGCAATCTTGTATCAACCAAAACTATAGGGGTTTGTGTTTTTTAGTTAAATTTTGAGTTTTAGCCTTTTTGAGTGAACTTATTAACCTCTTAAATTGATGTTACAAAAGTATTCCTTTGTCACAAGAAAAATATGGAATTATTTTATTTGTTTCTGTCAGTCCGTGTGGACTATTAAGTCACAGACATTTTTCATATTAATTCTTCAACCACAGTGAGAGATAAATGATGAATTTTGGTGAGGTCATAGTACCTAACACTTAAAAACTATTCATCAAATTTTAGATCATTTGGAATTATGATGGAAATGTATTCTCTGATTTTTTCAAACTATGTTTGCGATACT
The DNA here is from genome assembly GCA_037957365.1 of Torreya grandis. Classification (NCBI taxonomy): domain Eukaryota; kingdom Viridiplantae; phylum Streptophyta; class Pinopsida; order Cupressales; family Taxaceae; genus Torreya; species Torreya grandis. The sequence goes on from JARHVA010001113.1 coordinate 1,532,469, forward strand.
TGATAATATTTTTATCTTATTTATGTGAGAAATGAATTATTAAAATTTGTGAGATCATATTAACTAACACTCAAAACATAAGCACTGAATTTTAGATCATTTAGAGTTACAATAAAAACTTAATGTCTGATTTTGTCTAGTTGTGTCTACAACACTTGGTAAGGTGGTTTTCTTGTTGGGGTGAGAGTTATATTTTTAAATTTGGTGAGATAATATTACCTGACATGTAAAACCTATGTACCAAATTTAATACCATTTAGAGTTACTATGGTAATGTACCATTTGTTTCTATTAGTCTATGTTATCTATCTAATCTGTGACAGTTGGAAAGATGGTTCTTTAATTATGATGAGAAATGGGTTTCCAAATTAGGTGAGATGATAGAAAGTATAGTGTAAAAATTGTTTTTCAAAATTTAAATCGTGTAGATAAATGTCAATAAATTTATGATGGTTTTTGTAACTATCAGTTGGTTTGAAAACATCCCCTGAGTACCTAAGAATCAATAGTTTGGTTATTTATTTTAGTATCACCTGGGAAGTTAATATTTTAGGAGGTGATTTGTGTTTTAATATTATTCCTACATGCCAAGTTTCTCATTCTAAAATGGAACAATGGTAATGTTTGATAGTTACGTGTGGTTGTCTCTTTTTTATGACACATGGAAGGAGTTGTTAATGATAGTTTGGCATAATCGTGAAAACTAAAATAAGCGAAATTATTTTGTCATGTGGAATTCAATAAATTTTAAGGGACACCCCATGAAGCTTGGGATGTTAAGAGGAATATGGAATGGAGAGAAAAAATACATTTTTGGGAGAGAGGGACGAGTTGTGAAGGAGCAAAAGTATCCAAAAGTATAACAAATAGTTGTATCAGTTTAATTTAATAACTGTATGAAATTATTGATCTCTATCATATAATGTAATAACCCTGTAGAGTCAAATGCTTGCATCAAGTTACCTTTTATAACTTGTTATCTATTTTTTCACCATTTTTTAGTTGAAATTTTTTTTATTTAAGTTAAATTTGTATTAAGTTTCTTGTTATTAATTGATGTGACTCTAAATTGTGATCATTCTACTCATTTTTTATATAAATAACTTTTTAATATAATATCATATTAATACATAAAAAAATATTCTCAATAAAAAATTAATTTAAATATTAATAAAAATAAATAAAATAACTTAATGAAAATATTTGAAATGTAAAGAATCTATATTAATATAAATTTTTAAAAAATTATTTATTTTATTAAACAAAATATATAATATATTTTCTTATAAAATAAATAATATTTATATACAATTTATAATATTTTACACGAGTCACAATACAATATATAGCATCTAAAAATTTAAGAGATAAAAAGAACTTGATATTATTTGAACTTACATTTTAAAATAAAAATAGTAAATATTAATCTACCTGCGTGTGCAACCTAGATTCATGAAAAATTATTCAAAATAGCCTTGCATTTGATATAATTTTTTCATTGATATGTATGCAACATGTGGGATCATATGGACTTCTTCAAATTGTTTAAAAGAATGGCCCAATAAGATATCGTTTCTTAAACTACAATTGTAATGCATTCACCCAATAAGAATTAGGTTTATAATTTATTTTTTTAATAACATTAATTATAAAAAAGGCCAATTTTATTTATAATTAAAATTATTTCTAAGATAAAAACACACATATAAAGGTTACTTTATTTATAAATGTTAATGTAAAATTCATTTTGCCAAATAACTTTACGAATAATGTATTACAAAAATTAATTATATTATTTAGTTATTTAAATTTTAAATTCAATATAAAACATAATAATTATTCAAAATATAAAATTTGTGATGTGTGTGAACAAATTACATTTTTAGTGTTTTTTTTTTTTTTAATTATTGTTATAACATGTATGGTTTGCAGAATCCATTTGCACTTTTTTTTAACAATTAATTTAATCAATAAAATTCAATTAATGTATATTTGTAATATATTTTGACAATAATAACATATCTATTCTTGAATAAATTTATATAAAACATCACCAAATATATGTATAATATGACCAATTTAATCTATCATTCTCTTTTCAAGCTATGGTTTATAGGCATATTATTTGTGCCTATTAATTTACTTTTAGAATTAAATTACTATAAGGATCATTGATTAAATGATGTGATTTGAAATATTTAAAATCATGTCAAGTCGCCAAAAGTATAGCACAGGTTATGTACAGCTTCGTAATTATTGGCAGCCCATAAGAATATTTTTAGTTTATTGAATTGCACTTCATTTCATAGTATGCAACGTTAGTAGGTCAAGAAAATTACACGATAACTACTAAGGGATTGTTCTTAACCATGAATCTACAAAGGTAAGAATCATGAATAAATAAAGTTTGGTTCTTTCTTTAGTGTCTAAACCATTAAAAAATGAATCTCTGTTTGAGCAGTGACTCAATCTCTGGTCGAAGGAGTTCATGCTAAAATGTCACAACAAGACCGTCTTAATCATAGTATTGAGATCTATAATTTTTGGTTTTTTTTTTTTTTTGTTTAGATTGAAAAGTGATTTCAATAAGATTTATAAGTTAATCATAATTTAAAAAATAAAAACCTGAGTGGGATAATCACATTTTAAAAGTTACATTTGTAAGTGCTAAACAATTACATCAGTAACTTAATAAAATTTAAAGATTTTTTCCACTAAAAAGGTGACAAAGTTAAAGAGTTAAAATGTAGAGCTACATAACACACTTTGCATTAAGCATTATATTCCCATTCAAGTGTGGATGGTTGAGCCATAAACACACTATGATAATGAACTACAAAATCTTGCAAAATATTATTAAGAAGTATAAATTGAGAGCTAGCGTCTTAGATGGATTTTACATGATCAATTGCTTGCCTAGAATGGAAGAGAATGGAAAATTATTTTGAAGTTCTATCACAAATTTTGAGCCAATGCATGTGAGCATGAATTTGAGCTCCCCAAGCCTCATAGTGCTCCTCTACTTTGAGCATGCTATTGCCACAAGGCAACTTGATTTTGTAAATATTCATTGAATAGAAATAACTTTGGTTCCTATGAATTTTGGTTGAATTCACATTGTGAGGCCATGTGGGTTATCCATTAAAAATAAATAATATGTTAGATAAAAATATGAAGAAAAGCCACCGTCTTACTAATGGCGTTATCCCACCACTTAATCTAACCATAGGTTCCAAAGGGCCATAGAGAAATATTCTAGGCTTTGGTAATGAGCCTGTAAGTCCTAGAGTGACGAAGGTGGGTGATATTGAGATAGAATTAAGATTTTTAAATATTGACTTGAGGAACAACCCATTAAATCTCAAACTTGATGGGAAGGTGGTCCTAGAGTGAAGAATCAAGAATAATTGCCATACAGTGATCAAAAAATTTGGCAAGAGAGAAAAAAGTGTTCAACAATAAGAGCATGACCTAAATGTTTCACTAATTTGTTGCATCCTTAGTAGAATTTAAAATTGGTGAACCAAGCTTAGGTGGTAGGAAGGCACCAATGGTGGTTGGATCAAAAATACCAAGCTTATTGAGCATGTAAAACCATGCCCCTCTGTTGCCAAAAAATCATCAGATGGGGAGAACCCCCTGCTTATTCTATGGTGATTCAATCATGTTAAAGTCACCATAAAATATCTAGTTAACATTCAAAAATGAGTTAATAAGCTAGTTCCAAAAAGGTGTCCTTTCAACTGCATCATTAGAAGCATAAATATTGGTAATACTAAGATAGTGGCCATTAAAATAAAAAAGGGTCCATACTGCCCAATGAGTGGGGTCTAATCCTCAAAACATGATATAAAGTAAAATGGATGGGAAAATTAATGAAACCACATCCCCACATCCATTCTCATAATGATACATTTGACAAATAACTCCCAAACAAATTAATCTGATGGTGGAAGAGAGAGAAAATCCAAAAATATTAACTTCTTGTAGGTAAAGAATTTTCATGTTAACAAACAACTGACACGTATCCCTTATAATGAATATTTAGGTCATGTCAACAATACCTCACACATTCCATGAGTACATTAATATTTAATTAATCTTTATTTGCATAATGGTTTCCTTGTTCTCCTTGACCAAAACACAAAAATTATTTCCAAGTAGGATTGGTGGTTACCTTTCATGAAATTACTCAAGTGTAAGACCCACTACTTTTCTTACAATTAATCATCATCTTTGAGTGGTGGAGATGGGTTATGGACTTTATACATTATACTGACTTCTGATCAAACACAATTAGTTGATCTTCTACATCTAGTTTTTCTACCTCATGAGTGGGTTGTGATGGTTGAGAAACCATTATTTGGCTCTGAGAGCTAGAAAGTAAATGTTGCCTATGGGTGAGACAATACAAGGCACTCACCCTTTGTTGGGTGGTGGGAAATGGTTGCTTTGTGGCCATCATAATATCACTTTTGTGTTTTTACATAGTAGTTGGGGCCTTTACCATAGTGAAATATTTTTGTTTACCCTTCTTAGTAATAATAGTCCATCCATCCAAAAACCTAGGAGCAGTCTTAATCACCTCATGGAAGGTTTTGAGTGGTAGGGTTGGTCTAGAAGTAGCCATTAATGAACACTTAAATTTTTTACAGTCCATGCCTTGACAACCAACTTCCTTTCAATCCCACTGGCCCTTCCCCATTTAAATTTAAATTAATTTAATCTAATCACCACTAGCCATGCAGATTTAATGTGGTAAAGCTTTTTTAAATTAATAAAATACATAGCTAGTTACCTTAACGGCTATTTCAATGAATTGTTAGAATAATCTGGTGCTAGAGAGTCATTTTCTCCCAAACTTTTGGATGAGATGAAGGCCTTAGTGCAAATTTAAGGATGGATAATTTGAAGGCTATGAATCACTCCATGAAGAGTCAAATACAAATGGTCACTTTATTCAATAAAACCTAAAAATATTTTGAATTGAAATAAAATTTTAATATCATAATTTTTTATGATAATATAAAACATCTAATGGAAAAAATAATGGCTTACAAAATGAAACATCTAATAATTTGGGATACAATGTTTTACTTGTACTCTTAATTATTTGTGGTTAAAATTATAACATAATAAGTTTTAGGAAATTTCTATTTGATACAAGAGTATCATAAGTTAATAAAAAAAATTGTACAGAAAAAAAAAGAGATAGTAATTGGGAAATCAATCAAACTTTATTGATGTTTAAATTATACACTGCAATAATTTTGGACTTATTTCAGATTATTCATGAGTTTATTTATTAAAAAAATGTGTAGTTTAGACTTGTTTAGATGTTGGAGTCAAGGGTTATAGAGCTTTGGCTAAAGCATGGAGAATGCAAGGTTTTATTTGTGTAAGAGAGAAAGTGTGGATAAGGTACACTATAAAGATAAAAAATAGTTGATAAGTATGAAATGATGCACAAAAGATCAGAAGATTTAGGATGAATGATTGAGGCACATATCTGTAAGAGTGAACCAGTGTAAAGGATTGTTCACAATGTCGTGTTACACAAAGAATTAAAGGGGAACACGTGTAACTTGAGAAAGTGTTTTGGATTGCATATAAATGGCATAAGAGACAAGGTTTCAAAGGAAACACTAAGGTTAGACTTTTGGAAATTCATGAAGAGGCTTGTGAACAATCGAAGGCACAAAATGTTCAAGTTTAGTGGCACACAAGGAAATGGAGTAAGTTTGATGTACAAAACAAGAAGAATGGAATTCTAACATGTGAAAGTTATCAAGCACCTCAAGGGTAAGCATGACCAAATGAGAGAATCCCACAAATACTTAGACGATTGCACATGCAAATAAATTTACATAAAAGCAAAAAAGGTTATGCTAAGGAGACTTGGTGCGTATAATTATTTGGCATAATTCCAAAATAGATGGCTTTAAAGATCTTGGAATTGACCATTGAATCCAAGATTATTTGAGATAGACTCATAGGACATATGTGTTGATCATCCATGTATGTGTGGTAATAAAACAACCTTTAAGGACATATATCAATCTGCAATAACACTTACATGGATATTTCTTGACATATTTCAATTGGGAAGGCCTAAATAAAGGCAAGTTGGCCAAGCATTAAGGTATTCATCCATTCTCTCATTATGTTAATTATCCTCATTTAAGAGGTAAACCATCATTTCATTAAATCTGGACATATGTCTAAGAATGTGGACTTATAGGATCATCATTTCTAGTTCTATAATTGATGAAATTAGATTCTAATATTATAAATGTTTGCTTTTAACTAGTGTGATAGTGGATTACAATATTGTTGTTATTGGTTTTTAACTAGTGTGATATCAAATTATAATGTAGCTATTATTGGATTCCAAAGTATAATGTGATATTGGATTCTAATTATATCTTAACTGGTTTTTCACCTTTAAATTCAAATTTAGGGGAAATGGGTTAAAATTTGAGCATGATCCAATAGTTGAAATGGGTCCTGATAATTTGCATAATGTGACCCCATAGTTATCACACTATTACCTAATTATAGTTATTATAGTATTGTTTAATATTTATCCAAATTTTACCATATATTAACCAATCAAATCATGACATGGAAGACTTAAAAATAATATTATAATATCGTAAAACATATTTTCACCATGTACAATTATTGGACAACATTTTTCATTGCCCATGTGCGCAATGTAAAACATACTTATCATTAATTTTAACTTCTATAGAATGGGAAAGTGTCAATTCTAACATAGGACTTTGTTTATCATATTATGGATCTGTGGGTTATTATTCTTATCTCAATTTATTTAATGAGCATGTGCCCATTCTCCACACGATAACAATATAGGTTTGTGTTGCTCATAGTATTCCTATCTTGTGTAGAATTGGCATGTTCTTGTAAAACCAAAGTGGTTACCACATACATTAATAAAAAATTTCAAATTTCACACCTTATACCATGTAAAAATATATTATGTGAAATAATTAGTCACTTTTTAACCACACTAATATGCTTTAAAAGGTTTAACCACTATTTGTATTAGTTACATTCTTAAGGTCTTAATGTTAGTCTTCCAAATGTATGACAAATAATCCAATGAAATAAATATCCATCTTCAATTCATATTAAACAATAATATAAATTTAAGTTCAAATTATTGGAGTGTGTTTTCAAATAGAAATTTCAAAAAACCCACATCCCAGGGCAACATGATATGACATTTTATTTTAGAATCTTTAATAGTTTTGATGTTTTATTCAGGATCTATGTCCCAGTTGTACCTATGAGGCTATATGTACTGAGTGATGTCAGGGAACAATTGGGGGACTTACATCCTCTCATTTTAACATTGTTCCTAAGATAATCTAGGGCATGAATTACAAGTATGGGGTTTCATTAGATAGCCTGCTTGGAATAAATCTCCAAGAGATGCAATGCTACCACAAGAGGTCTAATACTAATTTTCTCATTGACTTACAAAACTTATACACTTCTATCTAGACCTATTACAATATATTGAATTGTATATCTCTACTTCACTTTACTTCACTATTTTTTAAGAAAGGAAAAAAGCACTTATTCACAAATAAACATCATAAGACTAGGAGTGTAAGGTAGAAAGAAAGCCTTTTTATTAAAGGGGAAACACATGGACTTTTAGGATCAAAACATGCCAAACTAAAGTTACACCATTGTATGCTAATTTTAAAAGTGGTTTGGGATTTAGTCACACAGGGAGAGAGTCTAGGGAGAGAGGGAAAATGGTTAATTCTAACACTCCTTTAATGAATCGACTCTGAACATGTTTTTAGTTAATTACACGTCGATCCTTAAAGATTGCAAATAAAGTGAAAGAAAACTAAGAACATAACTAAAATAGTAGAAGAACATCCTAGCTAATGCATAAAATCTATAGAAAAGTAGAAGTGACAATCCTATAGCATTAGTGTTAGTCCATTAAAATAGAAATAAAATGGAAGATTTGCATGGTGCCAAACACATTTACATAGAAAATTAATTTTGAATTATTCTGACATTGTTTGTTTACAAACAGAGTTGACCTTTATAACATACTAGATATCAATATATATAGAAGGGAGAGATAGGTCTTACCTCCAAGAGGCATGATATCCCACTCTTGGCCGTCATGGATAAAATAGAAAAATAAAATTATGTCAGAATATTCCTTGTTCTATAAGATATAATACCAAACAAAATTCCATGGCCCACTAAGGAGCCTTGAGGATAGATCTGATGTGGACTACGTCCTAACTATTTTGGTAGTTTTTTTTGGGTTTCCAATGACTATTTAATGACCTTAAACTCTACAAGTTGATAAAATACATAGAGGAACATATTTGCTAGAGATGTTATGTGTAGGAAGTGTTGGGAACATACACATCTTATACCTTTGTAGCACTATCAAAGACTAAATGACTGGGCACATAGTGTTTTGTCAATATATTTGACTACATAGTCATTGTGAAAATGATAAATGACTAGCTATAATTCTTTGGCTTGTGTGTGGATGCACAAAGATGGGGGGTAAAAAACTGGACAAAATGAAAAAGACAAAATTTTTTTTAAAGGGCATATGCCATTTTCAAAAGTGCATATTGCATTAATAACACCATTAATAATATGATCTGGGTTGGTCTCAAGCCTAAAGGTCATATGCCCTTTTGAAAAAAAGGCGTACATCCTTTACAAAACATGTATGCCCTTTGCAATGTAAATGGTGTATGCCCTTTACATTTCAAAGGGTATATGCCCTTTGAGTTACAATATGTTCTTGTTGTGTTTGGTCATTTTGATCATTATATACACCCTTTTATCTTCTAAGGGCGTACACCCTTTGTACTTAAAAGAGTGTATGCCCCTTGAATTACAATAGGTTCTTATTGTGTTTGGTCAATTTGAGTTGTATACATTTAATTAAATATTTATTAAAATAGATGTAATAAGTATAAGATAAAATTAATTTAAACTTATAAATTTATTTTACTAAATTGAAAAAATTAGGGTGACTCTGCATCTTTTGAAATTGATTACAGCGATGTAAGAGTTACCATTTAGAAGTTCAGTTTTTCAAAATCCATTTTGATAAATACTTAGTTTTCATAATTTTAGGATTGGAAGATAGAATGATAAATTAGGTTTTGAATCATGTTACATATATAATAGATCTATACCATTGATTATTACATTCCTATTTTACCTATTTGAATATGCCCTATCTACTTTTGCTATTTGAGTATGCCCTACCTAATTGAATAACTAAGCCATATCTTGATATCAATGAGTATGCCCTACCTAAATACTCGAGCCATATCTTGATCTTGGTTATTCCTTACCTTCATTATTATACTTAAATATGCCCTACCTACTTTAACTACTTGAATATATGCCATGCATACTTTACATACTTGAGTACATGCCATACTCGATTGAATATTAAAGCCATATCTTGATCTTGAGCATACCCTACCTAAATACCTAAGCCATATCTTAATCTTAACTATGCCCTACCTAACTTATTATACTTGAGTATGCCCAACCTACTTTTTCTAATTGAATATGCCCTATCTATCTCTCTTTATTGCCATATGTACTTGAGTATGCCCCAACTAATTCAGTATGACCTACCCAATTAAATACCCAAGTCATATCTTGATCTTGAATACTCATATCTAATCCATAAGGTATCTATCTTACTTGATACATATCTTGAATACCTGATACCTGAATGAATAGAGCCATATCTTGAAATGAGTGGGGGCATTATCATGCTTGAAAATCATTAGAGGGGGCATTATTAGATCAATGGATAATAGAGAGGGGTCATTATCAAGGTATTATTGAAAATTAGGAGAAGAAGCATTGACTGAGCCATATCTTGAAAGGAGAGGGAACATTCTCATCTCTATAGATAAAGGATTGACTAGGGACAATCATGTAAAAGATTTGAAGGTAGATTCAAGCTGAATTCTTAAATAATGTGTGGGGGTTTTAATCAATAGGTCTATTGATATGCATAAATTAATAGCATCTAGCATGTGACCTATAACATATATATAGTAATGATATAGTCATTCATACATTACATCCACCACAAACTTAATGCTACATGTAGGTATGTAGTCACTCATAGGGTAAGTGCACAATGTTGGGGGACAAAAAAAATCCTACCTGTGGATATGATTTTCATAAAATTTCAAACATTTGAACTTCTGTAGATAATTTGAGATATCTACACTCCAAATTAGAAGATGGTGTATGAACATGAAATGTAGTTTTTTTGTCTAGTTTTTAAAAACACTATTTTTTTAATTTAAATAATCCCCTTGAAAAGCTAGTTTATTGAATTCCACTTCATTTCATAGAATAAAAAATCAGTAGGACAAGCAAATTACATGATAACTATGAAGGGATCATTCTTAACCATGAATCTACAAAGGTAAGAATCATGAATAAATAAATTTTGGTTCTTTCTTCAGTGTCTAAACCATTAAAAATTGAATCTCCATTTGAACATTAATCAAAGGAGTTCATGCTAAAATGTCACAACAAGACAGTCTTATTCACAGTATTGATATTCTTAAAAAAAAACTATTGAAAATTGGTCAACCTCCGAGTTGAATAGGGCCACTGGGTTTATGGCCTCCACTTGATTAATTCATAATTTTTTATTATTTTTTGGTTTGGATTGAAAAGTTATTTCAAGAAGATTCATAAGTCAATCATACCCCCACAACCAAAAAATAGAAATAAAAATAAAAATTGAGTGGGATAAATCACACTTTAAAAGTTACATTTTTGAGTGCTAAATAATTACATTAGTAATTTAATAAAATTTAAAGTATAATTTGATTAAAAAGGGGCCACTAAGTTTAGGACCTCCATTTGATTAATCTATAATTTCTAGATTTTTTTTGGTTTAGATTGAAAAGTTATTTTAAGAAGATTTATAAATTAATCATACAAAAAAAGAAAAAAGTGAGTGGGATAAATCACATTCTAAAAGTTACATCTATGAGTATTGAACAATTATATTAGTAACTTAATAAAATTTCAATTACGTTTTAACTAAAAAGGTGACAATGCCAAAGAGTTATAATGCAAAACTACATAATGCAGTTCACACTAAGCAATAGATTCTCATTTAAGTGTGGATGGCTGAGCTACAAACACACTATGATAATGAGCCACAAAGGCTTGCAAAATATTATTAAGATGTGTAAATTGAGAGCTAGCTTCTTGGATGGATTTTACATGATCAATTGCTTGCCTATAATGGAAGAGAATGGAAAATTATTTTGAAGCTCTATCACATATTTTAAACCAGTGCAAGTGAGCATGAATTTGAGCTCCCCAAGCCTTATAGTGCTCCTCTACTTTGAGCATACTATTGCCAAAAGGCAACTTGCTTTCGTAAATATTCATTGAATAAAAATAACTTTGATTCCCATGAATTTCAATTGAATTCACATTGTGAGTCCATGTGGGTTATCCTCTAAAATCAACAATGTGTTGACCATAACTATGAAGAAAGGCCACAGTCCTACTAATGGCATTATCCCACCACTCAATCTAACCATAGGTTCCAAAGGGCCGAAGAGAAATATTCTAGGCTCTGGTAATGACCTTGTAGGTCCCAAAGAGATGAAGGTGGGTGGTATTGAGATAGAATTAAGATTTTTAAATCTTGACTTGAGGAATGACCCATTCAATCTCAAACTTGATGGGAAGGTGGTATGAGAGTAAAGAATCAAGAATAATTGTCATATAGTGATCGAAAATCTTGGCAAGAAAGAAAAAAAGTGTTCAACAATAAGAGCATGACCTAAATGTTTCACTACTCTATTCCATCCTTAGTATAAGTTAAACTTGGTGAACCAAGATGAGGTGATAGGAAGGCACTGGTGTGGTTAGATCAAAAACACCAAACTTATGGAGCATGTAAAACCATGCCCCTCTTTTTCCAAAAAATCACTACATGGGGAGAACCCCCTGCTTAGCCTATAGTGATTCAATCATGTTAAAGTCACCATAAATGATCTAGTTGACATTCGAAAATGAGTTGATAATCAAACACCAAAAATGTTTTCTTTTTATTGCATCATTAGAAGTATAAATATTGGAAATACTAAGATAGTGGCCATTAAAATAAAAAAGGGTCCACACCACCGAATCAGTAGGGTGTGATCCCCAAAACATGATATTAAGCAAACTGGATGGGAAATTAATGAAACTACACCCCCACATCCATTCTCATGAGCAGACATCTGACAAACAACTCCCAAACAAATTATTTTGATGGTGGAAGAGAGAGAAAATACATAAATATTAACTTTTGTTGGCAAAGAATTTTCATGTTAACAAACAACTAACATGTATCCCTTACAATGAATTTTTAGGTCATGTCAACAAGACCTCACACATTTCATGAATACACTAATATTTAATTAATTTTCATTTACACAATGGTTTCATCCTCCTTGGCCAAAACACAAAAAAATATTTCTAGGTAGGATTGAGAGTTACCTTTCATGAAATTACTCAAGTGAAAGCCCCACTACTTTTCTTATAATTAATCACCATCTTTGAGTGGTGGAGATGGGTTGTGCACTTTATGTAGTATACTGACTTATGATCAAACACAATAATTTGATCTTCTACATCTAGTTTTTTGACCTCATGAGTGGGTTGTGATGGTTGAGAAACCATTATTTGGCTCTGAGATCTAGAAGAAAAATTGTCACCACCATTATTTGGATCTGAGAGCTAGAAAAGAATGTCGCCTACGAGTATAAACAATAGAAAGCACTGACCCTTATTGGGTGGTGGGAAATGGTTGGTTTATGTCCATCATAATATCATTTTTGGGTTTTTACACAGTAGTTGGGGCCTTTATCTTCATGAAATATTTTTTATTACCCTTCTTGGTAATAATAGTCCATCCAAACAAAAATGTTTGAGCATTCTTAATCACCTCATCAAAGGTTTTGATTGGTAAAGCTGGTTTGGAATTAGCCATCAATGAGCACTCAAATTTTTTGTTGTCCATGCCTTGAAAACAAAATTAAGTATAGGGCATGTTAATATACTATGACAAATGTTTACTTGAGATCTTTAGCAAAATTCACTTCCAAGCAAATGCATTTCTAAGGTCAGGTTGCATAAAAAAAATCTTGCTCAAACCCTATGGATTTAATTAACAGATGTAAAAGATTCCAAAAGGGCAAGGGGAGGCTCGAAAACTCTATCTATATTGATATTTTTAAGTTTGGCTTGCTTTGAGACGATAAAGACTTAGGTCCAATAAGAGAATAGTACTAACATTTTACAAATAAACCATGGCCCATGAGTGACAATGGCATGATAATGCTATAGGTTATCAAACTTAAATAGGAAAAAATCCTTGGTCAAGTTTTGGAATCCCTCAAGTTTAAAAATATGGGGGGTTGACTGAGTGTTATCTAAGATTTCAAACTACAGTTAGCGGGAACCTGACCAAAAAAATATGCAACAAGAATAAGCTACTCATAATAGTTATAATTTTTAACAAACTCAAGGCATTATAAAACAACATTAGTGAGGCTTTCAAAGGTAGGGTCATTATCTCATCAAAAATATTTGAGACTTTAGCACCATTTGTTCCCATAGCTTCATCATAAATACCTATAATAAACATTTTTGGGCATCGGGATAAGGACATTACATAGAGGGACTATCTACCAAAAGGGTCGTGAAAATGTAGATATAACGTAATAAATATGTTGCCTTTCAAAAAATGAAAGAAACTAAACTTCCTACAAGAGAAAATGTTGGTATGAATAGCAAGCATGCATAGAAACCCTATTTGATTAACTTGTAACTTTTATATTTTACAATATTTAATTTTTTATTACATTATAAATATATTATTCTATAAAAGAATATTATTATCCCAACAAATTAATACATCACCTACCACATGCTTGAAGAGAGACGCCATTTAAGACCCTGCATTTATTTTTATTTAACCTGCTCAGCACGGAAAAAGAAGCTCGAGATCATCCCTCAAAATCATTTACAGATACTTATAACACCACCTTTTTTCAAGGGACCAGAGACCCAAAAACCCATAGAAGACTCTTTAATAGAGAGCAGCCTCATGTTTACATTCTTGTCTATAATATGATTCCATAAAAGATACTAACCGCTTTCAACAGTGACGAAAAATGACCATTCCAGAAGTTTTGAATTTTTCCATTTATGTGATTGAAAGGTGTTGATTTTGTGTTCTCCAAACTTTTTTCACATTCCATTATTTCTTTTTTTCTTGGAAAAGTTGTGATAAAAAAATTGACATCCAATGTGGTTTATATTAAATTTTTATCTTAAAGACGAATCAGTTATTTTTCATCCAATTGTAGATTTTGGTGTTCAAGTTTTCTATATTGAATTTGTCATCGTTTGCCGGGTTGTTTCCCCCACAGTTTTGTCAATTAATGGCAATTTCCATGTTTGTAAAAAACTTCAGTGAAATATGCTACTGATTGGGCTACAATTTTACTCGTTATAATCATAGTTTAAATGTTGAAGTTAAAATACCAAGTAGTAATAAAGATATCAATGTTCAATCAAAATATACAGTAGATATAGAATGACATTTTATTATGGAATATATAGGCTATAATAATATCGGTATTAAGTATAAAGATAGTATAAGAAGTAATGAAATTATTTAAAGATGTAAAATTAAATAAAACAAATTTTTTGATCAAAATTTATAGTAGAAGAGTTAACATCAAGAAAGGGTTTGAAATTTTATATGATTAGTAGGACAACCCTTGTGTCAGGGGATAGTGTTAGTACATAATAATATTGTTATAGCATTCGGTCCAATAAATTATTTGGTCTTTTGGATGATATTAAAATCATTTATTTAATATCAAGTTGGTCTCCATAATAATCGCCATTACAACCAACGAATGAGATATGGGTGAGTTGATTAAGTGGCTTAGTTATTTCAAGCCTCACCTAGGTTAAAATATCTGGAAAGGCATGTGAAGTAGGTTGTGGTCATGGTTTATATTCTCAGATTGTAAATGGTCACTGGTTATTCTCGAGACCGGTGGTAATTGTTATTAGTATTTTTAGATCAGTTATAGCGTTTGTTGGTATATTTGATATATGTGATAGATGATCGCTTAGGGATTTGGACTCCCGATTATGTCCTAACCTGGTTTGTAGCTCCAAACAAAAGCAAATATCTATAAAAAAAATCATCACTATAACTGTAATGTCCCCTTCTAGTTGACATCTCTCAATACTTGAGATTAGCCTATTATGTGGCCCTCGTAGGCTAATATGGAGGATAGAGGGTCTTGTTGAGGCATGGCTTGGCTTCAATTGTCAGAATTTTTAAGTTTAGCTTTCGTTTGGGGTCTTTTATATGGCATTTTCTTGACTTACTATTTTTAGTAAGTAGAGACACTCAGTGGAGCACCCCTGCTATTTTTAGCAGTATGGTCTGTTCATATGTAGATTCAGTCACTTATCATCCGGCTTTAGACGGCTTGTCTTTTGGACTTATATTGAGGGAGATATTAATATTTATTTTCCAAAATAAATATTAATTTAATTGAAGCTTATATTATAGAGTTATAATTTAAATTTATGTTATAACTTAAGTGACTTAATGAAGGGGTCGACCATTATGAATAAGGGGCCATATTTCAATTAATTATTATAATTAAATGGGTGCCCAAACTATTGGAAAAGTAAAAGTGAAATTCAAAGTTAATTTAAAGGATGCTTTTGAAGGAAATCAACTTGCTTGAGGAGATATAAGGGTTTCTTTTGAAGAAATTCATATTATTGCATTTTGAGAACATTTTTGAGGAGTTTTGAATTTGCTTGGAAAATGAAAGTTTTTACCTGCAGCAGCCATTGAAGAACGTAGTTCTTCTATGAGCAACCATTTGAGCTGGTGAAATATCCAGTGAACTTGGTGATTTTGGGGGGTCTCAATCTGAGGCTCTATTTGGAATTTCAATTGGATGAATTTGGAAAAGTTTGGATCAGATTTAAAATACTAGAGTTGCAGATTATTTTTTGATTGAAATGGATGATTTTTTTAGGTTTTATTTGCCATTACAGTACCTTGAATAGTGACGTGCTACAGTACCCATGAATAGTGACGTGCTACATTACCCATGAATAGTGATGTGCTACATTACTATGAATAGTGATGTGTTATAGTACATGTGAATAGAGAGGAATTTCTATTCATAGAAGACAAAGTGTTCACAGCTTCTTTTGGAGGTAAACATATGATGGTATCTAAAGATCACAATCATATTAGGTTCATTCAATTATCAAAACTTGTTTTTTCATATTGTATTTATTATCAATAAGGCCTTGGACTCTTATTCAGTGAATGGAATAATATATGGAAATAAAAGAAGTCTCAATATTGTTCAAAATTTATTCTCAATAGACTAGTTTTACTTTTAGTATGTGTTTTTTTGTGCAAACCCCCTGAAAACACAAAAAAAATCATAAAACCTTCATAACAAAACAAAAAAAAGTGAATTTTAGTAGTATAAGCTATGAAGGGTTCTTACATTGGTATCAGAGCTAAATCCTACCATCCTAAGGGTTTAGTTATTACATGCCACCAGAGGAGGTTGGTTCACATAGGTATTATACACATAGGAGAGCGTTACTTGAAGGCAAACAGGGTTTAGAACCACAGCCAGTCATCATGGGTGATAGGCATGAGGGTAGCCCACCTAAAAGCAACATGAATAATGATGATCAAGATATCATAGATTTCTTCCATGCTATGGTTACAGGGTAGCAACAAATGGCACAGGCATTACAGGCACTCACTACTATGGTAGAAAGGTTGAACCCACCTGTTAGATAGAATGGGGAACATGGAGATAACAAGAGTGCTACAGGTAATTAGAGACCATAGTGGACCCATTCTATAATAGTTAATAGGCCTACATTCCCTACATTTGTTCTGGAGGAGCCAGAAGAAGCTCTGGCAAAGGAGGCGATAGGAGACCCCATATTTGCAGATGCACTCATGGCTGAAAATGATGAATGGAAATTATTAGTTCCTTAAGTTCAAGAGAGGATGACCTTTGAATGCTTTGTAAATTAGAGGAGAGAGCATTACAGGTCACTCAGAGAGGATAAGAGGCCTAGAGGTCAAAATAATGAGCTGAAGAGGGCTATAGGCAAGCTTTCTTTAACTACATTTGATGGTAGTAGCAAGATGATAGGGCAGGCTTAGATTCACAAGTTTGACACTTTCTTGGCACTAAGACCTATGACAAACTTGGACAAAATAAAATATGCCACACTACATTTAGAGGGAGCTGCACATGATTGGTGGTACCATGGGATGGTTACCCTACAACATAACTAGTTGATTTCATACCAAGACTTCGTGGACAGGTTGGTAGAGAGATTTGATAAGAAGGACCAAGAAGTCTACTTTAGGGAGTTGGCATAGTTGAGACAGATAGGCAGATTGGAGTATTTCATTAGTGACTTTTAAAGGCTATCCATTATGGTGCCAGATATCTCAGATAGGAGATTGGTTGTTTTGTTCACCGAGGGATTATCCAAACCACTGAAGGGTTGGGTAAAATCCTTTGATCCTCTTTCACTATAGGAAGTGATGAATAAGGCACACAACATGGAACATGTAGCTCCATCTAGCAAGTCCAATTTCAGGAGTACTTCTTCATTTAAGGACAACAAGGGATTCAACAAAAATAGAGAGAAATATGATTTTAAGAGTGATTCAAAGGGAAAATTAGTAGCACCCTTGGATCATGAGACTCTTAATGATTTGTACAAGATGAAGCTTTGCTTCTATTACAAGGGTCCCTATGATGCTGACCATGATTGTCCTTTATGGCCTAAGGGTAAGGCTAATAGAGTTATGTGGGCTTATTATGAAGATTCAAAATCTAAAAATTTTGGATAGTAGGAGAGTTATGAGGAGTCAAAGTTAGAGGATTCAGAGTCTAAGGTGGAGGCAGAGTTAGAGATCCATATCCAGGAGGCACGGTTGTCTAGTATACAAAAGGAGGGATCTTTCAGACTTCATGGAATTTTAGCTGGTCAAAAGGTTATCACCCTTTTAGACACAGGTGCCACCCATAATTTTATTGATGCTAAATTTGTGGAGAGGCGTGGGCTTATAACTGAAGAGTTTGAGGGAATTCGGGTTAAGGTCACTGATGGTTACACTCTCAAGTGTGACCATATGATTAAGGATCTTCCTTTGTGCCTGAATAATTATGAATTCAAGGCTGATTATTATGTGGTAAATATGGATGATATTGATATAGTCTTGGGCATGAAGTGGCTTCATTCTCTTGAGGAAGTTATACTTCACCTTAAAGACATGGAGATCTAGTTTGAGGTGGATGGGAAGACTCATATATTGAAGGCACCCTGAGACAGTAACATCAGGACTATTTCCTTCTGACAAATGGAGAGACTTATGTATCATGACATGGTTGAGTGGGCCACCAAGTGTACTTTGATGCCTACATAGGAGGGATAACATAAGACTGAGTATCATCCTGACATTCAGCAGTTGAGAGTTAAGCATGGGAAGGTTTTTAGTGACCTTCCACCAGGGAGACCTCTAGGCAAGGGTATTGAGCACATCATAGAGCTTTAGGAGGGTGACAAGCTTGTCATGATTACTCCTTACCAACACCCAAAGTGGCTTAAGGATGAGATAGAGAAGACTATCAAGGAGCTGCTTGCTATGGATCACATTCGATCGAGTACGTCACCATTTGATTCTTCAGTTGTTCTAGTGAAGAAGAAAGATGGTACTCTTTGTATGTGCATAGATTATAGGGTCCTGAATAAGAGGACTATTAAGAACATATATCTAATACCTTGTATAGATGAGCTTATTGATGAGCTCCATGGTGCCTGTTACTTCTCAAAGATAGACTTGAGATTAGGATATCATCAGATTAGAGTTCGTGAACAGGATATTGAGAAGACTACATTTCACTATCATTATGGACACTTTGAGTTTGTGGTTATGCCATTTGGGCTAACCAATGCTCTAGCGACATTCCATTCCACCACGAATAGGGTATTTCACTCATAGTTGAGGAGATATGTACTTGTCTTCTTTGGTGATATATTGGTCTACAGCGGGACATGGCAAGAGCACTTGGCTCATTTGGATACAATACTCAACATTTTGGATAGGGAGTCCTTGTATGCCAAGGAATCCAAGTGTGATTTGGGGATGACTGAGTTGTTATACTTAGGCCATATTATCGGTGCAGAAGGAGTGCGGATGGATCTTAAGAAGATCTGTGCTATCATAAATTGGCCTACTCCTGAGAACCTTACATAGTTGTGAGGATTTCTTGGGTTATGTGGTTTCTATCATAGATTTGTTAGTAGATATTCAAGCCATGCAGCACCTATGATGGATTTTTTGAAAAAAGGTGCATTCATTTGGACTCCTGAGGCACAGGAGTGTTTTGTGAGGTTCAAGGAGCTTATGACTACATGTCCAGTGTTGGCACTACCAGATTTTATGAAGCCTTTTGAGCTTCAATGTGATGCCTCTAGTGAGGGCATTGGAGTGGTGATTATACAGGACAAGCACCTGATTGCTTATGAGAGTAGGAAGCTCAGAGGACCAGAGAGTGTTTACAGTATATATGATAAGGAAATGCTGGCCATAATGCATGCCTTGGCCAAATTCAGGCAATATTTAGTGGGCAGTAAGTTTTGTATTAAAACTGATCATAATAGCTTGAGGCATTTCTTAGGACAGTGAGATTTAAATGACCGTCAGAAAAAGTGGGTAAGTTATAGGGATATGACTTTGACATCACCTATGTCAAAGGTACACAAAATGTTGTTGTTGATGCTCTTTCACGCCAACCTCATCTGAGTTCTATGGTACAAATTGTAGAGGATTGGAGGAACCTAATTGTGGCAGAGTATGCCAAGGATACATGGGCATCCAACATTGTTGAGGGATCTATTATGGACACTAGGTACACACTAGTAAATGAGTTGATTATTTACAAGAACAAGATTTTCTTGATCAAAGGGTCAGAGATGAAGATCACCATTCTGCAAGCTTTCCATGATGTACCTATAGTAGGGCATCCCAGGTACTTTAAGACATATAGACAAGTTTGGGAGAGATTTACATGGAAGGGGCTTAAGTTATATGTTCTTTAGTATGTGCGAGAGTTCCCTATTTGTCAACAGAACAAGTAGGAGAACACATATCTGGCAGGGTTGTTGCAGCCACTTCCTATTCCTGATAGGAAGTGGGAATGCATGTTGATAGATTTTATTTTAGGCTTGCCTAAAGCCCAAGGATGTGATTGCATATATGTAGTTGTGGATCGACTGACGAAGTATGCCCACTTCTTTCTGATCACCACTACTTAGACAACTACATAGGTAGTTGAAGTATTTTTTCGTAAGGTTTTCAGATTACATGGGTTGCCTTGGAGCATAGTTAGCGATAGGGATAGTCGGTTCCTAAGTCACTTCTGGTAAGAGGTGTTCAGACTTTATGGGACCGAGCTTACACCAAGCACCAGTTACCACACACATACTGATGGTTAGATAGAGATAGTGAACAAATAGGTGGAAGGCTACCTCAGGAATTACATAGCAGGGCAACAAAAGGCATGGGTTAAGTGGATATACTTATGTGAGTATTGTTACAATACCACTTACCACATGACCATTCAGATGTCCCCATTCATGGAGTTGTATGGGTATGAGGTGCCTAGTTTTCTTGATTTGCTACTAAGTGATAGTAGAGTGCCTAGTGTGGGAGACTTATTGTAGGAGAGCCAAGACATTATGAGGGCTTTTAAGGAGAATATTGCTAAGGCACAAAATCAGCAAAAGTAGTATGTAGATCAGAAGAGGATCGAGAGATATTTTGAGGTGGGAGACATGGTATATCTCATGTTGCAGCCCTATCGATAGTCTACTCTCAGGAAGAGTGGATCAGAGAACCTCAAGCCACGGTACTATGGTCCTTTTAGGATTGTTAGGCATGTTGGAGAGGTGGCTTATGAGCTAGAGCTTCCAGCGGATAGTAAGGTCCACAATGTTTTTCATGTGTCATGCCTCAAGAAGGCGTTAGGACATCGTATCGTACCTTGAGTAGTATTTCCTCCCTTAGATGATGAGGGAAAGTTGATTTTAGTACCTAAGTCTATCCTAGAGTAGAGAGAGAGACAGCTACATAAGATGACCATCAAGGAATATATAGTGAAGTGGAGAGATTTGTGAGTGGAAGAAGCTACGTGGGAGAGTGAGGAGATTTTGCAGCATCCTAAATTGAGATTTCTTGAGGACAAGCAATTTTAGGAGGGGCAACCTGTAATGTCCCCTTCCAGTTGACATCTCTCAATACTTGAGATTAGCCTATTATGTGACCCTTGTAGGCTAATATGGAGGATA
Organism: Torreya grandis; assembly: GCA_037957365.1. Classification (NCBI taxonomy): domain Eukaryota; kingdom Viridiplantae; phylum Streptophyta; class Pinopsida; order Cupressales; family Taxaceae; genus Torreya; species Torreya grandis. The sequence continues at coordinate 1,553,994 of JARHVA010001113.1, forward strand.
GAGGGTCTTGTTGAGGCATGGCTTGGCTTCAATTGTCAAAAATTTTTAGTTTGGCTTTGGTTCGGGGTCTTTTGGAAGCCATTTGCTTGACTTACTATTTTTAGTAAGTGGAGACACTCAATTGAGCACCCCTGCTATTTGTAGCAGTATGGTCTGGTCATATGCAGATTTAGTCACTTATCATCCGACTTCAGATGGCTTGTCATTTGGACTTATATTGAGGGAGATATTAATATTTATTTGCCAAAATAAATATTAATTTAATTAAAGATTATATTATAGAGTTATAATTTAAATTTATGTTATAACTTAAGTGACTTAATGAAGGGGTCGACCATCATGAAGAAGGGGCCATATTTCAATTAATTATTATAATTAAATGGTGCCCAAACTATTAGAAAATTAAAAGTGAAATTCAAAGCTAATTTAAAGGATGATTTTGAATGAAATCAACTTGCTTGAGGAGATATAAGGGTTTCTTTTGAATAAATTCAGATTATTGCATTTTGAGAACATTTTTGAGGAGTTTTGAACTTGCTTAGAGAACAAGAGTTTCTACCTGCAGCAGCTATTAAAGAACGTAGTTCTTCTATGAGCAACCATCTGAGCTGGTGAAATACCCAATGAACATGGTGATTTTTGGGAGTCTCAATCAGAGGTTCTATTTGGGATTTCAATTGGATGAATTTTGTGAAGTTTGGATCAGATTTAAGAGACTGGAGTTGCACATTATTTTCTGATTGAAAGGGATTATTTTTATAGGTTTTATTTGCTGCTATAGTACCGTGAATAGTGATGTGCTACAGTACCCGTGAATAGTGACGTGCTACAGTGCCCATGAATAGTGACATGCTACAGTACCGAGAATAGTGACATGCTACAGTACATGTGAATAGAGAGGAATTGCTGGTCATAGAAGACAAAGTGTTCACAGCTTCTTTTGGAGGTAAACATATGATGGTATCTGTAGATCACAATCATATCAGGTTCATTCAATTATCAAAATTTGTTTTTTCATATTGTATTTATTATCAATAAGGCCTTGGACTCTTATTCAGTGAATGGAATAATATATGGCAATAAAAGAAGTCTCAATATTGTTCAAAATTTATTCTCAATATACTAGTTTTACTTTCAGTATGTGTTTTTTTGTTCAAACCCCCTGAAAACACAAAAAAAATCATAGAACCTTCAAAACAAGAAAAAAAAAGTGAAGTTCAGCAGTAGAACCTGTGAAGGGTTCTTACAATAACTCTTTGTTTCAAATACATAAATTTTATATGCTCCAACATAATAATCTCTTATGTTCATTGTAAGGCATTCATATATTCATATCTGTGTGTACATGATATCGTAAAATCTTACAAGTTACTTTACATGAATATGCAAGTTGTTATGAGAGAAGTCCCACTAATAACAAACTCTAAGTTTGGGATTTCACACTATCATATATGAAAATAAAAATTCATTCATTTCAAAATTTAATTTTTTCAAATCTATATTTATTTGTTTGTCATATTAAAATGGAGTGAAAGTGATAATTTCAATTAATTTAAAATAATTTTTTTGAAATGTATTAAAAAAATGTTTTCCAATACTTCTGAATATAATGTAAATATAATATAAAAATGATAATATATCATGATATGATTAATTGTTTCAAAACAAAAAACAAACAACTAATAACTATTAAATAATATAAAATTTTATATATTCAAAACTTATTTCAACTATTAATATACACAAATATTAAGACTTACTAATACATTGAAAAACCACAACACTTTTGAGTGCACTAATATCATTGAACCCTTTACCAATAATTTGCACACATAGAATAAAATATAATTAATGACTGCAAGAGCCCACTCTCAACTTACGTCAGCCATATCAATAATTTATTAATAATTAAAATATTAAATTGCTACTATATTAAGTAGCACCACCTTTTCTATATATCCTACACAAAGGTGTGGATTCCTACTTGCCTTTTCCCCCTAAAGTTTGTAAGATACGCATAAAATTGCATTGAAATTTCTCTGGACAACCAACTTCCTTTCAATCCCACCGGCCATTCCCCATTTACATTTAAATTAATCTAATCTAATGTGGTAAAGCTTTTTTCAAATCAATAACATAGATGTCTAGTTACCTTAATGGCTATTTTAATAAACTATTAGAATAATCTGGTGCTAGAGAGTCGTTTGGTCCCAAACTTTTGGATGAGACGAAGGCCTCTACAAATTTAAGGCTGGACAATTTGAAGGCTATGAATTGCTCCATGAAGAGTCAGATACAAATGGTCACTTTATTCCATAAAACCTAAAAATCCTTAGAATTGAAATAAAATTTTAATATCGTACTTTTTATGATAATATAAAATATCTAATGGAAAAAAGAATGGCTTAAAAAATGAAACATCTAATAATTTGGGATATAATGTTTTACTTGTACTCTTAAGTTTTTTTTTAATAAAATTATTAACATAATAAGTTTTAGGAAATTGCTATTTGATACAAAAGAATCATAAGTTAATAAAAAATATTGTATCAAACCAAAAAAAGAGTTAGTTGTTGGGAAATCAATCAAAATTTATTGATGTCTAAATTATACAATGTAACAATTTTTGACTTATTTAAAAGTATTCATGAGTTTATCTACACAAAAAATGTGTAGTTTAGAATTGTGTAGATGTTGGAGTTAGGGTTTATAGAGTTTTGGATAAAGCATGGAGAATGCAAGGTTTTTTTAATGTAAGAGAGAAAGTGTGGACAAGGTACACTAGAAATATTAAAAAAAAGTTGAGAAATATGGAATTATGCACAAAAGATCAGGGGATTTAGGATGAATGATTGAGGCAGATATCTACATGAGTGAACCAATGCAAAGGATTGTTCACAATGGTTGTGTTACACAAAGGATTAAAGGGGAACAAGTCTAACTTGAGAAAGTGTTTTGAATTGCATAGAAATGGCATAAGGTACAAGGTTTCAAAGGAAACACTAAGGTTAGACATGTTGAGGTTCTTGAAGAGGCTTGTGAACAATGGAAGGCACAAAATGTTCAAGTTCAGTGGCACACAAGGAAATGGAGTAAGTTTGATGCAAAAAGGAAGAAGAATGGAATGTTAATATGTGAAATCTATGAAGCACCTCAAGGTTAAGCATGACCAAAGGAACCATTTTGGTGTGAAGACACACATCCTTGGTATGAAGATGCACAAGAGGACATAATTTTTTAAACAAGTGCAATGATGTACAAAGACATCTTCCACTTGCAATAGGTGCATGGAATGGAGAGAATCACAAAAATACTTAGAGGATTGCACATGCAAATAAATTCACACAGAAGCAAAAAGGGTTATGCTAAGGAGACTTGGTGCATAGAATTATTTGGCATAATTCCAAAACAACTGGTTTCAAAGATCTTGGAATTGACCATTGACTCTAAGATTATTTGAGATGGACTCATAAGACGCGTGTTGATCATCCATGTATGTGTGGGAATAAAATAACCTTTAGGGACTTATATCAATCTATAATAACACATACATGGATATTTATTGACATATTTCAATTGGGAAGGCCTATATAAATGAGAGTTGGCTAAGCATTAAGGTATTCATCCATTCTCTCATTATGATAAGTATCCTAATTTAAGAGGTAAACCATCATTTCATTAAATCTAGACATATTTCTAAGAATTTGGACTTATAGGATCGTCATTTTTAGTTTTCTAATTGATGAAATTAGATTCTAATATTAAAAATATTGGTTTTTAACCACTGTGATAATGGATTGCAATATTGCTATTATTGGTTTTTAACTAGTGTGATGTTAGATTATAATGTAGCTATTATTGGATTCCAAAGTATAATGTGATATTGGATTCTAATTATATCTTAACTAGTTTTTCAAATTTAAATTCATATTTAGGGGAAATGGGTCAATAGTTGAGCACATTCCAATAGTTGAAATGGGTCTTGATAATTTTCATAATGTGACCCCATAGTTGTCACACTATTACCTAATTATAGTCATTATAGCATTGTTCAATATTAATCCAAATTTTACCAGATATTAACCAATAAAATCATGGCATGAAAGATTTAAAAATAATAGTACAATATCGTAAAACATATTTTCACCATGTATAATTATTGGACAACATTTTTCAATGCCCATGTGCACAATGTAAAACATACTTATCACTAATTTTAACTTGTGTAGAATGGGCAAGTGTCAATTATAACATAAGAATTTGTTGATCATATTATGGATCTATAGGTTATTATTCTTATCTCAATGTATAAAATGAGCATGTGCCCATTCTCCACAAGATAATAATATAGGTTTGTGTTTCTCATATTATTCCTATCTTGTGTAGAATTGACATGTTCTTGTAAAACCAAAGTGGTTACGACATACATTAATAATTTTTTTAAAATTTCACACTTTATATCACATACAAATATATTGTGTGAAATAATTAATCACTTTGTAACCACACTAATGTGCTTTAAATGGTTTAACTACTATTTGTATTAGTTACATTCTTAAGGTCTTTATGTTAGTCTTCCGAATGTATGCAAATAATCCAATGAAATAAATATCCACATTTAATTCATATTAAATAATAATATAAATTTAATTTTAAATTATTGGAGCATGTTTTCAAAAAGAAATGTCAAAAAACCCACCTCCTAGGGCAACATGATATGACATATTATTTTATAATATTTAATAGTCTTATTGTTCTATTCAGCATCTATGTCCCAGTTGCACCTATGAGGCTATATGTACTGAGTGATGTCAGGGAACAATTGGGGGACTTACATCCTCTCATTTTAACATTGTTCTTGAGATAATCTAGGGCATGAATTACAAGTATGGGGTTTCATTAGATAGCCTGGTTGGAATAAATCTCCAAGAGATGCAATGCTACCACAAGAGGTCTAATACTAATTTTCTCACCGACTTACAAAACTTTTACACTTCTATCTAGACCTATTATAATATATTGAATTCTATATCTCTACTTTACTTTACTTCACTATTTTTAAAGAAAGGAAAAAAACACTTATTCACAAATAAACATCAGAAGAGTGGGAGGGTAAGGTAGAAGGAAAGCCTTCTAATTAAAGGGGCAGCACATAGACTTTTAGGATCAAAATGTGCCCAACTAAAGTTACACCATTGTATGCTAATTTTAAAAATGGTTTGGGATTTAGTCACACAGGGAGAGAGTCTAGGGAGAGAGGGAAAATGCTTAATTCTAAGACTCCTTTAATGAATCGACTCTAAACATGTTTGTAGTTAATTACACGCTGACCCTTAAAGACTGCAAATAAAGTGAAAGGAAACTAAGAACATAACTAAAATAGTAGAAGCACATCCTAGCTAATGCATAAAATCTATAGAAAAGTAGAAGTGACAATCCTATAGCATTAGTGTTATTCCATTAAAATAGAAATAAAGTGGAAGATTTGCAACGCAAAAAACACATTTACATAGAAAACTAATTTTGCATTATTCTGACATTGTTTACAAACAAATTTGACCTTTATAACATACTAGATATCAATATATATAGAATGGAGAGATAGGTCTTACCTCCATGAGGCATGATATCCCACTCTTGGCCGTCATGGATAAAATAAAAAATAAAATTATGTCAAAAATTCCTTGTTCTATAATATATAATACCAAACAAAATTCCATGGCCCATTAAGGAGCCTTCAGGACAGATCTGATGTGGACTACATCCTAATTATTTTGGTAGTTTTTTTGGGTTTCCAATGACTATTTAATGACATTAAACTCTACAAGTTGATAAAATACATAGAGGAACATCTTTGCTGGAGATGTTATGTGTAGGATGTGTGGGGAGCATACACATCTTATAACTTTGTAGCACTATCAAAGACTAAACGACTGGGCACATAGTGTTTTGTCAATATATTTGACTGCATAGTCATTGTCAAAATGATAAATGACTAGCTATAATTCTTTGGCTTGTGTGTGGATGCACAAAGCTAGGGGGTAAAAAAGTAGACAAAATGAAAAAGACATTTTTTTTGTAAAGGGCATATGCCATTTTCAAAAGGGCATATTCCATTAAAAACACCATTACTAATATGATCTGGGTTGGTCTCAATCCTAAAGGTCATATGCCCTTTTGAAAAAAAGGCACACGTCCTTTACAAAACATGTATGCCCTTTGCACTGTAAATGGTGTATGCCCTTTGCATTTCAAAGGGTATATGCCCTTTGAGTTATAATATGTTCTTGTTGTGTTTGGTCATTTTAAGCATTATATACACCCTTTTATCTTCTAAGGGTGTACACCCTTTGTACTCAAAAGAGTGTATGCCCTTTGAATTACAATATGATCTTATTGTGTTTGGTTAGTTTAAGTTGTATATAGTTAATTAAATATTTATTAAAATAAATGTAATAAGTAGAAGATAAATTTAAAGTAAACTTATAAATTTATTTTAATAAATTGAATAAATTAGGGTGACTCTACATCTTTTGAAATTCATTACAGAGCTGTAGGAGTTACCATTTAGAAGTTAGTTTTTCAAAATCCATTCTGATCAATACTTAGTTTTCAAACTTTTAGGATTAGAAGATAGAATGATAAACAAAGTTTTAAATCATGTTATGCATATAATAGATCTATATTATTGAGGATTACATTCCTAATTTACCTACTTGAGTTTGCCCTATTTACTTTAGCTACTTGAGTATTCCCTACTTGATTGAATAACTAAGCCATATATTGATCTCAATGAGAATGCCCTACCTAAATACTCAAGCCATATCTTGATCTTGGCTATTCCTTACCTACCTTATTATACTTAATTATGCCCTACCTATTTTAACTACTTGAATATATGCCATGCATACTTTACATACTTGAGTACATGCCATTCCTGATTGAATATTAAAGCCATATCTTGATCTTGAGTATACCCTACCTAAATACCTAAGCCATATCTTAATCTTAACTATGTCCTACCTACCTTATTATACTTGAGTATGCCCTACCTATCTTTATTGCCATATGTACTTGAATATGCCCCAACTAATTTAGTATGCCCTACCCAATTGAATACCCAAGTCATATCTTGATCTTGAATACTCATATCTTATCCATAAGGTATCTATTTTACTTGATACATATCTTGAATACCTGATACCCGATTAAATAGAGCCTTATCTTGAAAGGAGTGGGGGAATTATCATGCTTGAAAATAATTAGAGGGGGCATTATTAGATCAATGGATAATAGAGAGGGGTCATTATCAAGGTATGCTTGAAAATTAGGAGAACAAGCATTGACTGAACCATATCTTGAAAGGAGAGGGAACATTCTCATCTCTGTAGATAAAGAAGTGACTAGGGACAATCATGTAAAAGATTTGAAGGTAGATTCAAGCTGAATTCTCAACTAATGTGTGGGGGTTTTAATCAATAGGTCTATTGATATGCATAAATTAATAGCATCTAGCATGCGACCTATAACATATATATAGTAATGATATAGTCATTCATACATTACATCCAACATAAACTTAATGCTACATGTAGGTATGTAGTCACTCACAGGGTAAGTGCACAAAGTTGGGGAACAAAAAAAATCCTACCTGTGGATATGATTTTCATAAAATTTCAAAAATTTGAACTTCTGTAGATAATTTGAGATATCTACACTCCAAATTAGAAGATGGTGTAAGAACATGAAATGTAGTTTTTTTTGTCTAGTTTTTAAAACACTATTTTTTTAATTTAAATAATCCCCTTGAAAAGCTAGTTTATTGAATTAAACTTCATTTCACAGAATGCAACATTAGCAGGACAAGCAAATTACATGATAACTATGAAGGGATCGTTCTTAACCATGAATCTACAAAGGTAAGAATCATGAATAAATAAATTTTAGTTCTTTCTTTAGTGTCTAAACCATTAAAAATTGAATCTCCATTTGAGCAGTAATCAAAGGAGTTCATGCTAAAATGTCACAACGAGACAGTCTTATTCATAGTATTGATATTCTTAAAAAAAAACTATTGAAAATTGGTCAACCTCCAAGTTGAATAGGGCCACTGGGTTTATGGCCTCCACTTGATTAATTCATAATTTTTGATTATTTTTTGGTTTGGATTGAAAAGTTATTTCAAGAAGATTCACAATTTAATCATACCCCCACAACTAAAAAATAAAAATAAAAATTGAGTGGGATAAATCACACTTTAAAAGTTACATTTGTGAGTGCTAAATAATTACATTAGTAATTTAATAAAATTTAAAGTATAATTTCATTAAAAAAGGGCCACTAAGTTTAGGACCTCCATTTGATTAATCTATAATTTCTGGATTTTTTTTGGTTTAGATTGAAAAATTATTTTAAGAAGATTTATAAATTAATCATACAAAAAATGAAAAACGTGAGTGGGATAAATCACATTCTAAAAGATACATCTGTGAGTATTAAAAATTTATATGAGAATAAAATTTAAAATACATTTTAACTAAAAAGGTGACAATGCCAAAGAGTTATAATGCAGAACTACATAATGCAGTTCACACTAAGCAATAGATTCTCATTTAAGTGTGGATGGTTGAGCTACAAACACACTATGATAATGAGCCACAAAGGCTTGCAAAATATTATTAAGATTTGTAAATTGAGAGCTAGCTTCTTGGATGGATTTTACATGATCAATTGCTTTCCTATAATGGAAGAGAACAGAAAATTAGTTTGAAACTCTATCACATATTTTACACCAGTGCATGTGAGCATGAATTTGAGCTCCCCAAGCCTTATAGTGCTCCTATACTTTGAGCATACTATTGCCAAAAGGCAACTTGCTTTCGTAAATATTCATTTAATAAAAATAACTTTGGTTCCCATGAATTTCAGTTGAGTTCACATTGTGAGTCCATGTGTGTTATCCTCTAAAAATCAACAATGTGTTGGCAATAACTATGAAGAAAGGCCACAGTCCTACGAATGGTATTATCCCACCACTCAATCTAACCATAGGTTCCAAAGGGTCGAAGAGAAATATTCTAGGCTCTGGTAATGACCTTGTAGGTCCCAGAGTGATGAAGGTGGGTGGTATTGAGATAAAATTAAGATTTTTAAATCTTGACTTGAGGAATGACCCATTCAATCTCAAACTTGATGGGAAGGTAGTATGAGAGTAAAGAATAAAGAATAATTGTTATATAGTGATCGAAAATCTTGGAAAGAAAAAAAAAAAGTGTTCAACAATAAGAGCATGACTTAAATGTTTCACTACTCTATTCCATCATTAGTATAAGTTAAACTTGGTGAACCAAGATGAGGCGATAGGAAGGCACTGGTGTGGTTGGATCAAAAACACCAAACTTATTGAGCATGTAAAACCATGCCCCTCTTTTTCCAAAAAATCACTACATGGGGAGAACCCCTTGCTTATCTAATAGTGATTCGATCATGTTAAAGTCACCATAAAAGATCTAGTTGACATTCGAAAATGAGTCAATAGCCAAACACCAAAAAGGTGTCCTTTTTATTGCATCATTAGAAGCATCAATATTGGAAATACTAAGATAGTGGCCGTCAAAATAAAAAAGGGTCCACACCACCCAAAACATGATATTAAGCAAACTGGATGGGAAATTAATGAAACTACACCCCCACATCCATTCTCATGAGCAGACATATGAAAAAAAACTCCCAAACAAATTGCTTTGATGGTGGAAGAGAGAGAAAATACATAAATATTAACTTTGGTTGGCAAAGAATTTTAAAGTTAACAAACAACTAACATGTATCCCTTACAATGAATTTTCAAGTCATGTCAACAAGACCTCGCACATTTCATGAATACACTAATATTTAATTAATTTTCATTTACACAATGGTTTCGTCCTCCTTGACCAAAACACAAAAAATATTTCTAGGTAGGATTGAGAGTTACCTTTCTTGAAATTACTCAAGTGAAAGCCACACTACTTTTCTTATAATTAATCACCGTCTTTGAGTGGTGGAGATGGATTGTGCACTTTATGTAGTATACTGACTTATGATCAAACACAATAAGTTGGTCTTCTACATCTAGTTTTTTGACCTCATGAGTGGGTTGTGATGGTTGAGAAACCATTATTTGGCTCTGAGAGCTAGAAAAGAATGTCGCCTACGAGTGCAAACAATAGGAAGCACTGCCCCTTATTGGGTGGTGGGAAATGGTTGGTTTATGTCCATCATAATATCATTTTTGGGTTTTTACATAGTAGTTGGGGCCTTTATCTTCGTGAAATATTTTTGATTACCCTTCTTGGTAATAATAGTCCATCCTTCCAAAAAAGTTTGAGCATTCTTAATCACCTCATCAAAGGTTTTGATTGGTAAGGCTGGTTTGGAATTAGCCATCAATGAGCACTCAAAATTTTTGTTGTCCATGCCTTGAAAACAAAATTAAGTATTGGGCATGTTAATATACTATGACAAATGTTTACTTGAGATCTTTAGCAAAATTCACTTCCAAGCAAATGCATTTCTGAGGTCAGGTTGCATAAAAAAAATCTTGCTCAAACCCTATGGATTTAATTAACAGATGTAAAAGATTCCAAAAGGGCAAGGGGAGGCTCGAAAACTCTATCTATATTGATATTTTTAAGTTTGGCTTGCTTTGAGACGATAAAGACTTAGGTCCAATGAGAGAATAGTACTAACATTTTACAAATAAACCATGGCCCATGAGTGACAATGGCATTATAATGCTATAGGTTATCAAACTTAAACAGGAAAAAATCCTTGGTCAAGTTTTGGAATCCCTCAAGTTTAAAAATATGGGGGGTTGACTGAGTGTTATCTAAGATTTCAAACTACATTTAGCGGGAACCCGACCAAAAAAATATGCAACAAGAATAAGCTACTCATAATAGTTTTAATTTTTAACAAACTCGGGGCATTATAAAACGACATTAAGGAGGCTTTCAAAGGTAGGGTCATTTATCTCATCCAAAATCTTTGAGACTTTAGCAGTATTGGTTCCCGTAGCTTCATCGTAAATACCTATAATAAACATTGTTGGGCCTGGGGATACGAACATTACATAGAGGGACTATCTGCCAAAAGGGTGGTGAAAACGTAGATATAATGTAATAAATATGTTGCCTTTCAAAAAATGAAAGAAACTAAGCTTCCTACAAGAGAAAATGTTGGTATGAATAGCGAGCATGCATAGAAACCCTATTTGATTAACTTGTAACTTTTATATTTTACAATATTTAAATTGTTATTACATTATAAATATATTATTCTATAAAAAAAATATTATTATCCCAACAAATTAATACATCACCTACCACGTGCTCGAAGAGAGACGCCATTTAAGACCCTGCGTTTGTTTTTATTTAACCTGCTCAGCACGGAAAAAGAAGCTCGAAATCATCCCTCAAAATCATTTACAGATACTTATAACACCACCTTTTTTCAAGGGACCAGAGACCAAAAGACCCACAGAAGACTCTTTAACAGAGAGTAGCCTCATGTTTACATTCTTGTCTGTAATATGATTCCGTAAAAGATACTAACCGCTTTCAACAGTGACGGAAAATGACCATTCCAGAAGTTTTGAACTTTTCCATTTACATGATTGAAAGGTGTTGATTTTGTGTTCTCCAAACTTTTTTCACATTCCATTATTTCTTTTTTTCCTGGAAAAGTTGTGATAAAAAAATTGACATCCAATGTGGTTTATATTAAATTTTTATCTTAAAGACGAATCGGTTATTTTTCATCCAATTGTAGATTTTGGTGTTCAAGTTTTCTATATTGAATTTGCCATCGTTTACCATGCTGTTTCCCCCACTGTTTTTTCAATTAATGGCAGTTTCCACGTTTGTAAACAATTTCAGTGAAATATGCTACTGATTGGGCTACAATTGTACTCGTTATAATCATAGTTTAAATGTTGAAGTTAAAATACCAAGTAGTAATAAAGACATCAATGTTCAATCAAAATATATAGTAGATATAGAATGACATTTTATTATGGAATATATAGGCTATAATAATATCGGTATTAAGTATAAAGATAGTATAAGAAGTAACGAAATTATTTAAAGATGTAAAATTAAATAAAACAATTTTTTTGATCAAAATTTATAGTAGAAGAGAAAATCAAGAAAGGGTTTGAAATTTTATATGATTAGTAGGACAACCCTTATGTCAGGGGATAGTGTTAGTACATAATAATATTGTTATAGCATTGGGTCCAATAAATTATTTGGTCTTCTGGACGATATTAAAATCATTTATTTAATATCAAGTTGGTCTCCATAATAATCGTCATTACAACCAGCGAATGAGATACGGGTGAGTTGATTAAGTGGCTTAGTTATTTCAAGCCTCACCTAGGTTAAAATATCTGGAAAGGCATGTGAAGTAGGTTGTGGTCATGGTTTATATTCTCAGAGTTGTAAATTGTCACTGGTTATTCTCAAGACTGGTGGTGATTGTTATCAGTATTTTTGGATCAGTTATAGCATTTGTTGGTATCTCTGATATATGTGATAGATGATCACTTATGGATTTAGACTCCCGATTATGTCCTAACCCGGTTTATAGCTCCAATAAAAAGCAAATATCTATAAAAAAAAAATCATCACTATAACTGTAATGTCCCCTTCTAGTTGACATCTCTCAATACTTGAGATTAGCCTATTATGTGGCCCTCGTAGGCTAATATGGAGGATAGAGGGTCTTGTTGAGGCATGGCTTGGCTTCAATTGTCAGAATTTTTCAATTTGGCTTTTGTTTAGGGTCTTTTGGATGCCATTTGCTTGACTTACTATTTTTAGTAAGTGGAGACACTCAGTGGAGCACCCCTGTTATTTTTAGCAGTATGGTCTAGTCATATGCAGATTCAGTCGCTTATCATCCGGTTTCAGACGGCTTGTCATTTGGACTTATATTGAGGGAGATATTAATATTTATTTGCCAAAATAAATATTAATTTAATTGAAGCTTATATTATAGAGATATAATTTAAATTTATGTTATAACTTAAGTGACTTAATGAAGGGGTCGACCATCATGAAGAAGGGGCCATATTTCAATTAATTATTATAATTAAATGGGTGCCCAAACTATTGGAAAATTAAAAGTGAAATTCAAAGTTAATTTAAAGGATGCTTTTGAAGGAAATCAACTTGCTTGAGGAGATATAAGGGTTTCTTTCGAAGAAATTTAGATTATTGCATTTTGAGAACATTTTTGAGGAGTTTTGAATTTGCTTGGAGAATGAGAGTTTTTACCTGCAACAGCCATTGAAGAACGTAGTTCTTCTATGAGCAACCATTTGAGCTGCTGAAATACCCAGTGAACTTGGTGATTTTGGGGGGTCTCAATCAGAGGCTCTACTTGGGATTTCAATTGGATGAATTTGGTGAAGTTTGGATCAGATTTAAAATACTGGAGTTGTAGATTATTTTTTGATTGATAGAGATTATTTTTAGAGGTTTTATTTATTGCTACAGTACCTTGAATAGTGACGTGCTATAGTACCCATGAATAGTGACGTGCTACAGTACCCATGAATAGTGATGCGCTACAGTACTGTGAATAGTGACGTGCTACAGTACATGTGAATAGAGAGGAATTTCTGGTCATAGAGACAAAGTGTTTGCAACTTCTTTTGGAGGTAAACATATGATGGTATCTGAAGATCAAAATCATATCAGGTTCATTCAATTATCAAAACTTGTTTTTTCATATTGTATTTATTATCAATAAGGCCTTGGACTCTTATTCAGTGAATGGAATAATATATGGAAATAAAAAAAGTCTCAATATTGTTCAAAATTTATTCTCAATAGACTAGTTTTACTTTTAGTATGTGTTTTTTTGTGCAAACCCCCTAAAAACACAAAAAAAAATCATAAAACCTTCAAAACAAAACAAAAAAAAGTGAAGTTCAGTAGTAGAAGCTATGAAGGGTTATTACATTGGTATCAGAGCTAAATCCTACCATCCTAAGGGTTTAGTTATTACATGCCGCTAGAGAAGGTTGGTTCACATAGGTATTATACACGTAGGAGAGCCTTACTTGAAGGTGAACAAGGTTTAGAACCACAGCCAGTCATCATGGCTGACAGGCATGAGGGTAGCCCACCTAAAGGCAACATGAATAATGTTGATTTGGATACCAGAGATTTATTCCATGATATGGTTATAGGGTAGCAACAGATGGCACAGGCATTACAGGCACTCACTACTAAGGTAGAAAGGTTGAACCCACCTATTAGATAGAATGGGGAACATGGAGATAACAAGAGTGCTACAGGTAATTAGAGACCACAATGGACCTATTCTAGAATAGTTGATAGGCCTACATGCCCTACATTTGTTTTAGAGGAGCCAGAAGAAGCTCTGGTAGAGAAGGCGGTAGGAGACCCCATATTTGCAGATGCACTCATGGCTGCAAATGATGAATGGGAATTATTAGTTCCTCAAGTTTAGGAGATGATGACCTTTAAATGCTTTGTAAATCAGAGGAGAGAGCATTATAGGTCACTCAGAGAGGATAGGAGGCCTAGAGGTCAAAATAGTGAGCTGAAGAGGGCTACAAGCAAGCTTTCTTTTACTACTTTTGATGGTAGTAGTAAGATGACAGTGCAAGCTTGGATTAACAAGTTTGACACTTTCCTGGCACTACGACCTATGACAAAAGTGGAGGCAATAAAATATGCCATACTAAATTTAGAGGAAAATGCACATGATTGGTGGTACCATGGGATGGTTACCCTACAGCATAACCAGGTGACTTCATAATAGGACTTTGTGCATAGGTTAGTAGAGAGATTTGATAAGAAGGACCTAGAAGTCTACTTCAGGGAGTTGGCACAGTTGAGACAGACAGGTAGATTGGAGTATTTCATTAGTTACTTTTAGAGGCTCTTTGTTATGGTGCCAGATATCTCAGATAGGAGATTGGTTGTTTTGTTCATCGAGGGATTATCCAAACCACTGAAGGGTTGGGTAAAAGCCTTTGATCCTCATTCACTATAGGAAGAGATGAAGAAGGCACACAGCATGGAACTTGTAGCTCCATCTAGCAAGTCCAATTTTAGGAGTGCGTCTTCATTTAAGGACAACAAGGGATTCAATAAAAATAGAGAGAAATCTGATTTTAAGAGTGATTCAAAGGGAAAATTAGTAACACCCTTGGATCATGAGACTCTTAATGATTTGCGCAGGAAGAAGCTTTGCTTCTACTACAAGGGTCCCTATGATGCTAACCATGATTGTCCTTCACGGCCTAAGGGTAAGGCTAATAGAGTTATGTGGGCTTATTATGAGGATTCAGAATCTAAAAATTATGGATAAAAGGAGAGTTCTGAGGAGTCAAAGTCAGAGGCAGAGTTAGAGATCCATCTACAGGAGGCACAATTGTCTAGCATACAAAAGGAGGGATCTTTCAGACTTCATGGAGTTTTGGCTGGTCAAAAGGTTATCACCCTTTTAGACACATGTGCCACCCATAATTTTATTGATGCCAGATTTTTGGAGAGGCGTGGGCTTATAACTAAAGATTTTGAGGGCATTCAGGTTAAGGTCGCTAATGGTTACACTCTCAAGTCTGACCATATGATTAAGGATCTTCCTTTGTGCCTGAATAATTATGAATTCAAGGCTAATTATTATGTGGTAAATATGGGTGATATTGATATAGTCTTGGGCATGAAGTGGCTTCATTCTCTTAAGGAAGTTATACTTCACCTTAAAGACATGGAGATCCGGTTCGAGGTGGATGGGAAGACTCATATATTGAAGGCACCCTGAGACAGTAACATCAGAACTATTTCCTTCTGACAAATGGACAGACTTATGCATCATGACATGGTTGAGTGGACCACCAAGTGTAATTTAATGCCTACACAAGAGGGACAACATAAGACTGAGTATCATCCTAACATTCAGTAGTTGAGAGTTAAGCATGGGAAGGTTTTCAGTGACCTTCCACTAGGGAGACCTCCAGACAGGGGTATTGAGCACATCATAGAGCTTTAGGAGGGTGCTAAGCCTATCATGATTACTCCTTACTGACACCCAAAGTGGCTTAAGGATGAGATAGAGAAGACTATCAAGGAGTTGCTTGCTATGGATCACATTCGATCGAGTAAGTCACCATTTGATTCTTCAGTTGTTCTAGTGAAAAAGAAAGATGGTACTCTTCATATGTGCATAGATTATAGGGTCCTAAATAAGAGGACTATTAATAACAGATATCCCATACCCCATATAGATGAGCTTATTGATTAGTTCCATGGTGCTTGTTACTTCTTAATGATAGACTTGAGATCAGTATATCATCAGATTAGAGTTCGTGAGTAGGATATTGAGAAGACTGCATTTCACTGTCATTGTGGACACTTTGAGTTTGTGGTTATGCCATTTGGGCTAACCAATGTTTCAGTGACATTCCACTCCACCAGGAATAGGGTCTTCCACTCATAGTTGAGGAGATATGTACTTGTCTTCTTCAATGATATATTGGTCTACAACGGGACATGGCAAGAGCACTTGGCTCATTTGGATACAGTACTCAACATTTTGGATAGGGAGTCCTTGTATGCCAAGGAATCCCAGTGTGATTTGGGGATGACTGAGTTGTTATACTTAGGCCATATTATCGGTGTAGAAGGAGTGTGGATGGATCCTCAAAAGATCTGTGCTATCATAAATTGGCCTACTCCTAAGAACCTTACACAGCTGTGAGGATTTCTTGGGTTATGTGGTTTCTATCATAGATTTGTCAGTAGATATTCAAGCCATGCAGCACATATGATGGATTTGTTGAAAAAAGGTGCATTCATTTGGGCTCCTGAGGCACAGGAGTGTTTTATGAGGTTCAAGGAGCTTATGACTACATGTCTAGTGTTGGCACTACCAGATTTTATGAAGCCTTTTGAGCTTCAATGTGATGCCTCTGGTGAGGGCATTGGAATGGTGCTTATGCAGGACAATCACATGATTGCTTATGAGAGTAGGAACCTCAGAGTACCAGAGAGGGTTTACAATATATATGATAAGGAAATGCTAGCCATAATGCATGCCTTGGCTAAATTCAGGCAATATTTAGTGGGCAATAAGTTTTGTATTAATACTAATCATAATAGCCTGAGGCATTTCCTAGGACAACAAGATTTAAATGATCATCAACAAAAGTGGGTGAATAAGTTACAGGGATATGACTTTGACATCACCTATGTCAAAGGTACACAAAATGTTGTTGCTTATGCTCTTTCACGCCGGCCTCATCTGAGTTCTATGGTATAGATTGTAGAGGATTGGAGGCACCTGATTTTGGCAGAGTATGTCAAGGATACATAGGTAGCTAGCATTGTTGAGGGATCTATTATGGACACCAGGTACACACTAGTAAATGAGTTGATCATTTACAAGAACAAGATTTTCTTGATCCCAGGGTCAGAGATGAAGAACACCATTCTGCAACCTTTCCATGATGTACCTATAGTAGGGCATTCCAAGTACTTTAAGACATACATACAAGTTTGGGAGAGATTTACATGGAAGGGGCTTAAGGTAGATGTTCTTCAGTATGTGCGAGAGTGCCCTATTTTTCATTAGAACAAGCAGGAGAACACATATCTGGCAGGGTTCTTACAGCCACTTTTGATTCCTAATAAGAAGTGGGAATGCATGTCGATAGATTTTATTTCAGGGTTGCCTAAACCCCAAGGATGTGATTGCATATATGTAGTTGTGGATCGGCTGACAAAGTATGCCCACTTATTTTTTCTCACCACTACTTACACAACTACATAGGTAGTAGAGGTATTTTTCTGTGAGGTTTTCTAATTACATGGGTTGCCTTGGAGCATAGTTAGCGGTAGGGATAGTCGGTTCCTGAGTCACTTCTGGCAGGAGGTGTTCAGACTTTATGGGATCGAGATTACACCAAGCACCAGTTACCACACGTAGACTTATGGTTAGATAGAGATAGTGAACAAATAGGTGGAAGGCTACCTCAGGAATTACATAGCAGGGCAAGAAAAGGCATGGGTTAAGTGGATATACTTATGTGAGTATTGTTACAATACCACTTACCACATGACCATTCAGATGTTCCTATTCATGGAGTTGTATGGGTATGAGGTGCCTAGTTTTCTTGATTTTCTACTAAGTGAAAGTAGAGTGCCTAGTGCGGGAGACTTATTACAGGAGAGCCAAGACATTATGAGGGCTCTTAAGGAGAATATTGCTAAGGCACAAAATTAGTAGAAGCAGTATGCATATCAGAAGAGGACTAAGAGATCTTTTGAGGTGGGAGTCATGGTATATCTCATGTTGCAGCGCTACCAAAAGTCTACTCTCAAGAAGAGTGGATCAGAGAAGCTCAAGCCACAGTACTATGGTCCTTTTAGGATTGTTAGGCATTTTGGAGAGGTGGCTTATGAGCTAGAGCTTCTAACGGATAGTAAGGTCCATAATGTTTTTCATGTGTCACGCCTCAAGAAGGCGTTAGGACATCGTGTGGTACCTTCATTAGTATTGCCTCCCTTAGATGATGAGGGAAAGTTGATTTTAGTACCTGAGTCTATCTTGGATTATAGAGAGAGACAGCTACATAGGAGGACCATCAGGGAATATCTAGTGAAGTGGAGAGATTTGCTAGTGGAGGATGCTACATGGGAGAGTGAGGAGATTTTACGGCATCTTGAGTTGAGATTGCTTGAAGAAAAGCAATTTCAAGAGGGGCAGACTGTAATTTCACCTTCTAGTTGACATCTCTCAATACTTGAGATTAGCCTATTATGTGGCCCTCGTAGGCTAATATGGAGGATAAAGGGTCTTTTTGAGGCATGGCTTGGCTTCAATTGTCAAATTTTTTTAGTTTGGCTTTCGTTCGGGGTCTTTTGGATGCCATTATCTTGACTTACTATTTTTACTAAGTGGAGACACTCAGTGGAGCACCCCTACTATTTTTAGCAGTATGGTCTAGTCATATGCAAATTTAGTCACTTATTATCTGGCTTTAGACAGCTTGTCATTTAGACTTATATTGAGGGAGATATTAATATTTATTTGCCAAAATAAATATTAATTTAATTGAAGCTTATATTATAGAGTTATAATTTAAATTTATGTTATAACTTAAGTGACTTAATGAAGGGGTCGACTATCATGAAGAAGGGGCCATATTTTAATTAATTATTATAATAAAATGGGCACCCAAACTATTGGAAAATTAAAAGTGAAATTCAAAGTTAATTTAAAGGATGTTTTTGAAGGAAATCAACTTGCTTGAGGAGATATAAGGGTTTCTTTTGAATAAATTTAGATTATTTCATTTTGAGAACATTTTTGAGGAGTTTTGAACTTGCTTGGAGAATGAGAGTTTCTACCTGCAGCAGCCATTGAAGAACATAGTTCTTTTGTGAGCAACCATCTGAGCTGGGGAAATACCCAGTGAACTTGGTGATTTTGGGGGCTCTCAATTAGAGGTTCTATTTGGGATTTCAATTGGATGAATTTTGTGAAGTTTGGATCAGATTTAAGAGACTAGAGTTGCAAATTATTTTTTGATTGAAAGGGATTATTTTCAGAGGTTTTATTTGTTGCTATAGTACCATGAATAGTGGCGTGCTACAGTACCTATGAATAGTGACGGGCTACAGTACCCATGAATAGTGATGCACTACAGTACCGTGAATAGTGACATGCTACAATACATGTGAATAGAGAGGAATTGCTGGTCATAGAAGACAAAGTGTTCATAGCTTCTTTTGGAGGTAAACATATGATGGTATCTATAGATCACAATCATATTAGGTTCATTCAATTATCAGAATTTGTTTTTTCATATTGTATTTATTATCAAGAGGGCCTTGGACTCTTATTCAGTGAATGGAATAATATATGGCAATAAAAGAAGTCTCAATATTGGTAAAAATTTATTCTCAATAGACTAGTTTTACTTTTAGTATGTGTTTTTTTGTTGAAACCCCCTGAAAACACAAAAAAAATCATAAAACCTTCAAAACAAAACAAAACAAAGTGAAGTTCAGCAGTAGAACCTGTAAAGGTTTCTTACAATAACTCTTTATTTCAAATACATAAATTTTATACCCTCCAGCATAATAATCTCATTTGTTCATTGTAAGGCATTCATATATTCATATCTATGTGTACATGATATCGTAAAATATTACAAGTTACTTTACATGAATATGCAAGTTGTTATGAGAGAAGTCCCACTAATAACAACCTCTAAGTTTGGGATTTCACACTATCATATATGAAAATAAAAATTAATTCATTTCAAAATTTAATTTTTTCAAATCTATATTTATTTGTTTGTCATATTAAAATGGAGTGAAAGTGATAGTTTCAATTAATTAAATTTTTTTTTTTTGAAATGTATTAAAAAAATGTTTTCGAATACTTCTGAATATAATGTAAATATAATATAAAAATGATAATATATCATGATATGATTAATTTTTTTAAAAAGAAAAATAAACAACTAATAACTATTAAATAATATAAAATTAGTTATAAAATTTTATATATTCAAAACTTATTTCAACTATTAATATACACAAATATTAAGACTTACTAATACATTAAAAAAACACAACACTTTTGAGTGCACTAATATCATTGAACCCTTTAGCAATAATTTGCAGACATAGAATACAATATAATTAATGACTACAATAGCCCACTCTCAACTTACATCAGCCATATCAATAATTTATTAATAATTAAAATATTAAATTGCTACTATATTAAGTAGCACCACCTTTTCTAAATATCCTACACAAAGGTGTGGATTCCCCCTAAAGTTTGTAAGATACGCATAAAATTGCATTGAAATTTCTCTGGACAACCAACTTTCTTTCAATCCCACCGGCCATTCCCCATTTACATTTAAATTAATCTAATCTAATGTGGTAAAGCTTTTTTTAAATCAATAAAATAGATGGCTAGTTACCTTAATGGCTATTTCAATAAACTATTAGAATAATCTGGTGCTGGATCCCAAACTTTTGGATGAGGTGAAGGCCTCTACAAATTTAAGTCTAGACAATTTGAAGGATATGAATTTCTCCATGAAGAGTCAGATACAAATGGTCGCTTTATTCAATAAAACCTAAAAATCCTTTGAATTGAAATAAAATTTTAATATCATAATTTTTATGATAATATAAAATATCTAATGGAAAAAAGAATGGCTTACAAAATGAAACATCTAATAATTTGGGATATAATGTTTTACTTGTACTCTTAAGTTTTTTTTTTTAATAAAATTATTAACATAATAAGTTTTAGGAAATTGCTATTTGATACAAAAGAATCATAAGTTAATAAAAAATATTGTATCAAACCAAAAAAAGAGTTAGTTGTTGGGAAATCAATCAAACTTTATTGATGTCTAAATTATACAGTGTAACAATTTTTGACTTATTTAAAAGTATTCGTGAGTTTATCTACACAAAAAAATGTGTAGTTTAGACTTGTGTAGATGTTGGAGTTAGGGTTTATAGAGTTTTGAATAAAGCATGGAGAATGCAAGGTTTTTTTAATGTAAGAGAGAAAGTGTGGACAAGGTACACTAGAAATATTAAAAAAAAGTTGAGAATTATGGAATGATGCACAAAAGATCAAGGGATTTAGGATGAATGATTGAGGCAGATATCTACATGAGTGAACCAATGCAAAGGATTGTTCACAATGGTTGTGTTACACAAAGGATTAAAGGGGAACAAGTCTAACTTGAGAAAGTGTTTTGGATTGCATAGAAATGGCATAAGGTACAAGGTTTCAAAGGAAACACTAAGGTTAGACATGTTGAGGTTCTTGAAGAGGCTTGTGAACAACGGAAGGCACAAAATGTTCAAGTTCAGTGGCACACAAGGAAATGGAGTAAGTTTGATGTACAAAGGAAGAAGAATGGAATGTTAATATGTGAAATCTATGAAGCACCTCAAGGTTAAGCATGACCAAAGGAACCATTTTGGTGTGAAGATACACATCCTTGGTATGAAGATGCACAAGAGGACATAAGTTTTTAAACAAGTGAAATGATGTACAAAGATATCTTCCACTTGCAATAGGTGCATGGAATGGAGAGAATCACACAAATACTTAGAGGATTGCACACGCAAATAAATTCACACAGAAGCAAAAAGGGTTATGCTAAGGAGACTTGGTGCGTAGAATTATTTGGCATAATTCCAAAACAACTGGTTTCAAAGATCTTGGAATTGACCATTGACTCTAAGATTATTTGAGATGGACTCATAGGATGCGTGTTGATCATCCATGTATGTGTGGGAATAAAATAACCTTTATGGACTTATATCAATCTATAATAACACATACATGGATATTTATTGACATATTTCAATTGGGAAGGCCTATATAAATGAGAGTTGGCTAAGCATTAAGGTATTCATCCATTCTATCATTATGATAAGTATCCTCATTTAAGAGGTAAACCGTCATTTCATTAAATCTAGACATATTTCTAAGAATTTGGACTTATAGGATCGTCATTTTTAGTTTTCTAATTGATGAAATTAGATTCTAATATTAAAAATATTGGTTTTTGACCACTGTGATAATGGATTGCAATATTTCTATTATTGGTTTTTAACTAGTGTGATGTTAGATTATAATGTAGCTATTATTGGATTCCAAAGTATAATGTGATATTGGATTCTAATTATATCTTAACTAGTTTTTCAGATTTAAATTTATATTTAGGGGAAATGGGTCAATAGTTGAGCACATTCCAATAGTTGAAATGGGTCTTGATAATTTTCATAATGTGACCCCATAGTTTTCACACTATTACCTAATTATAGTTATTATAGCATTGTTCAATATTTATCCAAATTTTACCAGATATTAACTAATAAAATCATGGCATGAAAGATTTAAAAATAATAGTACAATATCGTAAAACATATTTTCACCATGTATAATTATTGGACAACATTTTTCAATGCCCATGTGCACAATGTAAAACATACTTATCACTAAATTTTAACTTGTGTAGAATGGGCAAGTGTCAATTATAACATAAGACTTTGTTGATCATATTACGGATATATAGGTTATTATTCTTATCTCAATGTATAAAATTAGCATGTGCCCATTCTCCACAAGATAATAATATAGGTCTGTGTTTCTCATATTATTCCTATCTTGTGTAGAATTGACATGTTCTTGTAAAACCAAAGTGGTTATGACATACATTAATAATTTTTTTAGAATTTCACACTTTATATCATGTAAAAATATATTATGTGAAATAATTAATCACTTTGTAACCACACTAATGTGCTTTAAATGGCTTAACTACTATTTGTATTAGTTACATTCTTAAGGTCTTAATGTTATTCTTTCAAATGTATGACAAATAATCCAATTAAATAAATATCCATGTTCAATTCATATTAGATAATATTATAAATTTAATTTTAAATTATTGGAGCATGTTTTCAAAAAGAAATTTCAAAAAACTCACATCCCAGGGCAACATGATATGACATATTATTTTATAATATTTAATAGTTTTGTTGTTCTATTCAAGATTTATGTCCCAGTTGCACCTATGAGGTTATATGTACTGAGTGATGTTAGGGAACAATTGGGGGACTTACGTCCTCTCATTTTAACATTGTTCTTGAGATAATCTAGGGCATGAATTACAAGTATGGGGTTCCATTAGATAGCTTGCTTGGAATAAATCTCCAAGACATGCAATGCTACCATAAGAGGTCTAATACTAATTTTCTCACTGACTTAGAAAACTTCTACACTTCTATCTAGACCTATTACAATATATTGAATTCTATATCTTTACTTTAGTTTACTTCACTATTTTTAAAGAAAGGAAAAAAGTAGTTATTCACAAATAAACATTATAAGAGTGGGAGGGTAAGGTAGAAAGAAAGTCTTCTGATTAAAGGGGCAACACATAGACTTTCAGGATCAAAACGTGCCCAACTAAAGTTACACCATTGTATGCTAATTTTAAAAACGGTTTGGGATTTATTCACATAGGGAGAGAGTCTAGGGAGAGAGGAAAAATGCTTAATTCTAAGACTCCTTTAATGAATTGACTCTGAACAAATTTGTAGTTAATTACACGCTGGTCCTTAAAGATTACAAATAAAGTGAAAGGAATCTAAGAACATAACTAAAATAGTAGAAGCACATCCTAGCTAATGCATAAAATCTATAGAAAAGTACAAGTGACAATCCTATAGCATTAATGTTAGTCCATTAAAATACAAATAAAGCGGAAGATTTGCAAGGCGCCAAACACATTTACATAGAAAACTAATTTTGCATTATTCTGACATTGTTTGTTTACAAGCAAAGTTGACCTTTATAACATACTAGATATCAATATATATAGAAGGGAGAGATAGGTCTTACCTCCAAGAGGCACGATATCCCACTCTTGGCCGTCATGGATAAAATAGAAAATTAAAATTATGTCAAAATATTCCTTGTTTTATAATATATAATACCAAACAAAATTCCATGGCCCACTAAGGAGCCTTGAGGACAGATCTGATGTGGACTACTTCCTAACTATTTTGGTAGTTTTTTTGGGTTTCCAATGACTATTTAATGACATTAAACTCTACAAGTTGATAAAATACATAGAGGAACATCTTTGCTAGAGATGTTATGTGTAGGAAGTGTGGGGAGCATACACATCTTATACCTTTGTATCACTATCAAAGACTAAAGGACTGGGCACATAGTGTTTTGTAAATATATTTGACTACATAGTCATTGTGAAAATGACAAATTACTAGCTATAATTCTTTGGCTTGTGTGTGGATGCACAAAGCTAGGAGGTAAAAAAGTGGACAAAATGAAAAAGATGAATTTTTTTGTAAAGGGCATATGCCATTTTCAAAAGGGCATATTTCATTAAAAACACCATTACTAATATGATCTGGGTTGGTCTCAAGCCTAAAGGTCATATGCCCTTTTGAAAAAAAGGTATACCTCCTTTACAAAACATGTATGACCTTTGCACTGTAAATGGTTTATGCCCTTTGCATTTCAAAGGGTATATGCCCTTTGAGTTACAATATGTTCTTGTTGTGTTTGGTCATTTTGAGCATTATATACACCCTTATTATATACACCCTTTTATCTTCTAAGGGTGTACATCCTTTGTACTCAAAAGAGTGTATGCCCTTTGAATTACAATAGGTTCTTATTGTGTTTGGTCAATTTGAGTTGTATACATTTAATTAAATATTTATTAAAATAAATGTAATAAGTAGAAGATAAATTTAAAGTAAACTTATAAGTTTATTTTAATAAATTAAACAAATTAGGGTGACTGCATCTTTTGAAATTGATTACAGAGCTGTAGGAGTTACCATTTAGAAGTTAGCTTTTCAAAATTCATTCTGATCAATACTTAGTTTTCAAATTTTTAGGATTAGAAGATAAAATGATAAAAAAAGTTTTAAATCATGTTATGTATATAATAGATCTATATTATTGTGGATTACATGCCTAATTTACCTACTTGAGTATGCCCTATTTACTTTAGCTATTTGAGTATGCCTTACCTGATTGAATAACTAAGCCATATATTAATTTCAATGAGTATGTCCTACCTAAATAATCAATCCATATCTTGATCTTGGATATTCCTTACCTACCTTATTATACTTAATTATGCCCTACCTATTTTAACTACTTGAATATATGCAATGAATACTTTACATACCTGTGTACATGCCATACCCGATTGAATATTAAAGCCATATCTTGATCTTGAGTATACCCTACCTAAATGCCTAAGCCATATCTTAATCTTAACTATGTCCTACCTACCTTATTATACTTGAGAATGCCCTACCAACTTTTTCTACTTGAATATGCGCTATCGACCTATCTTTATTGCCATATGTACTTGAATATGCCCCAACTAATTTAGTATGCCCTACCCAATTGAATACCCAAGTCATATCTTGATCTTGAATAATCATCTTATGCATAAGGTATCTATCTTACTTGATACATATCTTGAATACCTGATACCCGATTGAATAGAGCCATATCTTGAAAGGAGTGGGGGCATTATCATGCTTGAAAATCATTAGAGGGGGAATTATTAGATCAATGTATAATAGAGAGGGGTCATTATTAGATCAATGGATAATAGAGAGGGGTCATTATCAAGGTATGCTTAAAAATTAGGAGTGCAGGCATTGACTAAGCTATATCTTGAAAGGAGAGGGAACATTCTCATCTTTGTAGATAAAGGATTGACTAGGGACAATCATGTAAAATATTTGAAGGTAGATTCAATCTAAATTCTCAAATAATTTTTGGGTGTTTTAATCAATGGGTCTACTGACATGAATAAATTACTAGCATCTAGCATGCAACCTATAACATATATATATATATATATATATATATATATATATATATATATATAGTAATGATATAGTCATTCATACATTACATCCACCAGAAACTTAATACTACATATAGGTATGTAGTCACTCATAGGTTAAGTGCACAAAGTTGGGGGATAAAAAAGATCCTCCCTGTGGATATGATTTTCATAAAATTTTAAAAATTTGAACTTCTATAGATAATTTGAGATATCTATACTCCAAATTAGAAGATGGTGTAAGAACATGAAATTTAGATTTTTTTGTCTAGTTTTTAACACACTATATCTTTAAAAAATAGTTAAGTATAACTAGGTAAAAAAATCTAAAATTTAAAGAGGAACTCCTATTTTTTTACAAAATAAAATAGAGTAGATAGATGGTTGTGTGGCCCAACATTTTTTGAGCAATGTTTAATATTATTTGAAACCCTTCAGAAAATATTTATATAAGATCTTCTAGTTTGTGACCTATATTATTTTATATTTTTTTAATTAATATGTTTTTATGAATTTTGTAAGTAAATAGATATTAAAAATTTGTAAAAAAATGGATAGTGAGTCGTGTGCCCCCCTTAACTACCTCAAAAAAATGAAAATAATGTTTTTTTAATGTGTGTATCATTAGGCCTAGTTTGTGACCATATAACTTGTTTTTCACTTGAATCAATGAAAAAAAATACATAAACATATATAGGCATGTATATTTGTGGCATGTAGTGGCCTAAAAAAGTAATAGTTAGAAATCAACATAGTTTGAAACCTTAAACTAGTCCAAAAATTATGAAAATCATATTTTTGGAAAAAGAAGAGTATACTCATCGTGATGGTATTAAGTTTTTGAATTTTTCCATTGAAATTCATAGTGTATTTGGTGATTGTGTTATCTTTTCATAACAACCAAAAAGACAAATGTGTTCTTTAAAAACAAAAAAAACACTACAACAAGATCATGAAGCTAATCTTGACTTGAAGCTAATATTTACTACTCTAAAAGTTAAGTATAAGTTTGTGTTTATATTGTTAAGTAATCTTATAATCTAATAATCTTAGAGTTGGTCTCACAGCTGCATGCCTTACAATGTAAAAAATAGTTTTCTAAATTCTAATCAAGTCAGTACATAGGCATTTTTAGGGTCTAAGTATTGAATCTAGGGCTTTTAGGGCATAAATTTTGTAATTGATGTCCATTTTTAGTAAACATATAGTCATTTTTTATGTTTGTGTGCCTTCTAAATTGCTTTTTGGCATTTTTAATAGGCCTAGGTTTGTCAAAATAGAAGTTTGAAAATCACTCACATTGAACTTGATGCAAAGTGGTGTGATTGGGATAACATAAGTCACAATGATGACTTGCACACATCAAACAACCACTTTGTGTTAACTTAACTTATTCATCATCCCTCCCTCATCTTTGATCATTTATTACTCATTCCTCGTCACCCCTAATCACTCTCTCATCATTCGTCATTATCCCTAATCACTCCCTCATTGAATCTCACTATCCCTAGTCATCTCTAATCACTCCTCCATTAACCCTCACTATCCCTCATCATCTTTGATCACTCTTCCTCATCCCTCATTATATTTAATTTCTTCCTCTTCATTTGTTATCATCCTTAATCACTCCCTCTCTATCCCTAATCACTCCCTCATTGACCTTCATTGTCCATCATCATCTCTAATCACTCCCTTATCATACCTAATCACTCTTTCATTAACTATCACATCCCTCATAATCTATAATAATTCCTTCCTCATCTCTCATAATCCCTAGTCACTCTTCCCTCATCCCTCATCATCCCTAATCACTCCCTTATTGTTGCTCGCCATCCCTCATCACTATGTTATTCACTCTCACCATCCCTCATCATCCATAATCACTCCCTCATCATCTGATGTAAGTATATACTCTAAAGGTATCTTTGATTACAATCATATGTTGTTTAATATATTATAATATAAATTAACTCTTTTCCAGGACTTGTGTTGTCAATACCCATTTGTGATAGTCAATTTTATTACTTAAAAAATTAGATGATCTTCCAAATTTATAGTCACGTAACATAAGTACTAGAAAAAATAGACTTTGAATGTTAGTTCATTGATTTATCTTTGTTGTGTAGTTGACTAGATGAAACTTTATTTGGTTCCACCTTTGGTAGCTTGGTTCAAAGGATAAAAATTAAACACAAATCTCTTGTATAATTTTATAATTCTGAGAAGATTTAAATATATGCAAAGTTATTTGGTGTTTCCCATTCCTATATGACTTGAATATTGGTTAGGTTCACATATGCACTCCTTGTGTGTGTAATATATCCCAAATATTTTATCTATTACATGGAAAATGAACATTTATTCATGTTATCATAAAAATGTGTTTTTGCAAACTGTGAAACACTAGTTTAACATCATGTAGATGTTCATCCCATGTTTTATAAAGATTAGGATGTCATAAAGGTAGTTAAAATGACATAGTTAAAGGGCCTAAAAATATATTTCAACATCTCAATGTATGAATTCACTACATGAGTTAACATAAAATGCATAATCAACTAGTCAAGCAATCCTTCCTTTATTTGTAATACTATATTTTAAATGTCTAGAGGTTCAACATGAATACGATGATACCCAAACTCAAGATCAATTTTGGAAAAGAATTCTACACCATGGATACGGCATAAAAATGCCTTAATATTTAGATGAGGATAATACTTATTCACTGTAATATTGATAAGATGTTTTTAATCGATTCACAACCGCATGTCCCATCCTTCTTTGGCACAAACACAATTGGTATTCTACAAGGAAATGATTTGGGCATGATGTGTCCATTATCCATGGTTTCATATATCTACCACTTGATCTATTAATTATCTAAAAATGATATGTTGTATGAAGAGGTTTTAGGTAGAGGTAGTCAATGGATCAAATCAATAGTATTGTTCAGTGTACAATATGTAGGAGCTTATTTAGGTGACTGAAAGATATCCATGTATTCATCTAGATTATGTTTTAATTATTTTATCTTTGTTATTAATGGACAAACCACACTATGATATGGTACCACAAGGATGTTGTTAAATTTACTTTTTACCATCAAGAGTATACTTCTTACTAGAATTGACAAGATTATTGCACTTCCTGGCACTAATAACTGAAATCTTATGAACTAATTATGATATATGGTATTTTAGATCATGAAAATTTATCACAACATTTTAAGGATTTACTTCATATACTACATGTTAATGGTAAATATATGGTTGACCACATGTAAAACATCACATACCTCTAATGCTGAGATGTCACAAAGGATTGCATCTTTAATAGGTTTAATTTTGTACACCAAATGACATTACTAGGTGATCCATTTCTCAAGGCCTACATTGGACCATACACTAGCATATGGTTATGGATGATGCATCAATTTCAAGTTTAATTTTTTATGTTTCTTTTTATGGGTGTGGTCATTTTTTGACTATTTTTTAAAATTTTCTCGAGGTATCTTTGCTCTTAGTGTGATGATACTTGTGGGGTGTGACTTTTCCACCCATTTTATTATATGATTAGCATTGTAACATATCTTGTTTGATTAATATATAGATACATTCTTAAATTAGAAAAAAATAATTTTTATAAATATGATTTAGGAGAAATTAAATTCATCTAACTTCCATTAGAAATGATGAAGTGTATTAGTTCACCATTGATCTACATTTGTTAATGAAATAATATTTTTAATTAATATAATTTATTTTTGGGGAAACTAAAGATATTTTTAGTACCAACCATATCATTGGGTTCATAATCTAATTTATACTTACCTTTTTATAGTGCTAGATAACTTGCACCCACTTCTTGAGCTATGAAAGTAGAGAGTTCATAGTGTGACAGTCTTCATCAAAATGGATATTAAAGTTATGAATTAAGCACCACTTTAAAATCTTGGACTACTTGTTCTAATAATTTGAAAATCATTTTCCTCTCTCTGGTATGATGACTCAATCAATATACATACAAATGGAAGGCCTTCAATGTAATTATTCAGATCATAAGATGTCCTCATATGGAAAGCAATTAGTTGGTTTCATGAAATCACATAGCTTGGTGAACCTAATATTTATTACCCATTTTTGGTGCTATGGTAGTTTTTCTTCTATTTTTCTGGTGTATCTTCAATTGTGAATTACATCACTTCTAACAGACCCATATTTTTTCATAGGTGTTAATATTTATGTTTCAAATTTGCCTCCACATCATTTTGATCATTATGTCTTATATTTTATGCTAGCACTCAACTCTCCACTTGTAGCTCCTAGCATTGTTAAACCCCAAAAAAATACCACCATCAAGGTGTTGGATGAAGTGATTACAAATGAGGAGGGATTGAGTAGAGATGATGATGGATGGTGAGGGTCAATGAGGGAGTGATTAGCGAGGATAAGGAAGTGATTAGGGATGATGAGGGATGTTGATGGTTAATGAGGGAGTTATTAGGGGTGATGAAGGATGATGGAGGAATGATTAGAGATGATAAGGGATGATGAAGTAGTGATTAGGTATGATAAAGGTTAATGAGGGAGTGATTATAAATGATGAGGAATGATAAGGGTCAATAAGGGAGTAATCACAGATGATGAGGTATGAGGGAGTGATTAAGATAATGAGGTATGATTAATTGATGATTAAGGATGATGAGGAATGGTGAGAGCCAATGAGGGAGTGATTAGGGATGATGAGAGAGTGATTAATGATGATGAGGTATGGTAAGGGTCAATGAAGCACTGATTATGGATGATGAGAGATGAGGAGAGAGTGATTTGGGATGATGAGGGATAGTCAAGGTCAATGAGGGAGTAATTAGGATGATGAGATAATGATTAGAGATGATGAAAGATAGCTAAGGTCAATAAGGGAATAATTAGGGACAGTGAATAATAAAGAGATACTAATTAGGGGTGATGAGGTATGATTAATAAGTGATCATGGATGAGGGAGGGATGATGAATAAGTGAAATTAATACAAAGTGGTCATTTGATGTGTACAGGTCATCAATGTGACCTATGCTACCCAATTCAAACCACTTTGGATAAAGTTAAAAGTGAGTGGTTTGAAAACTTCAATTTTGACAAACCTAGGAATGATATAAATGGTATTAAGAAATCTATAAAGCATAAAAACATTAAAAATAACTATATATTTACCAAAAATGGACATTAATTATAAAAGTTATGCCCTTAAATTCCTAGGTTCAATACTTAGACCTTGAAAATGCCTAAGTATTGATCAGAATGGATTTTGAAAAAATATTTTCTACATCATTAGGCATACAACTATGAGACTAACTCTATTAGATGTAGAGTGACCCTAATTTATTATATTTATTAAAATAAATTTAAATTAAAAGGAAATAAATGTAACAATATAAATGTAAACTTATAATGTAACAATGGGTATGTGTATGGAGTTGGGGGATAATTCTATTGATATAACTAACAACACATATGTGTTATTACATTATGGGTATGCATTATTGTAATAACACTTATGTATTATGGCTCAGGATACCCAATCCATAATGTGTATGCATTTTTTATATAATGAACATGTACATGCTTTTTTAGCAATAGGAATGCGTACATGTTATAAGAATGCATACACGTTCCTATAAATAAAATTAACATTCAAAAAAATTGATTTAATCTACAAAACTTACCTCTTCTTCATAATGACATCGTCTATCTCACAAATGTAAGAGAAAAAATAATTGTTTCCATATGATTAATTATTTTAAAACAAAAATCAAACAACTAATAACTATTAAATAATATAAAATTAATTGTAAATTTTATATATTCAAAAACTTATTTCAACTATTAATACACACACTTACTAATACATTAAAAACCCACAACACTTTTGAGTGCACTAATATCATTGAACCCTTTACCAATAATTTGCACACATAGAGTACAAAATAATTAATGACTGTAACAACCCACTCTCAACTTACGTCAGCCATATCAATAATTAAAATTTTGAATTGCATATATTAAGTAGCACCACCTTTTCTAAATATCCTACACAAAGGTGTGGATTACTTTCCATTCCTAACTCTCGTGGCCAATTTTAAGTGACTTATATCCTACTTGCCTTTTTTCCCTAAAGTTTGTAAGATACACATAAAATTGCATTGAAATTTCTCTAGACAACCAACTTCCTTTCAGTCCCACTGGCCATTCCCCATTTAGATTTAAATTAATTTATTCTAATTGCCACTAGCCATGTAGATTTAATGTGGTAAAGATTTTTTTAAATCAATAAAATACATGGCTAGTTACCTTAACGGCTATTTCAATGAACTGTTAGAATAATCTGGTGCTAGAGAGTCATTTGTTCCCAAACTTTTGGATAAGATGAAGGCCTCTGCAAATTTAAGGCTAGACAATTTGAAGGCTATGAATTTCTCCATGAAGAGTCAGATACAAATGGTTGCTTTATTCAATAAAACCTAAAAATATTTCGAATTGAAATAAAATTTTAATATCATAATTTTTATGATAATATAAAACATCTAATGGAAAAAAGAATGGCTTACAAAATGAAAAATCTAATAATTTTCACCATTATAAAATCTTTAAGTTCATTTACAACCTTCATGAAAAACCTATTCTAAAAGGAAAAAATGCATTTTTTAAAAATAATGTTTTGAATAACATTAATTTTTTTGAAATGTACAAAATTAAAAAAGACAATATAACTGTATTAACAGCACACTTATCAAAAGGGTTTTAAATATAGTTTTAACATAGAAGCAAAAAGGGTTGTGATAAGGACACTTGGTACATGGAATTATTTGGCATAGTTGTAAAAAAACTAGCTTCAAAGATCTTGGAATTGACTATTGACTCCAAAATTATTTTAGATGGACTCATAGGACATGTCTATTAATCATCCATGTATGTGTGGGAATAAAACAACCTTTAGGGACATATATCAATCTGCAATAACACTTCCATCGATATTTATTGACATATTTCAATTGGGAAGGCTTATATAAAGACAATTTTCCCAAGCATTAAGTTATTCATCCATTATTTTATTATGATAAGTATTCTCATTTAAGAGGTAAACTATCATTTTATTTAATTTGGACTTATGTTTAATAATTTGGATTTATAGAATCATCATTTCTAGTTTTATAATTGATGAAATTAAATATATTATTAAAATTAGTTTTTAACCAGTGGGATAGTGGATTACAATATTATTATTATTATTGGTTTTTAACTAATGTCATATCAGATTCTAATGTAGCTATTATTGGATTCCAAAGTATAATGTGATAATAGATTCTAATTATATATTAACTGGGTTTTCACCTTTAAATTCATATTTAGAGGAAATGGGTCAATAATTGAGAATGTTCCAATAGTTAAAATGGGTCCTGATAATTTATATAATATGACCCCATAATTATCACACTATTACCTAATTATAGTTATCATAGTATTTTTTAATATTCATTCAAATTTTACCATATATTAATTAATCACATCACAACATGGAAGATTCAAAATTTTTGGGTTTTGGTCTTTTTGAGTGAAATTTTTAATATCTTAAATTGATGTTGCAAAAGTATTTCATTATTGCAGGAAAAATATAGAATTATTTTGTTTACTTCTATTAGTTTATGTGGACTATTAAGTCACAAAAATTTGTCAGATTGGTTCTTTAGCTGCAGTGAGATATAAATGATGAAAATTGGTGAGGTCATATTACCTAACACTTAAAAATTCCATTCACCAAATTTTAGATCACTTGGATTTATGATGGAAATGTATTGTATAATTTTTTCAAACTATGTTTGCGACACTTGACAATATTTCTATCTTATTTCGGTGAGAAATGGATCATGAAATTTTGTGAGATCATATTATCTAACACTTAAAACATATGAACTAAACTTCAGATCATTTAGAGTTACAATAAAAACTTAATGTCTGATTTTGTCAAGTTGTATCTACAACACTTGGTAAGGTGGTTTTCTTGTTGGGGTGAGAGTTATTTTTTATATTTGGTGAGATAATATTATCTGACATATAAAACCTATGTACCAAATTTTAATATCATTTAAATTTACTACGGTAATGTACCATTTGTTTTTGTCAATCTATGTTATCTATCTAATCTATGACAATTGGCAAGATGGTTCTTTTCTTGTAATGAGAAACGGATTTCCAAATTAGGTGAGATGATAAAAACTATAGTGTAAAAATTATTTTTCAAAATTTAAATCATGTAGATAAATTTAAATAAATTTATGATGGTTTTTGTAACTATCATTTGGTTTGAAAACATCCCTTGAGTACCCAAGAATCAATAGTTTGGTTATTTATTATAGTATCACTTGGGAAGTTAATATTTAAGGAGGTGCTCTATGTTTTAATATTATTCCTACATGCCAAGTCTCTCATTTTAAAATGGAAAAATGGTATTATTTGATTGTTACAAGTGGTTATCTCTTCTTTGTGACATGTGGAAGGAGTTATTAATGATAGTTTGGCATAATCATGAAAACTAAAATAGGACAAATTATTTTATGTCATGTGGAATTCAAACAAATTTAAGGGACACCCCATGAAGCCTGGGATTTTAAGAGGAATATGGAATGGAGAGAAAAAATAAATTTTTGGGAGAGAGGGACAAGTTGTGAAAGAGAAAAAGTATCCAACAATATAACAAATAGTTGTATTAGTTTAATTTAAGAATTGTATGAGAATCTTGAACTCTTTCATATAATGTAATAATCTTATAGAGTTAAATACTTGCATCAAGTTGCCTTTTATAGCTTTTTATCTATGTTTTCACCATTTTTTAGTTCAAAAACTTTTTATTCAAGTTAAATTTTTATTAAGTTTCTTGTTATTAATCGATGTGACTCTAAATTGTGATCATTCTACTCATTTTTTTATATAAATAACTTTTAAATATAATATAATATTAATACATGAAAAAGTATTCTTAATAAAAAGTTAATTTAAATATTAATAATAAAAAATAAAATAATTAACGAGAAATTGAAATGTAAAGAATCTATATTAATATAACTTTCACAAAAATTATTTATTTTATTAAAAAAATATGTAATATATTTATTTATAAAATAAATAATATTTCAATACAATTTATAATTATTTTATACGAATCACAATACAACATATAGCATCCAAACATTGAAGAGATAAAAAGAACTTAATATTATTTGAACTTACATTATAAAATAGTAAATATTAATCTACCTCTGTGTGCAACCTAGATTCATGAAAAATTACTCAAAATATCCTTGCATTTATATAATTTTTTCACTGATATGTATGCAATATGTGGGATCATATGGATTTCTTCAAATTGTTTAAAAGAATGGCCCAATAAGATATCATTTCTTAAAATACAATTGTAATGCATTCACCCAATAAGAATTAAGTTTATAATTTATTTTTTTAATAATATTAATTATAAAAAAATTCCAATTTTATTTATAATTAAAATATTCCAAGATAAACACACATATATAAAGGTGACCTTATTTATAGATGTTAATGTGAAATTCATTTTGCCAAATAACTTTACGAATAATGCATTAAAAAAATTAATTATATTTTTTAATTATTTAAATTTTAAATTTTAATATAAAACATAACAATTATTCAAAATATAAAGACGTGTGATATGTGTGAACAAATTACATTTTTAGATATATATATTTTTGAATATCATTATAACATGTATGGTTTGCAGAATCCATCTGCACTTTTTTTTTAACAATTAATTTAGCCAATAAAACTCAATCAATATATATTTGTAATATATTTTGACAATCATAACATATCCATCCTTAAATAAATTTATAACAAACCATCACCAAACATATGTATAATACAACCAATTTAACCTATTATTTGTGCCTATTAATTTGATTTTAAAATTAAATTACTAGAAGGATCATTGATTAAATGATGTGATTTTAAATATTTAAAATCATGTCAAGTCGCCAAAAGTGACACCCATCAGTAGGGATGAATAAAATTGTTTTGCTAGGTTGTTACGGCACAGGTTATGTACAACATCGTAATTATTGATATCCCGTAAGAATATTTTTAAATTAAATAATCCCCTTGAAAAGCTAGTTTATTGAATTCCACTTCATTTCATAGAATGCAGTGTTAGCAAGACAAGCAAATTACATGATAACTATGAAGGGATTGTTCTTAACCATGAATCTACAGAGGTAGGAATCATGAATAAATAAAGTTTGGTTGAATTCAGATTATGAGGCCATGTGGGTCATCTGATGAAAATCAACAATGTGTTAGCTAAAATATGAAGAAAATCCACCGGCCTATGGATGGCATTAACCCATCACTCAATCTAACTATAGGTTCCAAACGGTGAAAGAGAAATATTCTAGGCTCTGGGAATGAGATTGTAAGGTTTAGAGTGATGAAGGTAGGTGGTATTGAGATAGAATTAAGATTTTTAAATCTTTACTTGAGGAACAACTCATTCAATCTCAAACTTGATGGGAAGGTGGTTTGAGAGTGAAGAATCAAGAATAACTGCCATACAAGGATCAAAAAAATTTGCAAGAGAGAAAAAAGTCTTCAACAATAAGAGCATGACCTAAATTTTTCACTACTTTGTTGCATCCTTAATAGAAGTTAAACTTGGTGAACCAAGTTGAGGTGGCAGGAAGGAACTAGTGGTGGTTGGATCAAAAAGACCAAGTTTATTGAGCATGTAAAACCATGCCCCTCTTTTGCCAAAAAATTGCCCTGTGGGAAGAACCCCCTACTTATTCTTTAGTGATTTAATCATGTTAAAGTCACCATAAAATATCTAGTTGACATTCAAAAATGAGTTAATAAGCCAATGCCAAAAAGGTGTCCTTTCAACTGCATCATTAGAAGCATAAATATTGGCAATACTAACTGGCCATTAAAATAAAAAAGGGTCCACACCACCAATGAGTGGGGTCTGATCTTCAAAACACGATATTAAGTAAAATGGATGGGAAAATTAATGAAATCACATCCCCACATCCATTCTCATAAGTAGACATTTGACAAACAACTCCCAAACAAATTATTTTGATGGTGGAAAAGAGAGAAAATCCAAAAATATTAACTTCATGTAGGCAAACAATTTTCATGTTAACAAACAACTAACACATATCCTTTGTAATGAATATTTAGGTCATGTCAACATGACCTCACACATTCCATGAGTACACTAATATTTTATTAATCTTTATTTGCATAATGATTTCCTCATTCTCCTTGACCAAAACACAAAAATTATTTCCAAGTAGGATTGGTGGTTACCTTTCATGAAACTACTATGTGCAAGGTCCACTACGTTTCTTACAATTTATCACCATATTTGAGTGGTGTAGATGGTATGTGCACTTTATGAAGTATACTGACTTGTGATCAAACATAATTAGTTGTTCTTATACATCTGGTTTTTCTACCTCATGAGTGAGTTGTGATGGTTGAGAAACCATTATTTGGCTCTGAGAGCTAGAAAATAAATGTTTTCTATGGGTGCAGACAATACGAGGCACTCGCCCTTTGTTGGGTGGTGAGAAATGGTTTCTTTGTGGACATTATAATATCATTTTTGGGTTTTTTACATAGTAGTTGGGGCCTTTACCATAGTGAAATATTTTTGTTTACCCTTCTTAGTAATAATAGTCCATCCATCCAAAAACCTAGGAGCATTCTTAATCACCTCATGGAAGGTTTTGAGTGGTAGGGCTGGTCTAGAATTGGCCATCAATGAGCACTTAAAATTTTTATGGTCCATGCCTTGACAACAAAATTAGGTATTGGGCATGTTAATAGACTATGACAAATGCTTATCATTGATTTGAATATCAATGGTTTACTTGAGATCTTTAGTAGAATTCATGGTCTTTTTCATCCTTCCAATTGGTTTTTGTGGGTCATTTTGTTAGGATCTACACAACCATGTTTGGTCTTTGTTTATTGATCTAATCAACCTCCCATTAGCCTTTAGTTAGGATACATTGAAATTTTAGGTAGATTTTGGCTGAAAATATTTATTCTAATTTAAATTTTCTTATTTTAGAATTAAAATTATGTTAATTATTATGACTCTTAATTCTTGTTACATAGATTTACATAATTTGAATGCTTATTTCTTTTAGAATGTAAATACTTAATTATTACTTTTTTTAGTATTTTTTATTAATCAACTAGTAATGGTGAAGTTGGCACTAGGTCAGGGCAAAAAAGTCAATAAATATTGTATGAACAACTCAACAATTGTGGGATCATTGCCATTCATACGATTTATATATTATATATTAATACATACTAGATATAATCAAAAAACAAAAATATACAATCCCTCCAACTTTCTTTACACCTTCGGGGTAATTGCTAGTTGTAATATACTTTAACAATCATAACATGTCCATCCTTAAATAAATTTATACAAACCATCACCAAACATATGTATAATACAACTAATTTAACCTATCATTCTCTTTTCAAGCTATGGTTTATAGACATATTATATGTGCTTATTAATTTGCGTTTAAAATTAAATTACTAAAAGGATCATTGATTAAGTGATGTGATTTGAAATATTTGTACTCTATAATGATGTGATACACTTTCAATAATATTTTTTCACTTATTGAATAACATTTTTTTATAATTTAATCAATATTTGCCTTCAATTTTATTGATAAAAATATTCAACATAGTGTTATCTCTAAACTAATGATAATGAATTTTTAATAAGATTGATGTATATATTTATTTATAATGGTCATGGAATGAATTTTTAATAAGGCTCATGTATATGTTTACATATAGTGGTCAAGTAACCATCACAAGTAATTTTTTTTTAAAATTTAACTTAATGGAATCATTAATAATCAAATTATATTTTGGTTTAATCATGGGACCTTTAAAAAGGGACCAGTTCTAGTCTAATTCAATGATTAGTCTCTATCCATTGTCATTGAGATTGAGATATCTTTTTGGTTTAAGGGAGAGCCGTAATAAAATTGTTTTGCTTGCTTGTTACAATGTCGTAATTATTGCTATCACATAAGAATATTTTTAATTTAAATATTCCCCATGAAAAAATATTTATTGAATTCCACTTCATTTTACAGAATGTAGCGTTAGTAGGTCAAGCAAATTGAACGATAACTACAGGAGCTAAAAAGGACTAAAGGATTGTTCTTAACCATGAATCTAAAAAGGTAAGAATCACAAATAAATAAAGTTTGGTTCTTTTTTCAGTGTCTAAACCATTAAAAATCGAATCTCCATTTTAGTAGTGACTCGATCTCTAGTTGAAGAAGTTCATGCTAAAATGTCACAATGAGATGGTCTTATTCACAGTATTGATATTCTTAAAAAAAAATTATTGAAAATTGGTCAACCTCCGAGTTGAATAGGGCCACTAGGTTTAGGGCCTCCACTTGATTAAATCATAATTTCTGATTATTTTTTGGTTTAGATTGAAAAGTTATTTCAAGAAGATTCATAAGTTAATCATACCACCACAACTAAAAAATAAAAATTGAGTGGGATAAATCACACTTTAAAAGTTACATTTGTGAGTGCTAAATAACTACATTAGTAATTTAATAAAATTTAAAGTATCATTTAAATAAAAAGGAGTCACTGAGTTTAGGACCTCCATTTGATTAATCTATAATTTTTGGATTTGTTTTGTTTAGATTGAAAAATTATTTTAAGAATATTTATAAATTAATCATTAAAAAAAAGAAAAAAATGAGTGGGATAAATCACATTTTGAAAGTTACATCTGTGAGTATTAAAAATTATATTAATAACTTAATAAAATTTAAAATACTTTTTAATTAAAATGGTGACAATGCCAAAGAGTTATAATGTAGAACTACATAACATAGTTCACACTAAGCAATAGATTCTCATTTAAGTGTGGATAGTTGAGCCACAAACACACTATGATAATGAGCCACAAAGGCTTGCAAAATATTATTAAGATGTGTAAATTGAGAGCTAGCTTCTTGGATGGATTTTACATGATCAATTGCTGCCTATAATGGAAGAGAACAGAAAATTATTTTGAATATCTATCACATATTTTAAACCAATGCATGTGAGGATGAATTTGAGCTCCCCAAGCCTTATAGTGCTCCTCTAATTTGAGTATACTATTGCCACAAGGCAACTTGCTTTTGTAAATATTCATTGAATAAAAATAACTTTGGTTCCCATGAATTTCAGTTGAATTCACATTGTGAGTCCATGTCAGTTATTCGCTAAAAATCAACAATCTATTGGCCATAAATATGAAGAAAGGACATAGTCCTACTAATGGCATTATCCCACCACTCAATCTAGCCATAGCTTCCAAAGGGCTGAAGAGAAATATTCTAGGCTCTGGTCATTACCTTATAGGTCCCAAAGTGATGAAGGTGGGTGGTATTGAGATAGAATTAATATTTTTAAATCTTGACTTGAGGAATGACCCATTCAATCTCAAACTTGATGGGAAGGTGGTCTGAGAGTAAAGAATCAAGAATAACTGTCATATAGTGATCAAAAATCTTGGCAAGAAAGAAAAAAAGTCTTCAACAATAAGAGCATGACCTAAATGTTTCACTACTCTGTTGCATCCTTAGTATAAGTTAAACTTGGTGAACCAAGATGAGGTGATAGGAAGGCACTGGTGTGGTTGGATCCAAAACACCAAGCTTATTGAGCATGTAAAACCATGCCCCTCTTTTGCCAAAAAATCATTGCATGGGGAGAATAATCTGCGTATCCTATGGTGATTCGATCATGTTAAAGTCACCATAAAATATCTAGTTGACATTCGAAAATGAGTAAATAATCCAACACCAAAAAGGCATCCTTTTAATTGCATCATTAGAATCATAAATATTGGCAATACTAAGATAGTGGCCATTAAAATAAAAAAGGGTCCACACTACCCAATGAGTGGGGTGTGATCCCCAAAACATGATATTAAGCAAAATGGATGGTAAATTAATGAAACTACACCCCTACATCCATTCTCATGAACAAACATCTGACAAACAACTCCCAAACAAATTGTTTTGATGGTGGAAGAGAGAGAAAATACAAAAATATTAAATTTTGTTGTCAAAGTATTTTCATGTAAACAAACAACTAACATGTATCCCTTACAATGAATTTTTAGGTGATGTCAACAAGACCTCGCACATTTCATGAATACACTAATATTTAATTAATCTTCATTTGCATAATGGTTTCGTCCTCCTTGACCAAAACAAAAAAAAAAATTTCTAGTTAGGATTGATAGTTACCTTTCATGAAATTACTCAAGTGAAAGCCCCACTCCTTTTCTTATAATTAATCACCATCTTTGAGTGGTGGAGATGGGTTGTGCACTTTATGCAGTATACTGACTTATGATCAAACACAATAAGTTGGTCTTCTACATCTAGTTTTTTGACCTCATGAGTGGGTTGTGATGGTTGAGAAACCATTATTTGGCTCTGAGAGCTAGAAAAAAAATGTCACCACCATTATTTGGCTCTGAGAGCTAGAAAAAAATGTCACCTACAGGTACAAACAATAGGAAGCACTGCCCCATGTTGGGTGGTGGGAAATGGTTGCTTTATGGCCATCATAATATCACTTTTGCATTTTTACACAATAGTTTGGGCCTTTATTTTAGTGAAATATTTTTGATTACCCTTCTTGTTAATAATAGTTCATCCATCCAAAAAAATTTGAGCATTCTTAATCACCTCATGGAAGGTTTTGATTGGTAGGGATGGTTTGGAATTATCCATCAATGAGCACTCAAATTTTTTGTGGTCCATGCATTGCAAAAAAAATTAAGTATTGGGCATGTTAATATACTATGACAGACACTTATCATTAATTTGAATATCCATGGTTTACTTGAGATCTTTAGCAAAATTCACTTCCAAGCAAATGCATTTTTGAGGTCAAGGTGCATTAAAAAAATCTTGTTCAAACCCTATGGATTTAATTAATATATGTAAAAGATACCAAAAGGGCAAGGGAAGGCTCGAAAACTCTTTCTATATTGATATTTTAAGTTTGGCTTGCTTTGAGATGATAAATATTTAGGTCCAATGAGAGAATAGTACCGACATTTTATAAATAAACCATGGCCATGAGTGAGAATGGCATGATAATGCTGTAGGTTATCAAACTTAAATAGGAAAAAGTCCTTGGTCAAGTTTTAGAATCCCTCAAGTTTAAAAATATGGGGGGTTGACTAAGTGTTGTCTAAGATTTC
Source organism: Torreya grandis (assembly GCA_037957365.1). Classification (NCBI taxonomy): domain Eukaryota; kingdom Viridiplantae; phylum Streptophyta; class Pinopsida; order Cupressales; family Taxaceae; genus Torreya; species Torreya grandis. The sequence goes on from JARHVA010001113.1 coordinate 1,596,836, forward strand.
AAACTACATTCAGCGGGAACCCGACCAAAAAAATATGCAACAAGAATAAACTACTCATAATAGTTTTAATTTTTAACAAACTCATGTCATTCTAAAACAACATTAGGGAGGTTTTCAAAGGTAGGGTCATTATCTCATAGAAAATCTTTGAGACTTTAGCACCATTGGTTCCCATAGCTTCATCGTAAATACCTATAATAAACATTGTTGAGCCTGGAGATAAGGACATTACATAGAGGGACTATCTGCCAAAAGGGTGGTGAAAACGTAGATACAACATAATAAATACACTGCCTTTCAAAAAATGAAAGAAACTAAGCTTCCTAGAAGAGAAAATGTTGTTATGAATAGCAAGCATGCATAGAAACCCTAGCAAAGTTCCTCACTCCATTTGACCAATCTACAAATATTTATAATTTTTAGATTTGATTAACTTGTAACTTTTATTTTTTAAAATATTCAAATTGTTATTACATTATATATATATATATATATATATATATATATATATATATATATATATATATATATATATATATATATATATATATATATATATAATTCTATAAAAAAATATTATTATCTTAACAAATTAGTACATTTTATTTATTTTTAATTATAAATCATTTGTTATATTATAAAATTTAATTTGAAAAAAATTAATAGATAATTCTTTTTAACTATAAATAATTTGTCGCAATTCAAAATTTAATTTAAAATAAATATTGAACAATTATTTTATAATAATAATTATAGTTTTATATTAAGGTTCAATTAATTTTAAAATATCTCTTACAATTAAATTCGTCTGGTGAAGATGATGGTTGTTTATATCCATCCACCAAGGTATAAATTCCTTTAGGTACTCGACACAAAGAGTCAACGGTTAAGGCTAAGATCATGCCCTTATTCGTGACTATCTAGTTGAAAGAGCTCACTAATTTAGATGTACGCTTACTCATCATTATAATTTATTATATGTTTATTTCTGAAATATGAACTGAGATATCAACATTCAACATTCTATGTAATTCAATGATTTTATATGAATGTTGTCTAATTATATATATATATATATATATATATATATATATATATATATATATATATTTAAATTAAATTGATTTGATATTAACAACATAGATACCTCTTATTAATGACTGGTTAATCCAAAAAAAAAAGGGCTAATTTAAATATATAAATATTCAACATTATAATCTCTTGACACATAAAATTAAAAAAATTAATTTGATATTTTTCAGGTTTCAATACCACCAGTACTATTAATTTGAAGCAGCAGGTGAACAAAGGGCTTTGTAACTGCACAGAGAATATTGGAACACGTAATCATCCCTACTAAATTACCATTAACCCCTTCTTCCGTCATCACCCACAGGTGAGTAGCGCGATAAGAAAGCATTTGCGCCATCACTACTGCCAAATTGCTCGTCAGCCTGCACGTAAACGGTGCGTTTCTCCCCCTGTACAGCCGCGTATTCATTCTGGAACCACTCTCATTTCCCCCATATATTTTCTTAAAATCCCTCGGAAATCCTTCGTCTCTTCGATTACATCTTTCACTGAAAATCTCTTCCCACGAAATCACCAGACTCTCCAAATTATCAGCTTCTTTATGACGGAAAATCCAATTCCCATTACAAATTCGCCTGCACTAAGATTTGCCAAAGCCCAGCCCCTCGACAAATACTCGCACTTCCACATCCTAAACGAAGATATTTCTCCCAACACCCGCAACTTTCCACCGAAATCCTCAATCGGCTCTACCACGGTGACGGCCTGAGGGTCTTCATTACAAGAGAGGAGTTTAACATCGTCTTTTACCCGGGAACGACCGTCAAAAAAGCAGAACCTGCCCCTTATGGCTCCCAGGGAGTGAATTGGTGTGAGTGGAACAGGCGCCAGTTTCCCCAACAATCTGATCAAGAACCTCACCACGTCTTCCCTCGTTATGCAGAAAAAAATCCTAGGTCGGTGGCATTCCTTCCGTTGGAATGAGCCAGTTTCTGTTTAATATGTTTGTTCAATGTGCAAGTATAAAAAGGAAATGGAGATTGAGATGGTGTACATGGTTCTACCAAGAGGACTAAATGGTGAAATTGGTATTACATATGTGGGAGCAACCCATATAGATGTTAGAGGAGAGACTTTTATGAGTTAAGGTTTGCATTATTTTTAAATGGATAAGGAGAGTGCAAGATCCTTTGCACCTGAAATGGAGGATATGAAAAAAAGGCTAAAGTAATCAACCTAGAGCTGATATAAAAAGTTTTATATAAAAAGTTTTAGAAGCAAAGAGGAGTTGTGACAAGAACAATGACATAATAGAAGAGGCTTTGAGAAGGCCTTTCTTAGTGAGAATCAAGATAATAGAAGCCAAGAGGAAGAGAAACAAGATTTGATTATTGTAACAGCCAATGAAGTTATGAACATGGAGGAAGCATTGATGGGGACTGTTAAGTCTCAAGTTTATAAATTGATTTTTCATTATAGCCATTATGTAGGTGTAAAAATGGAGAGAGATTTAGGCATTTAAAGTGGCATTTTAAGTCAAATAACTGAATTTAGATGTGAAAAACTATGCACTCAAGAATGAAAGTGAGGAGTAGAAGATTTGCATATCAGTAGAAGCATGTGAGAATAAGATGTTTTTGTAGTAGAGGTGGATGAATTATTTGACATAACAGTGAGGACAATGAGAGATGAGGTGGTGAATACTATCTTAGAGGTGGTACTAGAGGCTATGGGTTACCACTTGGATAGCCAAATGTATGTTGAGTCTATTGAGGGGATATTGGGGATGAAAGAGGAGATGGTAGCCATGAGATAAGTGGTGTTAAAAATAAAAAATTGTGATGTAAGGATGAATCCACATCAGGTTGGATGGTGAATACCCATAGTCAAAAAGGCTTTAAGAGGACGTGGTCAGTCAATAGTGGGTTTAAGCCCACAAGAGAGAGGAAAATGCAAGAACAAACATCTTGGTGGAGGTGGTCAAACAAAGGTGGGTTTCAACCCATAATAAAATGGATAGCAGAAGGAATGAGGTGCTCCAATTTTATAAATCAGCCTTGACCTTTTTTGCCCTGACCTAGTGCCAACTTCGCCATATTTTATAAATCTTAGGTGTTTGATGCAAGAGCATTCAAGGGTTCATGCAATATTTCATCAACCAAAACTATAGTGGTATTTTTTTTATAGATAAATTTTGGGTTTTAGCCTTTTTGAGTGAACTTGTTAACCTATTAAATTGATGTTACAAAAGTATTCCTTTGTCACAAGAAAAATATGGAATTCTTTTGTTTGTTTCTATCAATCCATGTGGACTATTAAGTCACAAACATTTGTCATATTAATTCTTCAGCTCCGATGAGATCTAAATGATGAAGTTTGGTGAGGTCATAGTAACTAACACTTAAAAACTATACATCAAATTTTAGATCATTTGGATTTATGATGGAAATGTATTCTCTAATTTTTTTCAAATTATGTTTGCGACACTTGACAATATTTTTATCTTATTTCTATGAGAAATGAATTATGAAATTTTGTGAGATCATATTAACTAACACTTAAAACATGTGCACTAAATTTTAGATCATTTAGAGTTACAATAAAAACTTAATCTCTGATTTTGTCAAGATATATATACAACACTTGGTAAGGTGGTTTTCTTGTTGGGGTGAGAGTTATATTTTTAAATTTGGTGAGATAATATTCCCTGACATGTAAAACCTATGTACCAAATCTAATATCATTTAAAGTTACTACGGTAATGTACCATTTGTTTTTGTTAGTCTATGTTATCTATCTAATCTGTGACAATTGGCAGGATGGTTCTTTACTTGTAATGAGAAATGGATTTCCAAATTAGGTCAGATGATAGAAACTATAGTGTAAAAATTATTTTTCAAAATTTAAATCATGTGGATAAATGTCAATAAATTTATGATGGGTTTTGTAACTATCATTTGGTTTGAAAATGTCCCCTGAGTACCCAAGAATCAATAGTCTGGTTATTTATTATAGTATCACCTAGGAAGTTAATATTTTACGAGGTGATTTGTGTTTTAATATTATTCCTACATTCCAAGTCTCTCATTTTAAAATGGAACAATGGTAATGTTTGATAGTTACGTGTGGTTGTCTCTTCTTTTTGACACGTGGAAGGGGTTGTTAATGATGGTTTGGCATAAACGTGAAAACTAAAATAGGCCAAATTATTTTATGTCATGTGGAATTCAATAAATTTTAAGGGACACCCCATGAAGCTTGGGATGTTAAGAAAAATATGGAATGGAGATAAAAAAGTAATTTTTGGGAGAGAGGGATGAGTTGTGAAGGAGCAAAAGTATCCAAAAGGATAACAAATAGTTGTATCAGTTTAATTTAAGAACTATATGAGAATCTTGAACTCTTTCATGTAATGTAATAATCCTGTAGAGTCAAGTGCTTGCATCAAGTTGCCTTTTATAGCTTGTTATCTATGTTTTCACCATTTTTTAGTTGAAAAAGTTTTTATTTAAGTTAAATTTGTATTAAGTTTCTTGTTATTAATTGATGTGACTCTAAATTGTGATCCTTCTACTCATTTTTCTATATAAATAAATTTTTAATATTATATTAATACATGAAAAAATATTCTCAATAAAAAATTAATTTAAATATTAGTAAGAAAAAATAAAATAACTTAATGAGAATATTCAAATGTAAAGAATCTATATTAATATAACTTTCACAAAATTTATTTATTTTATTAAACAAAATATATAATATATTTATTTATAAAATAAATAATATTTATATACAATTCGTAATATTTTATACGAGTCACAATACAATATATAGCATCCAAACATTGAAGAGATAAAAATAAATTAATATTATTTGAACTTACATTTTAAAATAGTAAATATAAATCTATCTGCGTATGCAACCTAGATTCATGAAAAATTACTCAAATAGCCTTGCATTTGATATAATTTTTTCATTGATATGTATGCAACATGTGGGAACATATTGACTTCTTCAAATTGTTTAAAATAATGGCCCAATAAAATATCATTTCTTAAACTACAATTGTAATGCATTTTACCAATTAGAATTAGGTTTATAATTTATTTTTTTAATAACATTAATTATTAAAAAATACCAATTTTATTTATAATTAAAAAAAATTCCAAGATAAACACACATATATAAAGGTTACTTTATTTATAGATGTTAATGTAAAATTTATTTTGACAAATAACTTTACGAGCAATGCATTAAAAAAAAATTAATTATATTTTTTAATTATTTAAATTTTAAATTCAATATGAAACATAATAATTATTCAAAACATAAAGATGTGTGATTTGTGTGAACAAATTACATTTATAGATTATTATTTTTTTAAATTATCGTTATAACATGTATGGTTTGCAGAATCCATTTGCACTTTTTTTTTAACAATTGATTTAGTCAATAAAACTCAATCAATGTATATTTGTAATATATTTTGACAATCATAACATATCCATCCTTGAATAAATGTATACAAACCATCACCAAATATATGTATAATATGACCAATTTAACCTATCATTTTCTTTTCAAGCTACGATTTAAAGGCATATTATTTGTGCATATTAATTTGCTTTCAAAATTAAATTACTAGAAGGATCATTAATTAAATGATGTGATTTGAAATATTTAAAATCATGTCAAGTTGCCAAAAGTGACACCCATCAGTATGGATGAAAAAAATTGTTTTGCTTGGTTGTTATGATATGGGTTATGTATAGCGTCATAATTATTGACAGCCCGTAAGAATATTTTTAATTTAAATAATCCCCTTGAAAAGCTAGTTTATTGAATTGCACTTATTGAATTGCACTTCATTTCACAGAATGTAGTGTTAGCAGGTCAAGCAAATTACACGATATCTACTAAGGGATTGTTCTTAACCATGAATCTACAAAGGTAAGAATCACGAATAAATAAAGTTTGGTTCTTTCTTCAGTGTCTAAACCATTAAAAATTGAATCTCTGTTTGAGCAGTGACTTGATCTCTGGTCGAAGGAGTTCATGATAAAATGTCACGACAAGATGGTCTTATTCATAGTATTGAGATTCTTCAAAAAATATTGTAAATTGGTCGACCTCTAAGTTGAATAGGGGCCATTGGGTTTAGGGCCTCCACTTGATTAATCTATAATTTTTGGTTTTTTTTTTTTTTATGGATTGAAAATTTATTTCAAGAAGATTCATAAGTTAATCATACTTAAAAAAGAGAAAAGTGAGTGAGATAATCACATTCTAAAAGTTATATTTGTAAGTGCTAAACAATTACATTAGTAACTTAATAAAATTTAAATATTTTTTCCACTAAAAAGGTGACAAAGTTAAAGAGTTAAAATGCAGATCTACGTAACACATTTCACATTAAGCATTAGATTCCAATTCAAATGTGGATGGTTGAGCTGCAAACACACTATGATAATGAACTACAAAAGCTTGCAGAATATTATTAAGATGTATAACTTGAGAGCTAGCTTCTTAGATGGCTTTTACATGATCAATTGCTTGCCTAGAATGGAAGAGAATGGAAAATTATTTCAAATCTCTATCACAAATTTTGAGTCAATACATGTGAGCATGAATTTGAGCTCCCCAAGCCTCATAGTGCTCTTCTACTTTTAGCATGCTATTGCCACAAGGCAACATGCTTTTGTAAATATTCATTGAATAGAAATAACTTTGGCTCCTATGAATTTTGGTTGAATTCACATTGTGAGGCCATGTGGGTTATCCACTAAAAATAAACAATGTGTTAGCTAAAAATATGAAGAAAAACCATCATCCTACTGATGGCATTATCCGACGACTCAATCTAACCATAGGTTCCAAAGGGCCAAAGAGAAATAATCTAGGCTCTGGTAATGAGCTTGTAAGTCCTAGAGTGATGAAGGTGGGTGGTATTGAGATAGAATTAAGATTTTTAAATCTTGAATTGAGGAATAACCCATTCAATCTCAAACATGATGGGAAGGTGGTCTGAGAGTGAAGAATCAAGAATAACTGCCATACAGTGATCAAAATTTTTGGCAAGAGAGAAAAAAGTGTTCAACAATAAGAGCGTGACCTAAATGTTTCACTAATTTGTTGCATCCTTAGTTGAATTTAAACTTGGTGAATGAAGCTGAGGTGGTAGGAAGGCACCAGTGGTGGTTGGATAAAAAACACCAAGCTTATTGAGCATGTAAAACCATGCCCCTCTTTTGCCAAAAAATCGTCGCATGGGGAGAAACCCCTACTTATTCTCTAGTGATTCAATCATGTTAAAGTCACCATAAAATATCTAGTTGACATTCAAAAATGAGTTAATAAGCCAAATCCAAAAAGGTGTCCTTTCAACATCATCATTAGAAGCATAAATATTGGCAATACTAAGATAGTGGCCATTAAAATCAAAATATTAAACATGATATTAAGTAAAATGGATGGAAAAATTAATGAAACCACATCCCCACATCCATTCTCATAAGTAGACATTTGACAAACAACTCCCAAACAAATTGTTCTGATGGTGGAAAAGAGAGAATCCAAAAATATTAACTTCTTGTAGGCAAATAATGTTCATGTTAACAAAAAAATGACATATATCCCTTATAATGAATATTTAGATCATGTCAACAAGACCTCACACATTCCATGAGTACACTAATATTTAATTAATCTTCATTTGCATAATGGTCTCCTCGTTCTCCTTGACCAAAACACAAAAATTATTTCGAAGTAGGATTGGTGGTTACCTTTCATGAAATTACTCAAGTGTAAGGCCCACTACTTTTCTTACAAATAATCACCATCTTTGAGTGGTGGAGAAGTGTTGTGCACTTTATGCAGTATACTGACTTGTGATTAAACATAATTAGTTGGTCTTCTACATCTGGATTTTCTACCTCATGAGTGGGTTGTGATGGTTGAGAAACCATTATTTGGCTCTGAGAGCTATAAAATAAATGTTGCCTATGGGTGCAAACAATACGAGGCACTCGCCCTTTGTTGGGTGGTGGGAAATGGTTGCTTTGTGGCATCATAATATCACTTTTGGGTTTTTACACAATAGTTGGGGCCTTTACCATAGTGAAATATTTTTTTTACCCTTCTTAGTATTAATAGTCCATCCATCCAAAAACCTAGGAGCATTCTTAATAACCTCATGGAAGGTTTTGAGTGGTAGGGTTGGTTTGGAATTAGCCATCAATGAGCACTTAAAATTTTTGCAGTCCATGCCTTGACAAAAAAATTAGGTATTGGGCATGTTAATATACTATGAAAAATGCTTATCAATGATTTGAATATCAATGTTTTACTTGAGATCTTTAGCAGAATTCACTTCCACATAAATCTATTTTTGAGGTTGAGTTGCATAAAAAAATTCTTTCTCAAACCCTATGGGTTTAATTAATAGATGTAAAAGATTCCAAAAGGGAAATGGGAGGCTAGGAAACTCTATCTATATTGATATTTTCAGTTTGGCTCACTTTGAGATGATAAAGACTCGGGTCCAATGAGAGAACAATATCAACATTTTACAAATAAACCATGGCTCATGAGCGACAATGGCATGATAATGCTCTGGGTTCTCAAACTTAAACAGGGAGAAATCCATGGTCAAGTTTTGGACTCCCTCAAGTTTAAAATTATGGGGGGTTGACTGAGTGTTGTCTAAGATTTCAAACTACATTCAACAGGGACCAAATCAAAAAAATATGCAAGAGTATGATGTTCATAATAGTTTTAATTTTCAACAAACTCAGGGCATTATAAAACAAAATTTGAGAGGCTTTCAAAGGTAGGGCCGTTATCTCATGGAAAATCTTCGAGATGAATTTATGCACTCACTTTAACACCATTGTTTGCCATAACTTCATCATAAATACCTATAGAAAATGTTGTAAGCCCTGGGAATAAGGGCATTACATAGAGGGACTATCCACTCAAAGGGTGGTAAAAATGCAGATACTTCATAATAAATATGTGACCTTTTGAAAAATGAAAAAAATATAAACTTGTTATAAGAAAAAATGACAGTATGAATAGCAAGCATGCATAAAAACCCTAGCAAAACTCCTCACTCCATTCGACCAACCTAAAGATAACTATAATTTTTAATTTTAAGTAACTTGTAACTTTTATTTTTCACAATATTATAATTGTTATTGCACTATAAATATATTATTCTAGGAAAAATATTATTATCTCAAAAAATTAATACATTTCATTAAATATAGATCATTTGTTGTATTTTAAAAATTAATTTGAGAAAAAGTATTATATAATTCTTTTAACTGCACGAAGGATATGCAAACATTACTTTAAATAATTTAAGAGGCCCATTTAATCACCTATATGTATGTGTTTTCCATTTAAGACCCTGCGTTTGTTTTTATTTAACCTGCTCAGCACGGAAAAAGAAGCCAAAATCATTTACAGATACTTATAACACCACCTTTTTTCAAGAGACCAGAGACCAAAAGATCCACAAAAGACTCTTTAACAGAGAGCAGCCTCATGTTTACATTCTTGTCTGTAATATGATTGCGTAAAAGATACTAACCACTTTCAACAGTGACGGAAAACGACCATTCCAGAAGGTTTGAATTTTTCCATTTACGTGATTGAAAGGTGTTGATTTTGTGTTCTCCAAACTTTTTTCACATTCCATTATTTCTTTTTTTCTTGGAAAAGTTGTGATAAAAAAATTGACATCCAGTGTGGTTTACATTAAATTTTGATCTTAAAGACGAATTATCGATTTTGGTGTTCAAGTTTTCGATATTGAATTTGTCATCGTTTACCGGGCTGTTTCCCCCACAGTTTTTTCAATTAATGGCAGTTTCCACGTTTGTAAACAGTCCACTCTCAACTTACGTCAGCCATAATATATTAATAATTAAAATTTTGAATTGCATATATTAAGTAGCACCACCTTTTCTAAATATCCTACACAAAGGTGTGGATTCCTTTCCATTCCTAACTTTCGTGGCCAATTTTAAGTGACTTATATCCTACTTGCCTTTTTCCCCGGACAACCATCTTCATTGCATTGAAATTTCTCCCGACAACCAACTTCCTTTCAGTCCCACCGGCCATTCCCCATTTGGATTTAAATTAATTTAATCTAAATCTAATCGCCACTAGCAGATTTAATGTGGTAAAGCTTTTTTTTCAATGAACTGTTAGAATAATCTGGTGTTGGAGAGTCGTTTGCTCCCAAACTTTTGGATGAGATGAAGGCCTCAGTGCAAATTTAAGGCTGGACAATTTGAAGGCTATGAATTGCTCCATGAAGAGTCAGATACAAATGGTCGTTTTATTCAATAAAACCTAAAAATATTTCGAATTGAAATAAAATTTTAATATCATAAATTTTTATGATATTATAAAACATCTAATGGAAAAAAGAATGGCTTACAAAATGAAACATCTAATAATTTGGGATACAATGTTTTACTTGTACTCTTAATTATTTTTGGTTAAAATTATAACATAATAAGTTTTAGGAAATTGCTATTTGATACAAGAGAATTATAAGTTAATAAAAAAAATTGTATAAAAAAAAAAGAGTTAGTAATTGGGAAATCAATCAAAATTTATTGATGTTTAAATTATACACTGCAATAATTTTGGACTTATTTCAGATTATTCATGAGTTTATTTATTAAAAAAATGTGTAGTCTAGACTTGTGTGGATGTTGGAGTCAAGGGTTATAGAGCTTTGGCTAAAGCATGGAGAATGCAAGGTTTTCTTTGTGTAAGAGAGAAAGTGTGGACAAGGTACACTAGAAAGATAAAAAAAAGTTGAGAATTATGGAATGATGCACAAAAGATCAGAAGATTTAGGATGAATGATTGAGGCACATATTTGCATGAGTGAACCAGTGCAAAATATTGTTCACAACAGTTGTGTTACACAAAGAATTAAAGGGGAACAAGTGTAAATTGAGAAAGTGATTTGGATTGCATAGAAATGGCATAAGAGACAAGGTTTCAAAGGAAACACTGAGGTTAGACATGTGGAAATTCATTAAGAGGCTTGTGAACAATCGAAGGCACAAAATGTTCAAGTTTAGTGGCACACAAGGAAATGGAGTAAGTTTGATGCGCAAAAGAAGAAGAATGGAATGCTAACATGTGAAAGCTATGAAGCACCTCAAGGTGAAGCATGACCAAAGGAACCATTTGGTGTGAAGACACACATACTTGGTAGGAAGATACACAAGAGGACATAAGTTTTTAAACAAGTGTAATGATGTATGAAGACATCTTTTGCTTGCAATAGGTGCATGAAATGGAGAGAATCCCATAAATACTTAGAGAATTGCACATGCAAATAAATTCACACAGAAGCAAAAAGGGTTGTGCTAAGGAGACTTGGTGCATAGAATTATTTGGCATAATTCTAAAACAACTGGCTTCAAAGATCTTGGAACTGACTATTGACTCCAAGATTATTTGAGATGGACTCATAGGACATGTTTGTTGATCATCCATGTATGTGTGGGAATAAAATAATTTTTAGGGACATATATCAATCTACAATAACACTTACATGGATATTTATTGACATATTTCAATTGGGAAGGCCTAAATAAAGGCAAGTTGGCCAAGCATTAAGGTATTCATCCATTCTCTCATTATGATAAGTATCCTCATTTAAGAGGTAAACCATCATTTCATTAAATCTGGACATATGTCTAAGAATTTGGACTTACAGGATTGTCATTTCTAGTTCTATAATTGATGAAATTAGATTCTAATATTAAAAGAAAAACCTTTAAATTCAAATTTAGGGGAAATGGGTCAAAAGTTGAGCATGCTCCAATAGTTGAAAGGCTCCTAATAATTTGCATAATGTGACCCCATAGTTATCACACTATTACCTAATTATAGTTATTATAGTATTGTTTAATATTTATCCAAATTTTACCATATATTAACAACTCAAATCATGACATGGAAGATTTAAAAATAATAGTATAATATCCTAAAACATATTTTCACCATGTACAATTATTGGACAACATTTTTCATTGCCCATGTGCACAATGTAAAACATACTTATCATTAATTTTAACTTATGTAGAATCAGCAAGTGTCAATTCCAACATAGGAATTTGTTGATCATATTATGGATCTATAAGTTATTATTCTTATTTCAATTTATAGAATGAACATGTGCCCATTCTCCAAAAGATAATAATATAGGTTTTTGTTGCTCATATTATTCCTATCTTGTGTAGAATTGGCATGTTCTTGTAAAACCAAAGTGGTTACCACATACATTAATAAAAAAATTTAAAATTTCACACTTTATACCATGTACAAATATATTATGTGACATAATTAATCACTTTTTAACCACACTAATGTGATTTAAATGGTTTAATTACTATTCGTATTAGTTACATTCTTAAGTTCTTAATGTTAGTTTTTGAAATGTATGACAAATAATCCAATGAAATAAATATCCATCTTCAATTCATATTAAACAATAATATAAATTTAAGTTCAAATTATTGGAGCATGTTTTCAAATAGAAATTTCAAAAAACCCACATCCCAGGGCAACTTTATATGACATATTATTTTATAATCTTTAATAGTTTTGTTGTTTTATTCATGATCTATGTCCCAGTTGCACCTATGAGGCTATATGTACTGATTGATGTCAAGGAACAATTGGGGGACTTACGTCCTCTCATTTTAACATTATTCTTGAGATAATCTAGGGCATGAATTACAAGTCTAGGGAGAGAGGGAAACTGCTTAATTCTAAGACTCCTTCAATGAATGGACTTTAAATATGTTTGTATTTAATTACACACAGATCCTTAAATATTGAAAATAAAGTAAAAGAAATCTAAGAACATAACTAAAATAGTAGAAGCACATCCTAGCTAATGCATAAAATTTATAGAAAAGTACAAGTGACAATCCTAAAGCATTAGTGTTAGTCCATTAAAATAGAAATAAAGTGGAAGATTTGCAAGGTGCCAAACACATTTACATAGAAAACTAATTTTGCATTATTCCGACATTGTTTGTTTACAAATAGAGTTGACCTTTATAATATACTAGATATCAATATATATAGAAGGGAGACATCGGTCTTACCTCCAAGAGGCATGAGATCCCACTCTTGGCCATCATGGATAAAATGGAAAAATAAAATTATGTCAGAATATTCTTTGTTTTATAACATATAATACCAAACAAAATTCCATGGCCCACTAAGGATCCTTGAGGAGAGATATAATGTGGACTACGTCCTAACTATTTTGGTAGTTTTTTTAGGTTGCCAATGATTATTTAATGATGTTAAACTCTACAAGTTGATAAAATACATAGAGGAGCGTCTTTGCTAGAGATGTTATGTGTAGGAAGTGTGGGGAACATACACATCTTATACCTTTGTAGCACTCTCAATGACTAAAGGACTAGGCACATGGTGTTTTTTCAATATATTTAACTACATAGTCATTGTAAAAATGATAAATGACTATCTATAATGCTTTGACTTGTGCGTGGATGCACAAAGTTGAGGGCTTAAAAAGTGGACAAAATGAAAAACACAATTTTTTTTGTAAAGGGAATATGCCATTTTCAAAAGGGCGTATTCTCTTCAAAAAACCATAACTAATATGATCTGGGTTGGTCTCAAGCCTAAAGGTCATATGCCCTTTCGAAAAAATGGCGTATGCCCTTTACAAAATATGTATGCCCTTTGCACTATAAATGGTGTGTGCCCTTTGCATTTCAAAGGGTATATTCCCTTTGAGATACAATATGTTCTTGTTGTGTTTGGTCATTTTGAGTAGTATATACACCCTTTGTACTCAAAAGAGTGTATGCCCTTTGAATTACAATAGGTTCTTATTATGTTTGGTCAATTTGAGTTGTATACATTTAATTAAATATTTATTAAAATAAATGTAATAAGTATAAGATAAAATTAATGAAAACTTATAAATTTATTTTGCTAAATTGAATAAATTAGGGTGGCTTTGCAACTTTTAAAATTGATTACAGATCTATAGGAGTTACCATTTCGAAGTTAGTTTTTCAAAATCCATTTTGATCAATACTTAGTTTTCTGAATTTCAGGACTAGAAAATAGAATAACTAAGCCATATCTTGATCTCAATGAGTATGCCTTACCTAAATACTCGAGCCATATCTTGATCTTGAGTATACCCAATCTAAATACCTAGGCCATATCTTAATCATAACTATGCCCTGCCTACCTTATTATACTTGAGTATGCCCTACCTACTTTTTCTACTTGAATATGCCTTATGTACCTATCTTTATTGCCATATGTACTTGATTATGCGCCAAATAATTCAGTATGCCCTATCCAATTGAATACCCAAGCCATTTCTTAATCTTGAATACTCATACTAATCCATAAGGTATCTGACTTACTTGATACATATCTTAAATACCTGATACCTGAATGAATAGAGCTATATCTTGAAAGGAGTGGAGGCATTATAATGCTTGAAAATCATTAGAGGGGGTACTATTAGATCAATATAATAGAGAGGGGTCATTATCAAGGTATTCTTGAGAATTCAGAGAGCAAGCATTGACCGAGCCATATCTTGAAAGGAGAGGGAACATTTTCATCTCTATAGATAAAGGAGTGACTAGGGACAATCATGTAAAATATTTAAAGGTAGATTCAAGATGAATTCTTAAATAATTTTTGGGGGTTTTAATCAATGGGTCTATTGATATGCATAAATTACTAGCATCTAGCATGCGACCTATAATGTATATATAGTAATGATATAGTCATTCATACATAACATCCACCACAAACTTAATACTACATGTAGGTATGTAGTCACTCATAGGGTAAGTGCACAAAATTGAGGGACAAAAGAGATCCTACCTGTGGATATGATTTTCATAAAATTTCAAAAAATTGAAATTCTGTAGATAATTTGAGATATCTACATTCCAAATTAGAGGATGGTGTAATAACATGAAATGTAGATTTTTTTGTCTAATTTTTAAAACACTATTTTTTTAAAAAAATAGTCAAGTATAACTAGGTCAAACATCTAAAATTTAAAGAGTAACTCCTATTTTTTTTAAAATAAAATAGAGTAGATAGATGGTTATGTGGCCCAACATTTTTTAAGCAATGTTTAATATTATTTGAAACCCTTTAGAAAATTATTATATAAGATCTTCTAGTTTCTGACCTATATTTTTGTATATTTTTTTAATAAATATTGTTTTATGAATTTTGTAAGTAAACAGATACTAAAAATTGGTAAAAAAAAATGGATAGTCAGTCGTGCACCCCCCTTAAATACCTCAAAAAAATGAAACTCATTTTTTTTTTAATGTGTATAATTAGGCCTAGTTTGTGACCATATAACTTCTTTTGCACTTGGATCAATGAAAAAAATTACATAAACATTTATAGGCATGTGTATTTGTGGCATGTAGTGGCCTAAAAAAGTAATAGTTAGAAATCCACATAGTTTGAAACCTTAAACTAGTCCCAAAATTATGAAAATCATATTTTTAGAAAAAGAAGAGCATACTCGTCATGATGGTATTAAGTTTTTGAATTTTTCCATTGAAATTCATAGTTTATTTGGTGATTGTGTTATATTTTCATAACAACCAAAAACACAAATGTGTTCTTGAAAAACAAAAAAAAAACACTAGAACAAGATCATGAAGCTAATCTTGACTTGAAGCTGATATTTACTACTCTAAAAGTTAAGTATAAGTTTGTGTTTATATTGTTAAGTAATCTTATAATCTAAATTTATTTTAGTAAATATAATAAATTAGGGTCACTCTACAACTGATAGAGTTGGTTTCATAGCTGCATGCCTTACAATGTAAAAAATAATTTTCTAAATTCTAATCAAGTTAGTACTTAGGCATTTTTAGGGTCTAAGTATTGAATCTAGGGATTTTAGGGCATAAATTTTGGAATTGATGTCCATTTTTAATAAACATATAGTCATTTTTTATGTTTTTGTACCTTTTAAATTGCATTTTGGCATTTTTAATAGGCCTAGGTTTATCAAAATAGAAGTTTGAAAATCACTCACATTGAACAGGATGCAAAGTGGTGTGATTGGGATAACATAAGTCACAATGATGACTTGCACACATAAAATGACCACTTTGTGTTAACTTTACTTGTTCATCATCCCTCCCTCATCTTTGATCATTTCCTACTCATTCCTTGTCACCCCTAATGACTCTCTCATGATTCCTCATTGTCCCTAATCACTCCCTCATTGAATCTCACTATCTCTAGTCATCTCTAATCACCCCTCCATTAACCCTCACTATTCCTCATCATCCCTAATCACTCTTCATCATCACTCATTATCTTTAATTTCTTCCTCTTCATTTGTTATCATCCTTAATCACTCCCTCTTCATCCCTCCTCATCCCTAATCACTCCCTCATTGACCTTCATTGTCCCTCATCATCTCTAATCACTCCTTTATCATACCTAATCACTCTTTCATTAACTATGACATCCCTCATCATCTATAATTATTCCCTCCTCATCCCTCCTAATCCATAATCACTCTTCCCTCATCCCTCATCATCCCTGATCACTCCCTTATTATCACTCACCATCCCTCATCACTCTGTTATTCACTCTCACCATCCCTCATCATCCATAATCACTCCCTCATCATCTGATGTAAGTATATAATCTAAAGGTATCTTTGATTATAATCATATGTTGTTTAATACATTATAATATAAATTAACTCTTTTTCAGGACTTATGTTGTCAATACCCATTTTTGATAGTCAATTTCATTACTTAATGAATTGGATGATATTCCAAATTTATAGTCACATAACATAAGCACTTGCAAAAATAGACTCTAAATTTTAGTTCATCAATTTATCTTTGTGTAGTTGACCAGATGAAACTTTATTTAGTTCCACCTTTGATAGCTTGGTTCAAAGGATAAAAATTAAACACAAATCTCTTATATAATTTTATAATTCTGAGAATATTTGAATATATGCAAAGTTATTTGGTTTTTCCCATTCCTATATGACTTGAATATTGATTAGGTTCACATATGCACTCCTTGTGTGTGTAATATATCCCAAATATTTTATCTATTGCATGGAAAATGAACATTTATTCATGTTATCATAAAAATGTGTTTTTGCAAAATGTGAAACACTAGTTTAACATTGTGTAGATTTTCATCCCATGTTTTATAAATATTAGGATGTCATCAAGGTAGATAAAATGACATAGTTAAAGGGCCTGAAAATATCTTTCAACATCTCAATGTATGAATTCACTACATGAGTTAACATAAAATGCATAATCAACTACTCATGTAATCCTTCCTTTATTTTTAATACTATATTCCAAATGTCTAGAGGTTCAACATGAATATGATGATACCCAAACTTAAGATAAATTTTTAAAAAGACTTGTACGCCATGGATATAGCATGAAAATGCCTTAATATTTAGATGAGGATAATACTTTTTCACGTTAATATTGCTAAGATGTTTTTAATCGATTCACAACCTCATGTCCCATCCTTCTTTGGCACAAACACAATTGGGATTCTAAAAGGCAATGATTTGGGCATGATGTGCCCATTATCCATGATTTCATGGATATACCACTTGATCTATTAATTATCTAAAAATGATATGTTGTATGAAGAGGTTTTAGGTAGAGGTAGTCAATGGATCAAATCAATAGTATTGTTCAGTGTACAGTATGTAGGAACTTATTTAGGTGACTGAAAGATCTCCATGTATTCATCTAGATTATGTTTTAATTATTTTGTCTTTGTTATTGATGGACAAACCACACTATGATATGGTACCACAAGGATGTTATTAAATTTACTTTTTACCATCAAGAGTATATTTCTTACTAGAATTGACAAGATTATTACACTTCCTGGCACTAATAACTAAAATCTTATGAACTAACTATGATATATGGTATTTTAGATCATGACAATATATCACAACATTTTAAGGATTTACTTCATATCCTACATGTTAATGGTAAATAAATGGTTGAGCACATGTAAAACATCACATACCTCTAATGGTGAGATGTCACAAAGGATTGCATCTTTAATAGGTTTAATTTTGTACACCAAATGACATTACTAGGTGATCCATTTCTCAATGCCTACACTAGATCATACACTAGCATATGTTTATGGATGGTGCATCAATTTCAAGTTTAATTTTTTATGTTTCTTTTTGTGGGTGTGGCCATTTTTTGACTATTTTTTAGAATTTTATCAAGGTATCTTTGCTCTCAATGTGATGATACTTGTGGGGTGTGACTTTTCCACCCATTTTATTATATGATTAGCATTGTACCATATCTAGTTTGATTAATATATAGATACACTCTTAAATAAAAAAATTAATTTTTGTAAATATGATTTAGGAGAAATTAAATTCATCTAACTTCCATTTGAACTGATGAAGTGTATTAGTTCACCATTGATCTACATTTGTTAATGAGATAATATTTTTAATTAATATAATTTATTTTTGGGGAAGTAAAGATATTTGTAGTACCAAACATATCATTGGTTTCATAATCTATTTTATACTTACCTTTTTATAGTGCTAGAGAACTTGTACCCACTTCTTGAGCTATGCAAGTAGAGAGTTCATAGTGTGACACTCTTCATCGAATTGAATATTAAATTTATGAATTAAGCACCACTTTACAATCTTGGACTACTTGTTATAATCATTTGAAAATCATTTTCCTCTCTCTGGTATGATGATTCAATCAATACACATACAAATGGAAGGCCTTCAATGTAATTATTCAGATCATAAGATGTCCTCATATGGAAAGCAATTAATTGGTTTCTATAAATCACATAGCTTGGTGATCCTCTTACCTCTCTTTTTCTGGTATATCTTCAATTTTGAATTACATCACTTCTAATAGACCCATATTTTTTCATAGGTATTAAATATTTATGTTTCAAATTTGCTTCCACATCATTTTGATCATTATGTATTATATTTTATGCTAGCACTTAACTCTCCACTTGTATCTCATAGCATTATTAAATCCCAAAAAAATACCACCATCAAGGTGTTGGATGAAGTGATTAAAAATAAGGAGTGATGAGGAGGGATTGAGTAGAGATGACGATGGATGGTGAGGGTCAATGAGGGAGTGACTAGTGAGGATAAGGGAGTGATTAGGGATGATGAGGGATGCTGAGGATTAATGAGGGTGTGATTAGGGGTGATGAAGGATGATGAAGGAATGATTAGAGATGATGAGGGATGATGAAGGTTAATGAGGGAGTGATTAGGAATGATGAGGGAGTGATTATAAATGATGAGGAATGGTAAGGGTCAATAAGGGATTGATCAAGGATGATGAGGGATGAGAAGGGAGTGATTAAGATAATGAGGTATGATTAATCGATGATTAAAGATGATGGAGTGATTAAGGATGATGATGGATGGTGAGAGCCAATGAGGGAGTGATTAGGGATAATGAGAAAGTGATTAATGATGATGAGGGATGGTGAGGTTCACTGAAGGACTCATTATGGATAATGAGGGATGAGGAGAGAGTGATTTGGCATGATGAAGGATAGTCAATGTCAATGAGGGAGTAATCAAGATGATGAGATAATTATTAGAGATGATGAAAGATAGCGAGGGTCAATAAGGGAATAATTAGGGATAGTGAATAATAAGAAGAGACTAATTAGGGGTGATGAGGTATGATTAAAGTGATCATGTATGAGAGAGGGATGATGAATAAGTGAAATTAATATGAAGTGGTTATTTGATGTGTATAGGTCATCAATGTGACCAATGCTACCCAAATCACACCAATTTGGTTCAAGTTAAAGTGAGTGGTTTGAAAACTTCAATTTTGACAAACCTAGGAATGCTATAAATGGTATTAATAAATATATAAAGCATATAAACATTAAAAATGACTATATATTTACCAAAAATGGACATTAATTATAAAAGTTATGCTCTGAAATTCCTAGGTTCAATACTTAGACATTGAAAATGCCTAAGTATTGATCAGACTAGATTTTGAAAAAATATTTTCTACATCATAAGGCATACAATTATGAAAATAACTCTATTATATGTAGAGTGACCCTAATTTATTATATTTATTAAAATAAATTTAAAGTCAAAGGAAAGAAATGTAACAATATAAATGTAAACTTATAATGTAACAATGGACATGCGTAAAGAGTTGGGGGATAATTCTATTGATATACCCAATAACGCATATGTGTTATTACATTATGGGTACACATTATTGTAATAACACTTTTGTATTATGGATCAAGATACCCAATCCATGATGTTTATGCATTTTTTATATAATGAATATGTACATGCTTTTTTAGCAATAGGAACACATACATGTTATAAGAATGTGTACACGTTCCTATAAATAAAATTAACATTCAAAAAAATTGATTTAATCTAAAAAACTTACCTCTTCTTCACAATGAGATCTTCTATCTCACAAATGTAAGAACAAAAGTAATGATTTCCATGAGATTAATTATTTTAAAACAAAAATCAAACAACTAATAACTATTAAATAATACAAAATTAATTGTAAATTTTATATATTCAAAAACTTATTTCAACTATTAATATACACACTTACTAATACATTAAAAAACCACAACACTTTTGAGTGCACTAATATCATTGAACCCTTTACCAATAATTTGCACACATAGAATACAAAATAATTAATGACTGTAACAACCCACTCTCAGCTTACATCAGCTATATCAATAATTAAAATTTTGAATTTCATATATTAAGGAGCACCTCCTTTTCTAAATATCCTACACAAAGGTGTGGATTACTCTCCATTCCTAACTCTCATGGCCAATTTTAAGTGACTTATATCCTACTTGTCTTTTTCCCCCAAAGTTTGTAAGATACGCATAAAATTGCATTGAAATTTCTCTAGACAACCAACTTCCTTCTAGTCCCACCAGCCATTCCCCATTTATAGTTAAATTAATTTAATCTAATCGCCACTAGCCATGCAGATTTAATGTGTTAAAGCTTTTTTTAAATCAATAAAATACATGGCTAGTTACCTTAATGGCTATTTCAATAAACTGTTAGAATAATCTAGTGATGGAGAGTCATTTGCTCCCAAACTTTTTGATGACATGAAGGCCTCTACAAATTTAAGGCTAGATAATTTGAAGGCTATGAATTGCTCCATAAAGAGTCAAATACAAATGGTCACTTTATTCAATAAAACCTAAAAATATTTTGAATTGAAATATAATTTTAATAGCATATTTTTTATAATAATATAAAACATCTAATAGAAAAAAGAATGGCTTACAAAATGAAACATCTAATAATTTTCACTATTATAAAATCTTCAAGTTCATTTACAACCTTCATGAAAAGCCTATTCTAAAAGGAAAAAATGCATTTTTTAAAAATAATGTTTTGAATAACATTAATTTTTTTGAAATATACATTAAATTAAAAAATACAATATAACTGTATTAACAACACACTTATCAAAAGGTTTTAAATATAGTTTTAACATAGAAGCAAAAAAAGTTGTGCTAAGGAGACTTGGAGCATAGAATTATTTGGCGTAGTTTCAAAACAACTGGCTTCAAAGATCTTGGAATTAACTATTGACTCCAAAATTATTTGAGATGGACTCATAGGACATGTGTGTTAATCATCCATGTATGTGTGGGAATAAAACAACCTTTAGGGACATATATCAATCTGCAATAACACTTCCATCGATATTTCTTGACATATTTCAATTGGGAAGGATTATATAAAGACAAGTTGGCCAAGCATTAAATTATTCATCATTATTTTATTATGATAAGTATCCTCATTTAAGAGGTAAACCATCATTTTATTTAATCTGGACATATGTTTAAGAATTTGGATTTATAGAATCATCATTTCTAGTTTTATAATTGATGAAATTGAATTCTAATACTACTAAAATTGGTTTTTAACTAGTGTGATAGTGGATTATAATATTATTATTATTGGTTTTTAACTAATGTGATGTTAGATTCTCATGTGGCTATTATTGAATTCCAAAGTATAATGTGATAATAGATTCTAATTATATATTAACTAGCTTTTCACCTTTAAATTCATATTTAAGGGAAACAGGTCAATAATTGAGAATGTTCCAATGTTGAAATGGGTCCTGATAATTTATATAATATGACCCCATAATTATCACACTATTACCTAATTATATTTATTATAGTATTGTTTAATATTCATCCAAATTTTACTATATATTAATTAATCACATCATGACATGGAAGACTCAAATTTTTTGGGTTTTGGCCTTTTTGAGTGAACTTGTTAATCTCTTAAATTGATTTTGCAAAAGTATTCCATTATCGTAGGAAATATATGGAATTCTTTTGTTTGCTTCTATTAGTTTATATGGATTATTAAGTTACAAACATTTGTTAGATTGGTTCTTCAGCTTCAGTGAGATCTAAATGATGAAGTTTGGTGAGGTCATAGTACCTAACACTTAAAAATTCCATGCACCAACTTTTAGATCATTTGCATTTATGATGGAAATGTATTATCTGATTTTTTCAAACTATATTTGTGACACTTGACAATATTTTTATCTCATTTCAGTGAGAAATGGATTATGAAATTTTTTGAGATCACAATAACTAACACTTAAAACATATGAACTAAATTTTAGATCATTTAGAGTTACAATAACAACTTAATGTCTGATTTTGTCAAGTTGTGTCTACAACACTTGGTAAGATGGTTTTCTTGTTTAGATGAGAGTTATATTTTTAAATTTGGTGAGATAATATTACCTGACATGTAAAACCTATGTACCAAATTCAATACCATTTAAAGTTACTATGGTAATGTAGAATCTATTTTTGTCAATCTATGTTATCTATCTAATCTGTGACAATTGGCAATATTGTTCTTTTCTTATAATGAGAAACGGATTTCCAAATTAGGTGAGATGATAGAAACTATAGTGTAAAAAATCAAAATCAAAATTTAAATCATGTAGATAAATGTCAATAAATTTATGATGGTTTTTGTAACTATTATTTGGTTTGAAAACATCCCTTGAGTACCCAAGAATCAATAGTTTGGTTATTTATTATAGTATCACCTAGGAAGTTAATATTTTAGGAGGTGCTCTATGTTTTAATATTATTCCTACATGCCAAGTCTCTCATTTTAAAATGGAAAAATGGTATTTTTTGATAGTTACATGTGGTTGTCTCTTCTTTGTGACACGTAGAAGGAGTTATCAATGATATTTTGGCATAATCATGAAAAATAAAATAGGCCAAATTATTTTATGTCATGTGGAATTCAAAAAAATTTAAGGGACACCCCATGAAACTTGCGATGTTAAGAGGAATATGGAATGGAGACAAAAAAGAAATTTTTGGAAGAGAGGGACGAGTTGTGAAGGAACAAAAGTATCCAAAAGTATAACAAATAGTTGTATTAGCTTAATTTAAGAACTGTATGAGAATCTTGAACTCTTTCATATGATGTAATAATATTATAGAGTCAAGTGCTTGCATTAAGTTGCCTTTTATAACTTGTTATCTATGTTTTCAACATTTTTTAGTTGAAAAAGTTTTTATTTAAGTTAAATTTATATTAAATTTCTTGTTATTAATCGATGTGACTCTAAATTGTGATCATTCTACTCATTTTTTATATAAATAACTTTTTAATATAATATTATATTAATACATGAAAAAATATTCTCAATAAAAAATTAATTTAAATATTAATTAAAAAAAACTAAAATAATTTAACGAGAATATTGAAATGTAAAGAATATATATTAATATAAATTTCACAAAATTTAATTATTTTATTAAACAAAATATGTAATATATTTATTTATAAAATAAATAATATTTCAATACAATCTATAATTATTTTATATGAGTCACAATACAATATATAGCATCCAAACATTGAAGAGATAAAAAGAACTTAATATTATTTGAACTTACGTTATAAAATAGTAAATATTAATCTACCTACATGTGCAACCTAGATTCATGAAAAATTAGTCAAAATAGCCTTGCATTTATATAATTTTTTCATTGATATGTATGCAACATGTGGGATCATATGGACTTCTTCAAATTGTTTAAAAGAATGGCCCAATAAGATATCGTTTCTTAAACTACAATTCTAATGCAATCACCCAATAAGAATTACTTTTATAATTTATTTTTTTTATAATATTATTTATTTAAAAAATGCCAATTTTATTTATTATTAAAATTATTTTCAAGATAAACACACATATATAAAGGTTACTTTATTTATAGATGTTAATGTAACATTCATTTTACCAAATAACTTTACGAATAATGCATTAAAAAAATTAATTATATTTTTTAATTATTTAAATTTAATATAAAACATAACAATTATTCAAAATATAAAGATGTGTGATATGTATGAAAAAATTACATTTTTAGATATATATATTTTTTTAAATATCATTATAACATGTATGGTTTGTAGAACCCATTTGCAGTTTTTTTTTAACAATTAATTTAGTCAATAAAACTCAATCAATAAATATTTGTAATATATTTTTACAATCATAACATATCCATCTTTGAATAAATTTATACAAACCATCACCAAACATATGTATAATACAACCAATTTAACCTATCATTCTCTTTTCAAGCTATGGTTTATAGGCATATTATTTGTGCCTATTAATTTGCTTTTAAAATTAAATTACTAGAAGGATCATTGATTAAATGATATGATTTGAAATATTTAAAATCATGTCAAGTCACCAAAAGTGACACCCATCAGTATGGACGAATAAAATTATTTTGCTTGCTTGTTATGGCACGGATTATGTACAACATCATAATTATTGACAGCCCGTAAGAATATTTTTAATTTAAATAATCCCCTTGAAAAACTAGTTTTATTGAATTCCACTTCATTTCACAGAATGCAACATTAGCAGGACAAGAAAATTACATGATAACTACGAAGGGATTGTTCTTAACAATGAATCTACAATGCTAAGAATCATGAATAAATAAGGTTTGGTTGAATTCGCATTATGAGGCTATGTGGGTTATCTACTGAAAATCAACAATGTGTTAGCTAAAAATATGAAGAAAAAACACTGTCTTATTGATGACATTATCCCATCACTCAATTTAACTAAAGGTTCCAAAGTGTCAAAGAGAAATATTCTAGGCTCTGGGAATGAGCTTGTAAGTCCTAGAGTGATGAAGGTGGGTGGTATTGAGATATAATTAAGATTTTTAAATCTTGATTTGAGGAACAACCCATTAAATCTCAAACTTGATGGGAAGGTGGTCTAAGAGTGAAGAATCAAGAATAACTACCATACAGTGATCAAAAATTTTGGCAAGAGAGAAAAAAGTGTTCAACAATAAGAGCATGACCTAAATGTTTCACTACTTTGTTGCATTCTTAGTAGAAGTTAAACTTGGTAAACCAAGCTGAGGTGGAAGAAAGGCACCAGTGGTGGTTGGATCAAAAACACCAAGCTTATTGAGCATGTAAAACCATGCCCCTCTTTTGTCAAAAAATTGCCCCATGGGGAGAACCCCTTATTTATTCTCTGGTGATTTAATCATATTAAAGTCACCATAAAATATCTAGTTGACATTTGAAAATGAGTTAATAAGCAATGAAAAAAGGTGTCCTTTCAACTGCATCATTAGAAGCATAAATATTGGAAATACTAAGATAGTGGCCATTAAAATCAAAAAGGATCTGCACCACCCAATGAGTGGGCTCTAATCTTCAAAACATGATAGTAAGTAAAATGGATGTCAAAATTAATGAAATCACATCCCCAAATCCATTCTCATACGTAGACATTTGACAAACAACTCCCAAACAAATTGTTCTGATTGTGGAAGACAGAGAAAATCCAAAAATATTAACTTCTTGTAGGTAAAGAATTTTCATGTTAACAAACAACTAATACGTATCCCTTGTAATGAATATTTAGGTCATGTCAACAAGACCTCACACATTCCATGAGTACATTAATATTTAATTAATCTTCATTTCCATAATGGTTTCCTTGTTCTCCTTGACCAAAACACAAAAATTATTTCCAAGTAGGATTGGTGGTTACCTTTCATGAAATTACTAAGTGCAAGGCCCACTACTTTTCTTACAAATAATCATCATCTTTGAATGGTGGAGAAGGGTTGTGCACTTTATGCAGTATACTGACTTGTGATCAAACACAATTAGTTGGTCTTCTACATCTGGATTTTCTACCTCATGAGTGGGTTGTGATGGTTGAGAAACCATTATTTGGCTCTGAGAGTTAGAAAATAAATGTTGTGTATGGGTGCAAACAATACGAGGTATTAGTCATTTGTTGGGTGGTGCGAAATGGTTGCTTTGTGGCCATCATAATATCACTTTTGGGTTTTTACATAGTAGTTTGGGCCTTTACCATAGTGAAATAATTTTTTTACCCTTCTTAGTAATAATACTCCATCTATCCAAAAACCAAGGAGCATTTTTAATAACCTCATGGAAGGTTTTGAGTGGTAGGGTTGGTCTGGAATTGGCAATTAATGAGCACTTAAAATTTTTGTGGTCCATGCCTTGAAAATAAAATTAGGTATTGGGCATGTTAATATTCTATGAAAAATGTTGGAGATTCATTTGCTCCCAAACTTTTGGATGAGATGAAGGCCTTTGCGAATTTGAAGGCTATGAATTGCTCCATGAAGAGCCAGATATAAATGGTCACTTTATTCAATAAAACCTAAGAATATTTTGAATTAAAATAAAATTTTAATATCATAATTTTTATGATAATATAAAACATCTAATGGTAAAAAGAATGGCCTAAAAAATGAAACATCTAATAATTTTGGATACAATGTTTTACTTGTACTCTTAGTTTTTTTGGCTTAAAATTATAACATAATAAGTTTTAGGAAACTGCTATTTGATACAAGATTATCATAAGTTAATAAAGAAATTTGTATCAAACAAAAAAAGAGTTAGTAATTGGGAAATAAATCAAACTTTATTGATGTTTAAATTATACAGTGCAATAATTTTTTACTTATTCTAGATTATTCATGAGTTTATCTACACACAAAAAATGTGTAGTTTAGACTTGTGTAGATGTTGGAGTTAAGGGTTATAGAGCTTTGGCTAAAGCATGGAGAATGCAAGGTTTTATTTGTGTAGAAGATAAATTTTGGGCAAGGTACACTGGAAAGATAAAAAAAAAGTTGAGAATTATGGAATGATGCACAAAAGATCAGAAGGTTTAGGATAAATGACTGAGGCACATATCTGCATGAGTGAACCAGTGCAAAGGATTGTTCCTAATGGCTGTATTACACAAAGAATTAAAGGGGAATAGGTGTAACTTGAAAAAGTGTTTTGGCTTACATAGAAATGGCATAAGAGACAAGGTTTCAAAGGAAACACTAATGTTAGACATGTGGAAATTCATGAAGAGGCTTCTAAACAATCAAAAGCACAAAATGTTCAAGTTTAGTGGCACACAAGGAAATGGAGTAAGTTTGATGCACAAAGGAAGAAGAATTAAATGCTAACATGTGAAAGCTATGAAGCACCTCAAGGTTAAGCATGACCAAAGGAACTTTATGGTGTGAAAACACACATAATTGGTAGGAAGATGCACAAGAGGACATAAGTTTTTAAACAAGTGAAATGATGTACGAAGACATCTTCCACTTGCAATATGTGCATGGAATAGAGAGAATCACAAAAATACTTAGAGGATTACACACACAAATAAATTCACACAGAAGAAAAAAGGGTTATGCTAAGGAGACTTAGTGAGTATAATTATTTGGCATAATTCCAAAACAACTGGTTTCAAAGATCTTGGAATTGACCATTGACTCCAAGATTATTTGAGATGGACTCATAGGATAAGTGTGTTGATCATCCATGTATGTGTGGGAATAAAATAACCTTTAGGGACATATATCAATCTGTAATAACACTTAAATGGATGTTTCTTAACATATTTCAATTGGGAAGGCCTATATAAAGGCAAGTTGGCCAAGCATTAAGGTATTCATCCATTCTCTCATTATGATAAGTATCCTCATTTAAGAGGTAAACCATCATTTCATTAAATCTGGACATATGTCTAAGAATTTGTACTTATAGGATCATCATTTTTAGTTATATAATTGATGAAATTATATTTTAATATTACAAATATTGGTTTTTAACCAGTGCGATAGTGGATTACAATATTACTATTATTGGTTTTTAACTAGTGTGATGTCAGGTTATAATGTAGCTATTATTGGATTCTAAAGTATAATGTGATATTGGATTCTAATTATATCTTAACTGGTTTTTCACATTTAAATTCATTTTAGGGGAAATGGGTCAATAGTTGAGCATGTTCCAATAGTTGAAATGGGTCTTGATAATTTGCATAATGTGATCCCATAGTTGTGACACTATTACCTAATTATAGTTATTATAGCATTGTTTAATATTTATCCAAATTTTACCATATATTAACCAATAAAATAATGACATGGAAGATTTAAAAATAATAGTGCAATATCATAAAACATATTTTCACCATGTACAATTATTGGACAACATTTTTCATTGCCCATGTGCACAATGTAAAACATACTTATCATTGATTTTAACTTGTGTCGAATGGGCAAGTGTCAACTCTAACATAAGACTTTGTTGATCATATTATGGATCTATAGGTTATTATTCTTATCTCAATGTATAAAATGAACATGTGTCTATTCTCCACAGGATAATAATATAGTTCTATGTTGCTCATATTATTCCTATCTTATTTAGAATTGGCATGTCCTTATAAAACCAAAGTGGTTACCACATACATTAATCAAAATTTTAAAATTTCACACTTTATACCATGTACAAATATATTATGTGAAATAATTAATCACTTTGTAACCACACTAATGTGCTTTAAATGGTTTAACTACTATTTGTATTAGTAACATTATTAAGGTCTTAATGATAGTCTTCCAAATGTATGACAAATAATCCAATGAAATAATTATTAATCTTCAATTCATATTAAACAATTATATAAATTTAAGTTCAAATTATTGGAATGTGTTTTCAAATAGAAATTTCAAAAAACCCACATCCCAGGGCAACATAATATGACATATTATTTTATAATCTTTAATAGTTTTGTTGTTCTATTCATAATCTATGTCCCATTTGTACCTATGAGGCTATATGTACTAAGTGATCTTAGGTAAAATTTGGGGGACTTACGTCCTCTCATTTTAACATTATTCCTGAGATAATCTAGGGCATGAATTACAAGTATGGGATTCCATTAGATAGATTTCTTGGAATAAATCTCCAAGAGATGCAATGATACCACAAGAGGTCTAATACTAATTTTCTCATTGACTTACAAAACTTCTACACTTATATCTAGACCTATTATAATATATGGAATTCTAGATCTGTACTTTGCTTCACTTCATTATTTTTAAAGAAAAAAAAAATCACTTATTCACAAATAAACATCATAAGAGTGGGAGGGTAAGGTAGAAAGAAAGCCTTTTTATTAAAGGGGCAACCTATAGACTTTTAGGATCAAAACGTGCCCAACTATAGTTACACCATTATATTATAATTTTCAAAATGGCTCGGGCTTTAGTCACACAGGCAGAGAGTCTAGGGAGAGAGGGAAAATGCTTAATTCTAAGACTCCTTTAATGAATGGACTCTAAACAAGTTTGTATTTAATTACACATAGATCCTTAAAGACTACTAATAAAGTGAAAATAATCTAAGAAAATAACTAAAATAGTAGAAGCACATCCTAGCTAATGCATAAAATCTATAGAAAAGTACAAGTGACAATCCTATATCATTAGTGTTAGTCAATTAAAATGGAAATAAAGTGGAATATTTGTAAGGCGCCAAACACCTTTACATAGAAAATTAATTTTACATTATTCTAACATTGTTTGTTTGCAAATAGAGTTGACCTTTATAACATACTAGATATCAATATATATAGAAGTGATAGATAGGTCCTACCTCCAGGCGGCACAAGATCCCACTCTTGGCCATCATGGACAAAATGAAAAAATAAAATTATGTCAGAATATTTCTTGTTCTATAACATATAATACCAAACAAAATTCCATGGCCCACTAAGGAGACTTGAGGAGAGATCTAATGTGGACTATGTCCTAACTATTTTGGTAGGTTTTTTGGGGTTTCCAATGATTATTTAATGAAGTTAAACTCTTTAAGTTGATAAAATGCATAGAGGGTCATCTTTACTAGAGATGTTATGTGTAGGAAGTGTGGGGAGTATACACATCTTTTACCTTTGTAGCACTATCAATGACTAAAGGACTAGGCACATGGTGTTTTGTCAATATATTGACTGTGTAGTCATTGTAAAAATGATAAATGACTGGTTATAATTCTTTGGGGTCCACCTTCTTATGCATGGATGCACAAAACTGGGGGTAAAAAAGTGGACAAAATGAAAAACACAATTTTCTTTTGTAAAAGGCATATGCCCTTTTCAAAAGGGAATATTCCCTTAAAAAAACCATTACTAATATGATCTGGGTTGGTCTCAAACCTAAAGATCATATAACATTTTGAAAAAAAGGCATACGCCCTTTACAAAACATGTATGCCTTTTGCACTATAAATGGTGTATGCCCTTTGCATTTCAAAGGTTATATGTCCTTTGAGTTACAATAGGTTCTTGTTGTGTTTGGTTAGTTTGAGCAGTATATACACCCTTTGATCTTCTAAGGGTGTACACCCTTTGTACTCAAAAGAGTGTATGCCTTTTGAGTTACAATAGGTTCTTATTGTGTTTGGTCAGTTTGAGTTGTATATATTTGATTAAATATTTATTAAAATAAATGTAATAAGTATATGATAAAATTAATGTAAACTTATAAATTTATTTTACTAAATTTAACAAATTAGGGTGACTCTACATCTTTTGAAATTGGTTACAGAGTTGTAGGAGTTACCATTTAGAAGTTAGTTTTTTAAAATCCATTCTAGTCAATACTTAGTTTTTATAATTTCAAGATTAGAGCATAGTATGATAAATGAAGTTTTGAATCATGTTATGTATGTAATAGATCTATATCATCAAGGATTACATGCCTAATTTACCTACTTGAGTATGCCCTATCTACTTTAGCTATTTGAGTATGCCCTAGCTGATTGAATAACTAAGCCATATCTTGATCTCAATGAGTATGCCCTACCTAAATACTCGAGCCATATCTTGATCTTGGTTATTCCTTACCTACCTTATTATACTTAATTATGCCCTACTTATTTTAACTACTTGAATATATTCCATGAATACTTTACATAGTTGAGTACATGCCATACCTTATTAAATATTAAAGCCATATCTTGATCTTGAGTATGCCCTACCTTAATACCTACGCCATATCTTAATATTAAATATGCCCTACCTACTTTTTCTACTTGAATATGCCCTATCTACCTATCTTTATTTCCATATGTACTTGAGTATGCCCCAACTAATTGATTATGCCCTACCCGATTAAATACCTGAGCCATATCTTGATCTTGAATACTCATATCTAATCCATAATGTATCTATCTTACTTGATACATATATTGAATACCTGATACCTGATTGAATAGAGCCATATCTTGAAAGGAGTGGGGGCATTATTATGCTTGAAAATTATTAGAGGGGGCATTATTAGATCAATGGATAATAGAGAGGGGTCATTACCAAGGTATGCTTGAAAATTAGGAGAGTGGGCATTGATTGAGCCATATCTTGAAAGGAGAGGGAACATTCTCATCTATGTAGAGAAAGGAGTGACTAGGGATAATCATGTAAAAGATTTGAAGGCAAATTCAAGCTGAATTCTTAAATAATTTATGGGGGTTTTAATCAATGGGTCTATTGATATGCATAAATTACTAGCATGTAGCATGTGACCTATAACATATATATAGTGATGGTATAGTCATTCACACATTACATCCACCACATACTTAATACTACATGAAGGTATGTAGTCACTCATAGGGTAAGTGCACAAAGTTGGGGGATAGAAAGGAGCCTACCTGTGGATATGATTTTCCTAAAATTTTAAAAATCTAAATTTCTGTGGATAATTTGAGATATCTACACTCCAAATTAGAAGAAGGTGTAAGAACATGAAATGTAGATTTTTTTTTCTAGTTTTTAAAACACTATTTTTTTTAAAAAATAGTTAAGTATAACTAGGTCAAACATCTAAAATTTAAAGAGGAACTCCTATTTTTTTTAAAATAAAAAAGAGTAGATAGATGGTTGTGTGGCGCAACATTTTTTTAGCAATGTTTAATATTATTTGAAACCCTTTGGAAAATATTTATATAAGATCTTCTAGTTTGTGACCTATATTGTTTTATATTTTTTTAATAAATATTTTTTTATGAATTTTCTAAGTAAATAGATCCTAAAAATTGGTAAAAAAATGGATAGCCGATCGTGCACCCCCCTAACTACCTCAAAAAAATGAAAATCATTTTTTTGTAATGTGTGTATAATTAGGCCTAGTTTGTGACCATATAACTTGTTTTGCACTTGGATAAATGAAAAACAAATTACATGAACATGTATATGCATGTATATTTATAGCATGTAGTGGCCTAAAAAAGTAATAGATAGAAATCAACATAGTTTAAAACCTTAAACTAGTCCAAAAATTATGAAAATCATATTTTTTGAAAAAGAAGAGCATGCTCATTGTGATGGTATTAAGTTTTTGAATTTTTCCATTGAAATTCATAGTGTATTTAGTGATTGAGTTATATTTTTATAACAACCAAAAACACAAATTTGTTCTTAAAAAGCACTAAAATAATATCATGAAGCTAATCTTCACTTGAAGCTGATATTTACTACTCTAAATGTTAAGTATAAGTTTGTGTTTATATTGTTAAGTAAACTTATAATCTAAATTTATTTTAGTAAATATAATAAATTAGGATCACTCTGCATCTAATAGAGTTGGTCTCACAAATGCATGCCTTACAATTTGAAAAATAATTTTTCAAATTCTAATATGGTCAGTACTTAGGCACTTTTAAGGTCTAAGTATTGAATCTAGGGATTTTAAAGCATAAATTTTGCAATTGATGTCCATTTTTAGTAAACATATAGTCATTTTTTATGTTTTTATGCCTTTTAAATTACTTTTTGGTATTTTTAAGAGGCCTAGGTTTGTCGAAATTGAAGTTTGAAAATCACTCACATTGAACTTGATCCAAAGCAGTGTCATTGGGATAACATAGGTCACAATGATGACTTGCACACATCAAACAACCATTTTTTGTTAACTTCACTTGTTTATCATCCCTCCCTCATCTTTGATCACTTTCTACTCATCCCTCATCACCCCTAATCACTCTCTCATCATTCCTCATTGTCTCTAATCACTCCCTCATTGAATCTCACTATCCCTAGTCATCTCTAATCACTCCTCCATTAACCCTCACTATCCCTCATCATCCCTAATCACTCTTCCTCATCCCTCATTATATTTAATTGCTTCCTCCTCATTTATCATCATCATCATGAATAAAACCAAAACTATAAGTCATATGGATGAACCATAAGATCCCTCATATGCATGGGAAGGCCCTCTAATTATACCCCAAAACTAGTTTGAATCACCTCTAAAAGAAATATGTGGTAGAAGTTACAATAAAAGATCCTAAAATATAACTTTTTGGCATTGAAGAGACAATTTGTTAACCTCCAACTAGAAATTTTGCCTTCAAGACCTACAGAGGAAAATATATTTCTTGGATCACATCTATATATGCAAATTACACATGCTCCAATAACCATGACATCTAATTCCACCCACAAGTGCATTTTCTCCACTGTTCAGAAATGCCATACCAATGAAAATATGTAAATCAATGAAAAGTGTGTTTATTTTTTGTGTAACATTGGTATGTAATGCCATTTGAGGTAATTTTAATGCATCTAATTTAGCTAGAAGCCATGTATATAATTATAAACAAGGACATTTATGTGTTTAGAAGGATACAAGGAGAAATAGACTTATCATGATAAATTATTTAGGAGAGTGGAAACATAAAGTAATTTTAGTAATCTTCTCTTAGTTTCAAGAACATGAAATTCTTAACTAATTGTGCCAATCACGTGAAGGTGGAAGCTTATTTAGCACCACTAACCTAAAAAAAAATGTTAGTAACTAATTAGAGATAAAATTTATGCATGTACTACCTATAAAATCAAAAATAATTGGTAAAATTGATTGCATCTACATTTTACAAGTCAACATACCTATGCATTTCAATCCAACAAACCACTTGGATCTGCTCTAATCTTGATAGTATCAAGAATAGATTCATGGTTTGACTCATTAAATTTTATAGATTCTTATTTCTTGTCCTCCAATGATATTTTTGTAATTGAAAATTCATTGCAAGAACCAAATTTTAATAGTCCAGTATCTTCCTATGTGTTTCAAAGTCTTCAAACAACCATACATTTGAATTTTTTTATAGGATATCATTGAAGCCACGTTCTAGTGACTACCATAGACTTAGTGGAATAATCAATTTTTTCTCTATCTACGATCGGGGAAGTTAATTTTTTCTTTCTATCTATACACTGACATAAGTAGTAATATGTTCCATCTTCATTGTCCTTATTTGTAATAACTACAAAAACATGGCTTGCATCATAAAAAACAATTTTTAATGGCACTATGAAGATAGATAATGAGAATAAATAATACATAAATATTAATCTTCTACTTAGCTACACTGGATTAGATATACGGTTAAAGTCATGTGACAATGTCATATTTGTAAGTTGTAATGCTAGTAGAACCTAATATGTGTTGATTGGAATTAGAGATTTGGAACGCCAGTCATTCACCCACTCTTGTGACTCACACTCATTCCAAATAGAGTCTACACATGCAAAACAAAATCATCCCAAGTGTCTTGTATGAATAGTCTAATAACTTGCATTTGAGCTATGAAATGAGTGGAGCTCACTTGAACCTATTAGAGTCATATAATCCTCATAGTTTTCCAAGTTTTTTTCTTATATTAACCAAAAATATCTACCAATAGTATAATTTACTTGATCACCATGACATATGTTCTCACTAGACCATTTAACCATAGTTTTTGCATTAATTAAATTAGCAATATGGTCAAATTTTAACTCCTCCCTTGCAATGGCTCTTTTTACACATGTTCTAGCACCATCATGCTCCCCTTTTCCATGATCAACCTCAATGAAAATCTAAATATGTTCTACACTAGTGGTAATGTGCATCCTACTTAACCAATAAAACATTCATGTATTATTGAATTGTGATGTGCAATTGTCTAACCAAATATAATGTTGTTTGAAATTAATTTTCCTCTAAGTAAATTGTCCATAGAACTTCTCAAAACAACCTTACACATACTCTATACAATGTGATTGATCATCACTGATATAGAAATGGTACTCCCTTAATATTTTTCAACCTTCCTCTGTACTGTCAAGTGCATGCATGAATTCTATATACACGAATATAAGAACTTGTGTTGATTTTTAATACTACGATTGAACTTCCATTTATGGTTTAAAAGTGTAATTTTTAGCAATGTTAACTACTGAAACAATAAAATCAAGTAGGAATTTGTCCTTGCTTAGCTTGAAATGTTCATCCAACCAATTATCCTTATGTGTGTGCCTTGTATACTCATAAAAAATTTCTCCATGAATTCAACCATAAATTTTTAAATATGTATCTCTTTCATATCAAGTTCACACCTTTTGGATTCTTTGTCATCTTTTACTTGATAAGTCAAAAATTTGTATTTTTTCAAACCAACTAATTCATGTCTAATTCCATTTGTACATCCTTATGGATACATTTTTTTTAATTTTTGAAATCCACCGTAAATATTGTAATTTCCATCCAAACATGCTTTCTTATAAAAGAACTGTTTATCTAGTCTTTCACACAAAAATATTTGGATTAAATTCCCTAGCTAATTTTGGTATAACTTCTATGCCACACACCTACAAAATATTGTTAGTATGCAAAGTACAATGAATATGGAAAAAAACATCATAGTGCATTGAAATTCAACATGTTGCCTACAACAATAAGTGGTGCATGTGTGATTTATTTTTACATAAAATTGTTTGGACATCTCAAAAAATCTTTGACTAATAGTAATTTGTTTATGTTTTTTCCAAAGACTTAGAATATAATTGTGTTTGAGTCATATCCAAGAAAATTTTTGGATGTGGTTCATGATTATGAGAACCAACTCTATTTTTCACTACATCTCTTGCATTGGGTGAAACTCTTGTATTGTCTTTCTAAAATTCTATAAGTAAGTCTTTTAAATCATCAGGTATAGCCTTGTCCTTTCATGGAAGTCTACCAGAGAATGCCCAGAGCTCTTTTGTATTGGGTTCATTGAGTATTTCACATCTTGCAATTGCTTTCATTAATATTTTTCTATTTATGTCAAGTGTTCAGCGTATTTTTTAAATCAATTATTTTTTCTCTATTTTAGTACCTATTGCACAAGTTGTCAATATATGATGGGCAACATTACAATCTTTATTGCATGATCTCAAGCATATTATTTGATATGCATCATGTATATTTTCAATAATATCATTTTTTTATCATCCATGTTAGATGTTCTTAGTCCTAATGTGTACATTGTAGGTCTCACATTAACCAATTTCATCAATGAAACAAAAAATTGATATCTTTGACTATCATAATCCACTCTGTGAAATAAACTATCTCAAATTTCTTGAGCTAGTCTTCTTGAATGGTGGTCAAACATTTTGTTATGCACTGGTTTTAAAATATTTTCATCAACTTCAATTAAGTACTTATCTTTTCTACACATAATTCTTGGAGGTGTTGTTATTGGTGGAATCCATTCAAAGGGTGTTTCAAAATTATTATATGTTTCCATCAAATTTTATTCATTGTTTGTTTCTTCATTATATGTTTGCATGAAATTTTATTCATTGTTAATTTCATTATCATTTGCATCCATTAAATTTTCTTCATTGTTGGTGGGTAAAGTATCATGCATAGGCTCTTCATCAACAAAATCAAAAACTTTAAACTTTGAGTGTGAATTTCCAACATTATCTAATTTATTATTGTCAATTTCATCATAATTCAATTCATTATTGTGAATTTCATCATAATTTAATTCATTATTATCAATTTCATCATTATTAAATTTATTATTGTTAATTACCTCATTATCTAAGGCATTTGGCTCATTAGGGTTAGTGTTTGTACCTTGTCTAGAACTAAATGCTTGCATTCATACTTTTTTTTTCTCTCAACTCTTCTAATTGCTCTAGTGTATTATTCTTCAACTTCTTCCTCTTCCTTGAACATGAACTAAAACCCATTTTGACAAAAGCAACCAAGAAAATACTTCAAAATGTGGGGTCCAAAAAAAATGCAAAGAAAGTATGTAGAAAATATGCAGAGTGCACAAGAAATATCTGTGGGGACAATAATCTCGATTAATGATAAAAATAGAGTAAGTTTTTTTATACTTCAAGGAATGCATACACATTCCTTAAAGTATAGGAATATACTATAAAAATAAGCACAAAGGCTCATAGTCAACGCATAAAATCCCCTATAATACTATAATATGATGTAATAAGACTCAATAAGACTATAATATGATGCATAAATCCCTAATATGATGCAATAAGAATATCAAATATTTCAATAAGGCTATCATATGATGTAATAAGGCTCAATATGATGTAATAAGGCTCAGTATGATGCAATAAGACTATCATACAATGCAATAAGATTATTGTATAATGTAATAAATCTCTAAGATGATGTAATAAGGCTATCATATGATGCAATAAGGCTCACTATGATGAAATAAGGCTCAATATGATGCATAAATCCCCAATATGATGCATAAATATCCAATACATAGTGCAATAAAACTCTTGATAAGACTATGAATCAATAATACTATCATATGATAAATAAGGATCAATATGTAAGATGAAATGAGATCATTTTTCCCAAAATACCATCATAGGTCCATTAAAAACTAGGTGAATAACATGTTCATAAATTGGCACTAATCACACTCACAAATTTATGCATTTGTGATGAAATCAGGGAACTTATGGGTTGTTGTTTTTTTATAAAATTAGGATTTAGGGCTAGGGGTTTAGTGTAATAGGTTTGTACATGTGTATATGTCATGAAATTAGGTTTTACGATAATTTTACATGTTCAAGTGATAAAATTAGGGTTTTCGATCAACATGTCATGAAAGATGATATAATTTAGCCCCTTCAATCACATTATAGACTCTAATTTAGGTTTAATGGGTTCAAATTGACCATATTTGCATTCTTATTTGTATTTTTATCAAATTAAGGTCAATTAAGCCATACATGTTGCATAGATTATACAATCTATTGGGCCATAAATTTGGTTTAGGGGCTCAATTTTGCCCAAATAACATCCCTAATTACACCAAATGATTAATTGGTTCAATTCATGATCTATAATCATATATAATTTTGTCCCAAATCATATATCATGCTCTTATAATTATGTTAAGAAGGGGTTCAAATTGACCTCCCATGCCTCCTCGATTGATTGAATCAACTCTTTGGTTCATTGTATATATACATAAATGGCATTCTATGGTTAATTTCACTCCAAATCACATCATGTATATAATTTAAAATAGTTTCATACGTGGCTTATTTTGACCCTAATTGCCCCTATAATTGAACCTTGTTGTGCCATGGGTGTACCTCATACACCCAAAAGTGTTAAAGCTATCAAAGATACATCAGGTCCTAGAAGTTTTATATTTGATATTACCTCAGAAGGCCAAATCCAATTACATATCACCATGTGTACCTTGTACATACTCAGAAGTGTTAGCATTGTTAGAGGTGTTAGGTCTTAGAAGCGTTAAGTAGTTATCAAAGCCATGTAAGGCCCGATCTAATTAGATGTTACCTCATATATCTTGTACATGCATATAAATGTTAGAGATATAATTATCATTATGCCTAATCTAGTCAAATATTGTCACATGTAGGTCTAGTACACCTAGAGAAGTGTTAGATTTGTCATATATGTACATACATTCTATATCATAAAAGCATCAAAGATGTTATCACCTCAGGAGTCCTCATACAATCAGAGATGGTCACATGTAATTTTATACACCAAGTGGCCAATTCAAATAGATAAGACTGATAGGCTGGGCCTAGCCCCATTATGGCAAGTCATCAAAAGTACTCAATGATCCCATCAGTAATAAGAAACACTTGGAAAATATGAAAACATCTTAGATGCCATAAGGGCCAAATCTAGGCATGTGCATGTTATGCACTCTCTACATTTATTAGCTCATATGAGTGTAACTCATGATCTTTGATACCTAGATAGGTCCCATCACCTCAAACCAATCTAACTAAGGCCTAAATTCATAAATATAAGTAAAAAATTCTTAAATATTGACATTGATCCCATCAATT
Source organism: Torreya grandis (assembly GCA_037957365.1). NCBI lineage: Eukaryota > Viridiplantae > Streptophyta > Pinopsida > Cupressales > Taxaceae > Torreya > Torreya grandis. Next base: position 1,636,606 of record JARHVA010001113.1, read on the forward strand.
CATGTCTAGTAAATAATTCACATGATGCAAGCCTCTGATAGGCTAGGCCTGACCTTGATATGTCAAGTCATCAAAAGTACTCAATGATCCCATCAGTAATAAGAAACACTAGGAAAAATATGAACACATCTCAAATGCCATGAGGGTCAAATCTAAGCATGTGCACGTTGTGCACTCTCTACATTTATTATCTCACATGAGTTAAGCTCATGATATTCTATACCTAGACAAGTCCCATCACCTCTAACCAATCCAACTAAGGCCTAGATTCACAAATATCATACATATATATAAGACAAAAATGTTTAAACATTGACATCAATCCCATCAACTCATGTCTAGTAAATAATTCACATGATGTGAAACTCTGACTTGCCATTACTATATAAAAATTATCATGTAGATCCATTTAAGGTCCCATCCAAATTGAGCGAGCATCAAACATTATTAGTTTTTTATGTATATATTCAAGTTATTTAGATCCCTCTTCCTTGAATTACCTATAGATCTCAAAGTACATTCATATTAAGTCCTACACATAAGAGAGAACATAATTTAGTAATGGACTCCTCAACCTCAAATCCCAATTTAGAGAGAGAATTATGAGATACTACTTTCTTGAAGTCCACATCATAAGGTTTAAACTCATTACAATGAAACATGAATAAGACGATTAAAGATATCTACAAAATATATAATCTTGAAACCTTCAGCAAAGGGGTACACACTGGTATTTAATTATAATCAATCATCTATATGAGGTGAGTAACATCATCCACAAGAACAATTATTGGGTCCCTTTGCTCAGCATCATCCTTGAGGGAAATCAAGTCTCAAATTTAGGGGACATTTTCACCTTTAATGTATCTTGAATAATCTCAATAGAGTTTAATTTGGGGTAACTTATACATAAGTCATACTTGGTCAATGTTAAGTCTACACCACCCTATATTTCTAAAGCATATCCATCCCTTAATGGTTTTGAATAAGGTCCCTAGTGGATTTAGATATTTTCTAAGCTATACATTCATCACTATAGGCACAACATCTTAAACCCACATCATCACTAGTGGATACATGTGACCATTTCAAGTTTATTGAGCTCAAAACCACATATTATACACAATAAAACCCATACCAAAATTGACCAAAAAATCAAAATATTTAATAAAAACATGTACCTTGTAACAACCATCCTAATTTCCTATCTTACCATCCCAATTACATAGTAAGGTATAGAACTCTATTATATTGATAAGCACCAAGTGTTATCGAGCTTATTTTTTAGCTTGAAATTATTGAATCCATGGTGTGGCTAGGAATAGTCCCATGTCAAAGACACACTCTTGAGATGATGTGGGAATTGATGGATTTGTTGATGGTTGTCCCATGTGTGATGGAGGGGTAGATGAAGGAGGTGCACATAATGGAGGATTAACCATATTTTCACAATAGATCTTAATTTTAGGCAAATGTTGAATAATGTATATGAATACATTAGGGTAATCTTAAATAATTATAATAATAGAAGACTCTTGTTAGACTTTCAATTTGGACCTCAAAATGCACCTATTGAATTAGATGTATTGAGTGACCTTGGAGGAAACTTAAGCGAATTTATTCATCACATTTTAGGAATATTTTTAAGAAAATCCAAGGCATGATTCATAGGTAGGGATACATTAGATATAATTCTTGAAATAGATATCCAAGAGATGCATTGTTACTCCAAGGGATCAATTTCTATTTCTACTTACACAAGATTATCTATACTACATAGTCAAGTTTAATAGGTTTGCCATTTAACAAAATTAGTTGAAAACTAATAAACAAGAGGTTTGGTCAAAGATATCAATGAAAAAACAAAAGGGTAAGATATGATTTTAGGCAAGTTGTACAATATCAATAAGAAACACAAAATTTAAGGGCAAGTAGGATTTTAGGCAAGTAAGGTAGTAAGGTGTATCCTTTCCCTACTATAAGAAACATGAAATTTGGTTTTTTTATGTTACTTAAAAATAATGCATATGCATTATAAATGTGTTATATAATGCATACACATTATTTGAATTTGAATTCAAAATTGAGCCTCTAGGCTCAGAAATGGCTTAGATTTCTAAGCCAAAGGCTTGTGATTGTGTATCTATAGCTGAGACTGAGAAATTTGACAAATAGCAACAAATTTCAACTTCAATCACCAAATACGCTATAGATTTCAACATCAAAATTCAAAAAATTATTACCATCATGATGAGCACATTGTCCTCTTTCCAAATATGTGATTTTTATAATTTTTAGGCTATTTTAAGGTTCTATATTTATTTATAACTACACCTTTTTTAGATGACTACATGCCACACATATACATGCCTATTCATGTTTATGTAAAAAAATTCATTGATCCAAATGTAAAATAAATTATATAGTAATAAATTATGCCTAAATCTACACATTCAAAAAAATCAATTTTCATTTTTTTAGATAGTTAGGTGGGTCACAGGGCTGGATATCCATTTTTTATCAATTTTCAGGAACTACTTAATTGCAAAATTAATAAAAAAAATATTCATAGAAAAAATATGAAATTTTTTTCATAACACACTAGAATGTCTTATCTAAATATTCACCAAAGTGTTTCAAATAATATGCAACTATACTTAAAAAATGGTGGGCCGCACGACCATCTATCTACTATGTTTTATTGAAAAAATATGAGGTCCTGTTCAAATTTTAGATGTTTTACCTATTTATACTTAACCATTTTTCAAAATAAAAAAAAAAATTGGAAACTAGACTTAAAATGCTACAATTCATGTTTTTATACCATCTTCAAATTTTGAGTGTAGCCTTCTCAAATTATCTATAAAAGTTCAAATTTTTGAAATTTCATAAAAATCATGTCCATAGGTGGGCCCCTTTTTTTGTCCCCAAAATGTGTGTATTTACCATAATATAAATTTAAACTTATATTGTAACAGTATAAATTTAAAATTATATTGTAACGATACAAATGTAAACTTATATTTTAATAATATTAATGTAAACTTATACTTAACATTTAGATTTTTAAATATTAGCTTCAAGTCAATATTAGCTTCATGTACATGTTAAGATGCTTTTTAGTGCAAAATAATATGAATGAGATTGCATTATTGATTTTATAATAACATGATCACATTATATATTAACACAATCATGTTATGGATTAGTAATTACTGATCCATAATTTAAATAATGTAATCACATAATGCTAATAATGTGATCATGTTATTAGCATTATGCAATCACATTATGGGAAATGTCCATAGAGTTTTCCCCCAACTCTGTGCACATACCCCATATATGACATCTACTTGTAGTTGTGATACAATCACTCATATTAAAAAAAAATGTATCTAATCAACCTAGAACACTCCATTTCCACCTAAACCATTAACCCTAACCCCCAAACCCCAAACCCTAACACTAAACTAAGAACCTTAAACATAAAACCCTAAACCCCAAACCCTAAGCCATAAACCCTAAACCATGAACACTAAATCTTATACCCTAAAACCCTAAACTCTAAACAAAAAAACCTAAACCATAAAACCTAAAACCTAAACCCAAAACCTTAAAAACTAAACTATAAACCCTCAACCTAAATAATGAACCCTAAACCCTAAACCTAAAACATAAACACTAAATTCCAAACCCTAAACACCACACTCAAAACCATAAAACCCAAACCATAAAATAATAAACACTAAACCCCAAACACCAAACCCAAAACTCTAAGTTCTACACCCTAAAACCTTAGGACATAAAACCCTAAATGTTAAACCCTAAAACCTAAACCATAAACCCTAAACCCTACACCCTAAACCCTAAACATTAAACATTAAACCAAAACCCAAAAAAACTAATCCCTTAATCCTTACCTGAAAACTTAAATCTTTATCCATAGTCCCTAAACCTTAAAATCAAACCCAAAACCTTAAATAATAAAACCTAAACCAAAATCCCTAAAATCAAACCCTAAAACATAAACATAAATCCATTAATACCAAACACTAATCTCAAAACTACAATTTATAAACCCTAATTCTTATGCCCTAAACTCTAAAACCTAAACCCTAAACCCTAAACCCCATACCTCAAACTTTGATCCCTAAACACCAAGCATAAATATTAAAACCTAAACCATAATCCCTAAACCTTGAAACCTAAACCCTAATACATTATCCATAAACCCAAAATCCTAATCCTTAAACCCTAAATCCTAGACCCTAAACATATAGATTTAAAATCTTAAACCTTATAATTTATACCCTGAACATTAAACCCAAAACCTTAAGCCATTAACCCTAAATCCCAAACCATAAACCTAAAACCCTAAATCTTAAACACTAAATCATAAATAATTAACCCTAAACCCTCAATCTTAAACACTAAACCCTAAACATAAAATTTAAAACCATGAACCTTAAACCCTAAACACTAAATCCCAAACCTCCAACCCAAAACCTAAAACTTGACCCCTAAACTCTTAATCCCAAACTCTAATCTTGAAAACCTAAGCACTAAACCCTAAACCACAAACCAAAAACCATAAAACCTCAAACCCAAAACCATAGACCATAAATCTTAAAACCGTAAATCCTAAACCTTAAAACTTAAATGTCAAACCCCAAACACTAAACTATAAACCTTGAATCCTCAACCTTTAACCCCAAAACTCTAAACCATGAACACTGAAGCTAAATACTAAACCCTAAATTCTAAACCTTAAAACCTAAACCTCAAACCCCAAACTCAGCCTCAATCCATAAAACCCCAAACCCCAAACCCTAAACACAAAAACTTGACATCAAACCCAAAACCCTAAATCATAAGATGTAAACCCAAAACCTTAAATAATAAATGTTAAATTATAAACCTAATCCCTACACCCTAAACCCTAATCCCCAAATTTGAAACCTTAAACCAAAAACCTAGAAAACTATGTCATAAACCCTTAGCCCCTAACCCTAAATGCCAAATCATAAGCCCTAAAATCTAAATCTTAAATACTAAAATTCAAACCTAAATACTAAACCCTTAGTCCCAAGCCTAAAACCATATACCATAAGTCACAATTCCTAAACATTAACTCCTAAACCCCAAATTCTAAACCCAAAACCTTAAACACTAAACCTAAATCCCTAAACCCTAAATCCTAAACCCTAAACCCAAAACCATAAACTCCAAACCATAAACTCTAAACCATAAACATTAAACCCTAAATTCTAAACCTTAATCCCTATGCCCAAAACAAAATATCTTAAACCTAAAATACTAAAACCTAAATTACAAACCCCAAACCCTCAACCATAACCCCCGAAACCAAAACCTTAAACCTTAAGTGTGGAACCAGAAACCCAAAACCTTAACCCCAAACATAAAAACCCAAATCCTAAAATCTAAACCCTAAAATATAACCCCAAAAATTTAAAACTAAAATATTAAACCCTAAACACCAAACCCCTTGCCCTAACAATAAAACTCAAGACCCTAAACCTCAACCACCAAACCCCAAACCTTATTCCCTAAACCTTGATCCACAAACCCTACATCCCAAACTTGAAGCCTTAAACCCTAAAACATAAACCTTGTACCTCAAACCCAAATCATAAAACCTAAACACTAACTCTTTACCTATAAATTGAAAACTAATCCTTAACTCCAAACCTCAAACCACAAAACTTTAAGTCTTATAAAACAAATCCTAAACTCTAAGCCCTAAACCATGAACTTTAATCTCCAACCCCAAACACCATATCCTAAACCTTAATCCATAAAATCTAAATTTTAATCTTTAAGCCATAACACTAAAACTTTAACCTTAAAACCTAAACTATGAACCTTCAACCATTAACCCTAAATCCTAAATTTTAAACACTAAACCCTAACACATAAACCCCAAACCTTAAACCTTAAACCATAAAACCTACACCTTGAACCCTAAATCCAAATGATAAATCCTAAACTCAAAATCCTAAATGTTAAACCTAAATCCCTAAAACCCTTAATAATAAGCCCCAACACTAAAATTTAAACCCAAAATTAAAAACCTTAAACCATGAACCTTAAACTATAAACCGCATACCTAAACCTTGATCTTTAAAAACTAAACCCTAACCTCAAAATCTAAACCCTAAACCTTAAACCATAAGCCTCAAACCCTAAATATTAAACCTAAACCTAAACCTCAAACCCAAGACCATGGATGTTATACCCTTAACCTTAAAACCCTAAAATGTAAACCTTAAATCTTAAACCCAACACTGTAAACCCTTAACATTAAACCCCAAAACCTAAAAATTAAATAATAAATCTTGAAGCCTAAACCCAACCCTAAACCATAAACCCTAAATAATGAACACTAAACCTAAACCTTGAACACTAATCCCTAAACCCCAAACACTAAATGATAAACCTCAAAATGTAAACCCTAAATCATAGACCCTAAATAATAAACATTAAACCCTAAATCTCAAATCCTAAACCCTAAACTCTAAACCCTAAAACCAAAATTATAAACCCTAAAATTTAAACCTTAGATACTAAAACTTGACACCAAAATATTAAACCATAAATCACAACTTATAAACCCCCAACCCCAAACCATGAATAATAAATCTTAAATTATAAACACTAAGCCATGCACCCCAAAACCTAAACCCTAAACCTAAACACTAAACCCCAAACCTAAATTACTAAACCCTAAACCTAACTTATTAAACCCCAAAAACTAAACCATAACCCTTGAATACCAAACCTTAATCCCATAACCCTAAATCTTAAAACTTTAACCCAAAATTACAAATCTTAAACCGTAAAATCTAAATATAAAACAATAAACCCTAAACCCCAAACCATGAACCCTAAACATTAAACTCCTTACCCTAGACCATAAACCCCAAACTTTAAACACAAAAATTAAACCTTAACCCCTAAACCCTAAATCCTAAATGTTAAATTTATAAATTCTTAGCCTTTAACCCTAATCCATAAACTATAAAACCTAAACCCCAAAACCTCAACCCTAAACGTTGAGCCCCATATGCTAAACCCTTAACCTGTAAACCCTAAAACCTAGAGTATAAGAACCAAACCCCAAATTATCCCTAATCATCCATACTTGTCTCTAATCACTCCCTCATCATCCTTGGTCATACCTCATCATCCCTAATCATACTTAATCAATCCCTCATCAACCCTCATTATGCTTAATCACACCCTCTTTAACCCTCATCATCCTTAATAATTCATAATCATGCTCTCATCATCCCTTATTATCCTTTGTCATTCCCTCATCAACCCTCATCATCCCTAATCACTCCATAATTACCCCTCATCATCCCTCATAATCCCTAGTCCCACCCTCATTAGTCCTCATTGTCACTCATCATCATTAATCAGTCTCTACCTTATCTCTTTATACTTTGGTAGTAGGAATACTCTAAGAGATACAGTAAGGTTTTTTATAACTCATTTTTTAGGTCATAATCTTCAAAAGAGAAGGTTTACTTGTAATGGAATTAGTATATGTGAGACTCATAATTCTAGTAAACATACTATTCTGATAAATGAAACCAAACCTGCAAACTTAGAAGATGTCTATAATATTATAGAGGGAAAAAAATTTAGTTACCATGGGTAGAGGGTTTTTGTTTTTCATATATTTTCTCCCACTGTTGCATTTTCATCATTATCTTTATATTCAAAATCTAAATCATTGATAAAATTTCTTTCCATCAGTGGATTAAAACCCTTCAACCTAGCAGTAGGGCATCTCTTCCCTAAGTCATAATTTTTCTTCCTAGAATCAAAAGTAGTAATGTGTTTCTAAAATCCACTTCTTCCAAATATGCAAAACTTGAAATAGGACCTAGAGATATAAATAAAACCCATAAAATCTCTAAACTCTAATGTGTAAGGATTCATAATTTCCTCCCAACCTTGTAGAAATTTGAGTTGAGTAGAAGTGTCTAGTAATTTTGTAATCCACTCTTACCCACTTAGGCCTTGTAGAACCGTATTTTCATCAGTTTAATTTATGAGATTTGGAACAATTTTTGAATGAATAGGATATAAATAGCATAATACAAAATGAGTTTCAGCCAATTTTAATAATACACTTAAATAAAAAGAATGAATCAACTGCTCAAGTAATCTTTCCTTTATTTTTAATACTATATTCCAAATGTCTAGAGGTTCAACATGAATATGATGATACCCAAACTTAAGATCAATTTTGGAAAAGATTTCTACAGCATGGATATGTAGAAAAATGCCTTAATATTTAGATGAGGATAATAGTTCTTCACTTTAATATTGCTAAGATGTTTTTAATCGATTCACAACCTCATGTCCCATCCTTATCTGGCACAAGCACAATTGAGCTCCTACAAGCCAATGATTTGGGCATGATGTGTCCATTATCCATGATTTCATGGATCGACCACTTGATCTATTCCTTATCTAGAAATGATATGTTGTATGAAGAGGTTTCAAGTAGAAGTAGTAAATAGATCAAATCAATAGTATTGTTTAGTACACAGTATGTAAGAACTTATTTAGGTGACTAAAAGATATCTGTGTATTCATCTAGATTATGTTTTAATTATTTTGCCTTTGTTATTGATGGACAAACCACACTATGATATGGTACCACAAGGATGTTATTAAATTTACTTTTTACCATCAAGAGTATACTTCTTACTAGAATTGACAATATTATTACACTTCCTGGCACTAATAACTGAAAAATTATGAACTAACTATGATATATGGCATTTTAGATCATGACAATCTATCACAAAATTTCAAGTATTTACTTCATATACTACATGTTAATGGTAAATATATGGTTGACCACATGTAAAACATCACATACCTCTAATGGTGAAATGTCACAAAGGATTGCATCTTTAAAAAGTTTAATTTTGTACACCAAATGACACTACTAGGTGATCCATTTCTCAAGGATTACACTGGATCATACACTAGCATATGATTATGGATGATGCATCAATTTCAAGCTCAATTTTTTATGTTTCATTTTGTGGGTGTGGTCACTTTTTGACCATTTTTAAGAATTTTCTCGAGGTATCTTTGCTCTCAATGTGATTATGCTTTTGGGGTGTGACTTTTCCACCCATTTTATTATATGATTAATGTTGTACCATATCTTGTTTGATTAATATATAGATACACTTTTAAATTTTTTTTTAAAAAAATTGAAAATATGATTTAGGAGAAATTAAATTCATCTAACTTCCATTAGAAATGATGAAGTGTATTTTTTTACCATTGATCTACATTTGTTAATGAAATAATATTTTTAATTAATATAGTTTATTTTTGGGGGAAGTACAGATATTTTTAGTACTGACCATATCATTAAGTTCATAATCTATTTTATACTTACCTTTTTATAGTGTTAGATAACTTGTACCCACTTCCCAAGCTATGCAAGTAGAGAGTTCATAGTGTGACACTCTTTATCAAATTCAATATTAAAGTTATGAATTAAGAACCACTTTACAATATTGGACTACTTGTTCTTATCATTTAAAAATCATTTTCCTCTCTCTGGGATGATGACTCAATCAATAGACATACAAATGGAAGACCTTCAATGTAATTATCTAGATCATAAGATTTTCTCATATGGAAATCAATTAATTGGTTTCATGAAATCACATAGCTTGGTAATCCTCGTATTTACTACCCATTTTTGGTGCTATGGCATTTTTTCTTACTTCTCTTTTTCTATTGTATCTTCAATTGTTAATTGCATCACTTCTAATAGACCCATATTTTTTCATAGGTGCTAAATATTTATGTTTTAAATTTACCTCCATGTCATTTTTATCATTATGTCTTATATTTTATGCTAGCACTCAACTCTCCACTTATAGCTCCTAACATTGTTAAACCCCAAAAAAATACCACCATCAAGGTGTTGGATGGAGTGATTAAAAATGAGGAGGGATTGAGTAGAGATGATGAGGGATGGTGAGGGTCAATGAGGGAGTGATTAGGAAGGATAATGGAGTGATTAGGGATGATGAGGGATCGTGAGGGTTAATGAGGGAGTGATTAGGGGTGATGAGGGATGAGGAAGGAATGATTAAGTTTAATAAGGGAGTGATTATGAATGATGAGGGAGTGATTATAAATGATGAGGAATGCTAAGGGTCAATAAGGGAGTGATCAAGGATGATGAGGGATGAAGATGTACTGGTTAAGATAATGAGGGATGATTAATCAGTGATTAAGGATGATGGAGTGATCAAGGATGATGAGGGATGGTGAAATCCAATGAGGGAGTGATTAGGGATGATGAGGGAGTGATTAATGATGATGAGGGATTGTGAGGCTCAATGAGGGACTGATTGGGATGATGAGGGATGAGGAGAGAGTGATTTGGGATGATGAAGGATAATCAAGGTCAATGAGGGAGTAATCAAGATGATGCGAGAATGATTAGAGATGATGAAGGATAGTGAGGGTCAATGAGAGAATAATTAGGGGCAGTGAATAATGAAAAGAGACTAATTAAGGGTGATAAGGTATGATTAATAAGTGATCATGAATGAGGTAGGGATGATGAATAATTGAAATTAACATAAAGTGGTCATTTTATGTGTACAGGTCATCAATGTGACCTATGCTACCCAAATCACCCCAATTTAGATCATGTTTAAAGTGAGTAGTTTGAAAACTTCAATTTTGACAAACCTCATAATGCTATAAATGGTAGTAAACAATATGGAAAGCATAGAAACTTTAAAAATGACTATATATTTACCAAAAATTGACATTAATTACAAAATTTATGCCCTAAAATCCCTAGGTTCAATACTTAGACCCTGAAAATGGCTAAGTATTGACCAGATTGGATTTTGAAAAAATATTTTCCACATCATAAGGCGTGAAAATATGAGACCAACTCTATTAGATGTAGAGTGACCCTAATTTATTATATTTACTAAATAAATTTAAAGTATAAGGAAATAAATGTAAACTTATAATGTAATAATGGGTATGTGTACGGAGTTGGGGGATAATTCTGTGGACATACCCAACAACTCATCTATGTTAATTACATTACGGGTATGCATTATTTTCATAACACTTACATATTATGGTTCAGAATACCCAGTCCATAATGTGTACACATTTTTTATATAAGTAATGTGTACATTTTTTTTAGCAATAAGAACACGTACATGTTATAAGAATTCATATGCATTCCTATAAGTAAAATTAACATTCAAAAAAATTTATTTAATCTACAAAAATTACCTTTTTTTCATGGTGGCATCATCTATCTCACAAATGTAGGAGCAAAAGTAATTATTTTCATGCAAGCTGGAGAGTAAAACGAAAAGCCAGAGGGCAAAAGGTGAATGTCAAAGAGGAAAATGTGAATGCAAAGGAGTAAAAGTGAATGATCAATTTGGGGTTTTTTTAATGTCCAGGTGACATGTAAATAACATAATTCTCCATAGATGGAAAGACTTCAAACCAAATACCTTATTCAATTCACCTTCCTTGGCAAAGGACAATACAAAGGGCACCAAATTATGAAATAGGGTATAGACTGAGTTATATTTATTTGATTTTCCTATATATATATATATATATATATATATATATATATATATATATATATATATATATATATATATATATATATATATATATATATATATATATATATATATATATATATATATATATATATATATATATCTGTGTGTGTGTAAATGGTAACCACATAAGAAATCAATTCTCTTATTTATTTCTAAAGATATTTAGACTCATGTTTCCAAATTTTGTTTTTAGGCTTATGCACCTAATTAACTCTCAATAGATTAAAATCACAATTTGAGTATTCAATAATCTAAAATCTAATTTTTCAAGTTATTTAAAAATAATAAAATTGATCCAATCCTTGTACCAATCTATAACATTCAAAAGTAATCAAAACTCACCTTTGACCTTTTGAAGCATTCTCAAAAAATGAGCATCTATAGGTAGGTGAAAACATATTGGAGTTATTAGACACATGTATAATTACATGAGGTTAAAAAAAATTGCATGTTATCCACCTAATTCAACTTGTATTCTTCCCTTCAAATGATCAAAAATCTAACTTTGCTCTTTATGCCTTTAAGATTGCCTATGGGGTTGCGAGCTGACTTATGGGTTTGCATGGAGTTTACAGTGTGAAAACTCTTTAAAGGTGTTTTTTAGGATTTAAAATATATTATTATTATTTTAAAACACTTCAATAATCTTTTAACCAATTTTTATACATTAAACCTCAAAGAAACATGCCTACACTAATGATGACCATCATGAGACATGAAGGGGACTATGTATAAACAATGGGAACTTAAAATTATCACATGGCCTTTAAAATATTATGGATAGGTATAATATGTATTAGGACAAATACTACAAAGTTTCAAAGCTTTTGGATACATATTTTGGCATGTGGAACTTTTTTACCAAACTTTACCTTAAGATGCCTGCTTGCTTCTGACATGCCTAAACTTGTCTTTCTTCAAATTTTTGAATTTAACCTTGAATTTTATAAACTAAATAGGTAAAATTACGTATTAAATATCTTATTATACAATTTTAATACCTCTCCAAGGCTTAAACTCCTCATTAGCACTCAAAACTGATAAAAACTTCATTTGCTCTCCAATGGCTACTAGCTAACTGCAAGAAGTATGTGTAAGAACAGTGAGTATTTTTAACTTTTTTAGGAAATTTAGGATGGCATGGAATTTTTTTATGGGTCATTTATACCATTAATACAAAATTTCATGCTTTGAATTGACCTATAGATGCCCCAAAATGGCCAATTCCTCCAAGACAGGCTCCAATGTTGACCATGATTACACATGGGGTTGACTATGATAAAATAGTGACTACAAGATTTTTTCTAGGTATAGTAGGTCATAATGAGTCTTTACACCAAATTTTGGGATTAGATCATGCATATTTTGGCCTTTAGGCCCATTTTTCCAAAAGCTAATGACATGTTGCTTGCCGCATCAAGTTTCCAAACTTTGCTTCCTTCCCTTTTGCCTTGGTTTGAGCTAGAACAAGTTTAATGTGATTTTAATATTTAATAAACCTCCTCTAAATGATTCCACCATTTATTTTTTTGCCTTTACCCTAATACAACCCTTGTCTTCCCATTTTCTTTAAGTTCTCTTACTTGTCAACTTTTTCACTTTTGGCTTCTTTAAGTGTTATTCTCTGCCCTTAGGATTTACATGGATATTACTCATCCACTCACATCATACCATTCATATTCAATACATACTCTTTTAAGCTATCACACACTATCTTCTAATAGGATTCAATGACCAAATCTCTTCATGCCTGAACCAAGTCTCCTGCAAGCATTCTTCATCTAGGATAGCCTTTGTATCTTAGACAAACTTCTTGATAGAATTTACCTCTTTCATTACACTTACATTATGCTTAATTAGCCCTTAAGCACACCCATAGGTCTAAAAACCATATTGTATATCCCCCTTTCAATCTAAAACCTCTTTATTAACTTTCCTCATATCCAATTAGGTATGATTACAAATTTTTAGCATTTTTCCACAATTATAACTCCCTAGAACATCAAAACCCTAAACTAGGGTTTCTCTTCCTCTATATAGGCCTGAGAGCTTATATAATTCCATTTATTGAGTTTAACAAGGTCTCAAAGGACCTAAATTCCACATATAGGTCTGTTTTCACCCCCTCTATCTATCGAACTTATTTATAAGCCTTGTTCAATCTATCCAATACCCAAACACAACAAAATATAATGGATTGTGTACCTTTTTGGTTGATTGTACATGGTTTTTAAGGGATTGTGTACTTTCAATACATTTTATGCCTCACTTTGGTCATTATTATGACTGATATCCTCATCCTTATGTCCATATTTCACCAACATACCAACCTATCATGTTATTAGATCGACACATCCCTTCACTAGACAATATATGAATGAAAATAGGGGTTTTAATGTACATGTAGGATTTAAATAGTTTGAGAAGAATTACCAACCATTCTAAGGTTTTAGAGTCTCTTCTCTTGATCTACCAACTTTTCCCCATGATCATATTATACCAAATCAATGACCAACCACATGGTCTCAAATGAAACTCTCCATTACCTATAGGCATGCAATTTAGCCTCATTAGGCCTAGCGGGACTAATAGGATCCTTGAATGATTATTATCCTCCTGAAGGATTTTTGACCCTTAGAACACTTTGATAAGATTCAAACAAACCTTTCAAATGTCTTGAAACCCAATTCAAATGGCACTAGCTTATAGCCATGTATACATGGTTCACTTGGGCTATTAGGCATATTAGACCTTTTTGGCTTCTTAATGGCCTCTGACTATAAAAATGGAATTTCCAACACATCCAAATGGGTATATATCATTTAGGACTATGTTTTTTTCCTCCCATTTATCCTATTTGACTAACCCACCATGCATTTCGAGCTCAAGAATGCCTTTCCCAATACAAGAAAGATGATGATTTTTAGCATAACTTCAGGCATGCATAAAACCAAAATTATAAGTCATATTTAGGAAACATAAGATCCTTCATATTCATGGTAAATTCATATAAATATACCTTAAATCTAATTTTAATCACTTCTAATAGTAATATATGGTAGAAGTTGCAGTAATGGGTCCTAAAATACAACTTTTTGGCAGTGAAAAGACAACTTATTAACCTCCAACTAGATTTTTTGCCTTTAGGACCTACAAGTACAAATACATCACTTGGATCAACTCAAAATACATGTTTTCCAATGACCATGACATCCAATTCTATTTTTAAGTGCATTTTCACTACTATTTAGGAGCATGAAAACATTGATAACAAATGTTGTCAAAGTTGAAGCTATGGTCTAAGAACTCCATTTTCGATGTTTGTTGGCTGAAAATCACTAAAAACATGTTCACATGGATGGATAATATCTAACACCATGTTATTGGCCTCCCATCTAGCTCTGTCGATAAACCTACCACCCATTCCAGGCTCAAGAATGCCCTTCCTAATAAAAGAAAGATGCTGATTTTTAGCCTAACTTTAGGCATGCATAAAACCAAAATGGTATGTCATATGGAAGAACCATAAGATCCCTCCTTTACATGGTAAAACCTTATAATTACACCTTGAATCTATTCTAAATCACCTCTAAGATAAATCTATCATATAAGTTGTAGTAATAGGTCCTAAAATGCAACTTTTTGGTAGTGAAGAGACAACTTATTGACCTCTAACTAGAATTTTTACCTCTAGGACCTATAGGTTAAAATCCATCACTTGGAGCGTGTGCACACACACACACACACACACACACACACACACACACAATAAAATTAGATATGATCCAATGATATTGACATACAATTCCACCCGCAAGTGCATTTTCACTACTATTCAGGAGCATGAAAACACTAACAATAAATGTTATCAAAGTTGAAGCTATAGTAATAGAACTCCATTTTTGGTGCTTGTTGGGTACAAACTGGCACTATAAACACATCTATATGTGTGGATAACATCTAGGACCAAGTTTTTGACCTCCCATCTTGCTTGATTGACAAACCCACCACCCATTCTGGGCTAAAGAATGCCCTTCCCAATACAAGAAAGATGTTGATTTTTAGCCTGACTTCAAGCATGCATAAATCCAAAATTATGAGTCATATGTATAAACCTTAATATCCCTCCTATGCATGGGTAATCCCTCTAATTACACCTCAAATCTAGTCTAAATTAACTCTAAGATCAATCTGGGGTAGAAGTTGCAGTAACAAGTCCTAAAACACAACTTTTTGGTAATGAAGAGACAACTTGTTGACCTCCAACTAGCATTTTTACCTCTGAAACCCACAAGTGTAAATCCATCACTTTTATCATGTCTATGTAGTCAAATTACACATTCTATGATGACTGTGACATCTAATTCCACCCGTAATTACATTTTCACTATTGTTCAAGAGCATGAAAAATCTGACAACAAATATTATTAAATTTGAAGCTACGATCTGAGAACTCCATTTGTAGGGCTTGTTGGCTGAAACCTAGCACTTTCAACACATCCATAGGGGTGAATAACATCTAATCCTAGGTTCTTGGCCTCTTATCTATCTTGGTCAACAAACCCACCACCCATTTCGAGCTCAAGAATGCCCTTCCCAATTCAAGAAAGATGTTCATTTTTAGCCTATCTTCAGGCATGCATAAAACCAAAACTTTAAGTCATATGAATGAAACATAAGATCCCTCATACGCATGTAAAATCCCTCTAATTTCACCCTAAATCTAGTTTTAATCACCCCTAATGTGTACATTATAGGTCTCATATTAACCAATTTTATCAATGAAATAAAAAATGGATATCTTTGACTATCATACTCCAATCTATGAAATAAACTATCTAAAATTTCTTGAGCTAGTCTTCTAGAATGGTAGTCAAACATTTTGTTATGCATTGGTTTTAAAATATTTTCATCAACTTAAATTAAGTACTTATCTCCATTTGAGTAGTGACTCAATCTCTAGTCGAAGGAGTTCATGCTAAAATGTCATGATGAGACGGTTTTATTCATAGTATTGAGATTCTTCAAAAAATATTGTAAATTGGTCAACCTTCGAGTTGAATAGGGGCCACTGGATTTAGGGCCTCCACTTGATTAATCTATAATTTTTAGGTTTTTTTTTCATTTAGATTTAAAATTTATTTCAAGAATATTCATAGGTTAATCATACTTAAAAAAATCAAAAATTGAGTGGGATAATCACATTCTAAAAGTTACATTTGTAAGTGCTAAACAATTACATTAGTAACTTAATAAAATTTAAAAATGTTTTCCACTAAAAAGGTCACAAAGGTAAAGAGTTAAAATGCAGAGCTACATAACACATTTTATATTAAGCATTAGATTCCCATTTAAATGTGGATGGGTGAGCCACAAAAACACTATGATAATGAACTACAAAAGCTTGCAGAATATTATTAAGATGTATAGTTTGAGAGCTAGCTTCTTAGATGGATTTTACATGATTAGTTGCTTGCCTAGAATGGAAGAGAATGAAAATTATTTCGAAGCTCTATCACAAATTTTGAACCAATGCATGTGAGCATGAATTTGAGCTCCCCAAGCCTCATAGTGCTCTTTTACTTTGAGCATGTTATTTCCAAAAGGCAACATGATTTTCTAAATATTCATTGAGTAGAAATAAATTTGGTTTCTATGGATTTTGGTTGAATTCACATTGTGAGGCCATGTGGGTTATCTGCTAAAAATCAACAATGTGTTAGCTAAAAATATGAATAAAAGCCACCATCCTAGTGATGGTATTATCCCACCACTCAATCTAACCATAGGTTCCAAAGGGCCAAAGATAAATAATCTAGGCTCTGGTAATGAGCTTGTAAGTCCTAGAGTGATGAAGGTGGGTGGTATTGAGATGGAATTAAGATTGTTAAATTTGGACTTGAGGAACAACCCATTCAATCTAAAACTTGATGGGAAGGTGGTTTGAGAGTGAAGAATTAAGAATAATTTCCATATAGTCATCAAAAATTTTGGCAAGAGAGAAAAAAGTGTTTAACAATAAGAGCATGAACTAAATGTTTCACTACTTTGTTGCATCCTTATTAGATGTTAAACTTGGTGAACCAAGCTAAGGTGGTAGGAAGGCACCAGTGGTGGTTGGATCTAAAACACCTAAGCTTATTGAGCATGTAAAACCATGCCCCTCTTTTGCCAAAAATCATCACATGGGGAGAACCCCCTGCTTATTCTCTGGTGATTCAATCATGTTAAATTCACCATAAAATATCTAGGTGACATTAAAAAATGAGTTAATAATCCAATGCCAAAAAGGTGTCCTTTCAACTACATCATTAGAAGCATAAATGTTGGCAATACTAATATAGTGGCCATTAAAATCAAAAAGGGTCCACACCACCCAATGAGTGTGGTCTGATCCTCAAAACATGATATTAATTAAAATGGATAGGAAAATTAATGAAACCACATCCCCACATCCATTCTCATAAGTAGAAATTTGAAAAACAACTCCCAAACAAATTATTCTGATGGTGAAAGAGAGAGAGAATCCAAAAATATTAACTTCTTATAGGCAAAGAATGTTCATGTTAACAAACAACTAACATGTATCCCTTATAATGAATATTTAGATCATGTCAACAACACCTCACACATTCCATGAGTATACTATTATTTAATTAATCTTCATTTTCATAATGGTCTCCTTGTTCTCCTTGACGAAAACACAAAAAATATTTCTAAGTAGGATTGGTCGTTACCTTACATGAAATTACTCAAGTGCAAGGCCCACTACTCTTCTTACAAATAATCACCATCTTTGAGTGGTGGAGAAGGGTTGTGCACTTTATACAATATATTGACTTGTGATTAAACATAATTATTTGGTCTTCTACATCTAGATTTTCTTCCTCATGAGTGGGTTGTGATGGTTGAGAAACCATTATTTGGCTCTGAGAGCTAGAAAATAAATGTTGCCTATGGGTAAAAATAATATGAGGCACTCGTCCTTTGTTGGGTGGTGGGAAATGGTTGCTTTGTGTCCATAATAATATTACTTTTGGGTTTTTACATAGTAGTTGGGGCCTTTACCGTAGTGAAATATTTTTTTACCCTTCTTAGTAATAATAGTCCATCCATCCAAAAACCTAGGAGCATTCTTAATCACCTCGTGGAAGGTTTTGAGTGGTAGGGTTGGTCTAGAATTGGCCATCAATGAGCACTTAAAAGTTTTATGGTCCATGCCTTGACAACAAAATTAGGTTTTGGGCATGTTGATATACTATGACAAATGCTTATCATTGATTTGAATATCAATGGTTTACTTGAGATCTTTATCAGAATTCACTTCCATGCAAATGCATTTTTGAGGTTGAGCTGCATAAAAAAAATCTTGCTCAAACCCTATGGGTTTAATTAAGAGATGTAAAATATTCCAAAACGGCAAGGGGAGGCTAGGAAACTCTATCTATATTGATATTTTTAGTTTTTCTCACTTTGAGATGATAAAGAATAGAGTCCAATGAGAGAACAATACCAACATTTTAAAAATAAACCATGGCTCATGAGTGACAATGGCATGATTATGCTCTGGGTTATTAAACTTAAATAGGAATAAATCCATGGTCATGTTTTGGATTCCCTCAAGTTTAAAATTATGGGGGGTTGACTGAGTGTTATCTACGATTTCAAACTACATTCAATAGGTACCAAATCAAAAAAATATGCAACACAAGTATGTTGTTCATAATAGTTTTAATTTTTAACAAACTCAGGGCATTCTAAAACAACATTAGGGAGGCTTTCAAAGGTAGGGCCATTATCTCATGGAAAATAATTGAGATTAAATTATGTACTCACTTTAACACCATTGGTTGCCATAACTTTGTCTTAAATACCTATAGAAAACATTTTAAGCCCTGGACTATCCACTCAAAGGGTGGTAAAAATGCAGATACTTCATAATAAATATGTGACCTTTTAAAAAATGAAAAAAAATCTAAACTTTTTATAAGAAAAAATGACGGTATGAATATCAAGCATGCATAAAACCCCTAGCAAAACTCTTCACTCCATTCGACCAACCTAAAGATAACTATAATTTTTAATTTTAAGTAACTTATAACTTTTATTTTTCACAATATTAAAAATTTTATTCCACTATAAATATATTATTCTAGAAAAAATATTATTATCTTAAAAAATTAATGCACGTCATTAAATATAGATCATTTTTTATATTTTAAAAATTAATTTGAAAAAAAGTATTATATAATTATTTTAACTGCACGAAGGATATCCAAACATTAATTTAAATAATTTCAGAGACCCATTGAGTCACCTATATGTATGTGTTTTCCATGAATTTTATAAAAATTTTGAGTACACAGCAGGCAAGGTAAAAAATCTTGTTTGTATCTGCATTCTTCACATCAAACCCAAATGCAAAAACCTATAAAAATTAACACAAAAATTTGAGTATAAGAAAAATAAAATCTTGTTAATAATATAATGATTGTGAATATAAATGACATGTTAAATTGAATGATTATTAATATAGGGTAAAAATACATTTTAATTTATTTTTTATTAGGTAAATTTATTTTTTGAAGTAACCTCAATATTAGATGCATTTAATGGTCCTACTTCATCAAATGTGTACACCTAAATATGGCATGAATGCATTGATTAGTTGAATGTGCATTTTATATATTTCCACCATTTAAATCCCCTTCGTGTTCCATTCTCGTGGACTACCTACTCCACATTTTTTATTGTTTCCTCCTTCTATATATCCTTACTTGTTTCATAATCCCTTGTGTTGAGTTCTTCCTTATTTATTTATTTAATATCCCCTTTGTTGTCTTATTATTTATGTAGTATTACTTCCATTTTATCTTGTACTTGTAAGGGATCCTTAACACTCACATCCCATTATTCATTCATATTTTTCTCATATAGGGAGTGATTAGGGATGATTAGGGTTAATGAGGGTGTGATTAAGGATAATGAAGGCTGATGAGGGAGTAATTATGGATGATGAGAGATGATGAATGATGATGAAAGAGTGACTAGGAATGATGAGGGTTTATGGAGTGATGAGGGATGATGAGGGATGAAAAGGGCTAATGATGGAGTGATTAGGGACCATGAAGGACAATGAGGTCTAATGAAGGAGTGACTATGGATGATGAGGGATGATGAGCACCAACAAGGGAGTGATTAGGGATGATGAGGGATGATTAGGGTCAATTAGGGATTCAATAGGGATGATGAAGGATAATGAGGTATAATTAGGGAGTGACTAGGGATGATGATGGTTAATGAGGGTATGATTAGGGATAATGAGGGTCATTGATTGAGTGATTAGGGATCATTAGGATGATAAGGGATTGACTAGGGATAATTAAGGATGATGAGGGTTTATATAGGAGTTATAAGGGTTGATAAGGGAGTGATTAGGGATGATGAAGGAAAATGAGAGTTGATGAAGTGACTAGGGATGATGAGGACCAATGATAGTGTCATTAAGGACAATGAGGGATGATGAGGGATAATTAAGGTAGATGAGATAGGGATGAGGGATAATGATGAATGATGATATCATGATTATGATGATGAATGATTATTTACGTGCTTGAACCCATTTTTCCATATTATTTGGGGAGAGGGAGATAGCGATATGAGTGATTTTGATATGAGTTTGAGAAAATAAGGTTCAAAAGCATTTCCCTCCACCCCAAATAATAGTGTTATTAATTTTGGCATTGGTAGTGTCCTATGTGATTTTGGTATTCTTTAATATGATTCTACTCTATAAAAATATGGAATAAATTGGTTAGGTCATCCATGCATGAGATTGGAATTGAAGCATGCATGGATTGACCCATCTATCTGGCATTTGTTTCAGAGTGAACAATATATTTTTAAGATGACAATTAAATGGTGTTTTGATTCCTTCTATTATGAATGGAGTGTACTAGGGTGATTATATCATGACTATAGGCAAATGCCATGATAAGTGACCATATACCTACATATAATATTAGGTATGTGGTAGATGTCATGTAGGAGTGATTGTATCATTACTATAGATATGATACATGTTTCATGCTATAGGCCAATCATTTATGCATATTGATAGACCCATTGATAATTAATTCCATAAATTATTTAAGAATTCACCTTGAATCTGCCTTCAATACTTTTACCCGATCATCCATAGTCACTCCTTTATCTATATAGGTGAGAATAACCCCTCTATTTTTAATATATGGCTTAGTAAATTCCCCCTCTCCTTTCTTTATATAGGTGATAATTCCCCCTCTCTTTATTTTCAATCATCCTTTGATAATGACCCTTCTCTTTTATCCCTTTATTCAATAATGCCTCCTATATTTATTTTCAAGATTAAGATATGGAATACTCAATTAGGTAGGGCATACTCAAGTACAACAAGGTAGGTAAGGCATATTCAATATTAAGATATGGCTTGTGTATTTAGGTAGGGCATACTCAAGATCAAGATATGGCTTAGGTACTCAATCAGGTTTGGCATGTACTCAAGTAGGTAAAGTAAGTAGGGAATATTCAAGAAATTAAATTAGGTAGGGAATACTCAAGAATAATAAGGTAGGTATGGAATAGTCAAGATCAAGATATGGATCAAGTATTTAGGTAGGGAATAATAAATATCAAGATATGGATTGATCATTCAATCGAGTAGGGTATACTCGAGTCTTTAAAATATGTAGGTCATACTAAAATAGTTAAAGTAGGTAGATCATATTCAATGGTATAGATTTATTGCATACATAACATGATTCAAAACTTTATTTCTCATTCTATGTTCCAATCCCAAAATTCTGAAAACTAAGTATTGATCATAATAGGTTTTCAAAAACTAACTTGTACATGGTAATTCCCATAGCTCTATAATTGATTTTAGAAGATGCAAAGCGGCCCTAATTTTTTATATTTAGTAAAATAAATTTAAATTATAAAAATATAAAATTAAATATAAACTTGTTACATTTATTTTACTAAATATTGACCTAAATATATACAACTCAAACTAACCAAACACAATTAGAACCTATGGTAACTCAACAGGCATATGCCCTTTGAAGTGTAAATGGCATATAACTCTTCTAGTTTTCTTACCTCATGAGTGGGTTGTGATGGTTGAGAAACCATTATTTGGCTCTGAGAGCTAGAAAAAAATGTCACCACCATTATTTGGCTCTGAGAGCTAGACAAAAATGTCACATATGGGTACAAACAATAGGAAGCATTTCCCCCTATTGGTTGGTGCAAAATGGCTGCTTTAAGGTCATCATAATATCACTTTTGGGTTTTTACATCGTAGTTGGGGCCTTTATTGTAGTGAAATATTTTTTATTGCCCTTCTTGGTAATAGTAGTCCATCCATCCAAAAACATTTGAGCATTCTTAATCACCTCATGAAAGGTTTTGAGTGGTATGGCTAGTTTGGAATTAGCCATCAATGAGCACTTAAAAAATTTGTGGTCCATGCCTTGAAAACAAAATTAAGTATTGGGCATGTTAATATATTATGACAGACACTTATCATTGATTTGAATATCAATGGTTTAATGAGATCTTTAGAAAAATTAACTTGCAAGCAAATGCATTTCTAAGGTCAGGCTGCATGAAAAAAATCTTGCTCAAACCCTGTGGATTTAATTAATAAATGTAAAAATTTTCAAAAGGGTAAGGGGAGGCTAGGAAATTCTTTTTATATTGATAATTTCAGTTTGGCTTGCTTTGAGATGATAAAGACTCAGGTCCAATGAGAGAACATAACCAACATTTTACAAATAAACCATGGCCCATGATTGACAATGGCATGATAATGCTCTAGGTTATCAAACTTAAACAGGGAAAAATCCTTGGTCAAGTTCTATAATCCCTCAAGTTTAAAAATATGGGGGGTTGACTGAGTATTGTCTAAGATTTCAAACTACATTCAACGGGAACCTGGCCAAAAAAATATGCAACAAGAACAAGCTACTCAAAATAGTTTTATTTTTTAACAAACTTAGGGCATTCTAAAACAACATTAGGGAGGCTTTCAAAGGTAGGGTCATTATCTCATGGAAAAACTTTGAGACTTTAGCACCATTGGTTCCCATAGCTTCATCGTAAATACCTATAATAAACATTGTTGAGCCTGGGGATAAGGACATTATATAGAGTGACTATCTGCCAAAAGGGTGGTGAAAACATAAATACAATGTAATAAATACGTTGCCTTTCAAAAAATGAAAGAAACTAAGCTTGCTACAAGAGAAAATGCTGGTATGAATAGCAAGCATGAAGAGAAACCCTAACAAAGCTCCTCACTCCATTCGACCAAACTACAAATAATTATAATTTTTAGATTTGATTAACTTGTAACTTTTATTTTTTATAATATTCAAATTATTATTACATTATAAATATATTATTCTATAAAAAAATATTATTATCTTAACAAATTAATACATTTCATTTTTTTTTAATTATAAATCTTTTGTTATATTTTAAAATTTAATTTGAAAAAAAGTATTAGATAATTATTTTTAACTATAAATAATTTGTTGCATTTCAAAATTTAATTTAAAATAAATATTGAACAATTATTTTATAATAATAATTTATAGTTTGATATTAAGGTTCAATTAATTTTAAAATATCTCTTACAATTAAATTCGTCTGGTGAAGATGATGGTTGTCAATATCCATCCACCAAGGTATAAATTCCTTTAGGTACTCAACACAAAGAGTCAATGGTTAAGGCTAAGATCATACCCTTATTCGTGACTGTTTAATCGAAAGAACTCACTAATTTAAATGTACGTTTACTCATCATTATAATCTATTATATGTTTATTTCTGAAATATGAAGTGAGATATCAACATTCTATATAAATCAATAATTTTATATGAATGTTGTCTAATAAAACATGTAATATATATATATATATATATATATATATACCCTTATTAATAACTGGTTAATCCAAAAAAACTCACTAATTTAAATATATAAATACTCAACATTATAATCCCTTGACACACAATTAAAAAAATTAATTTGATATTTTTCAGGTCTCTATACCACCATTACTATTAATTTGAAGCAGCCAGTGAGCAAAGGACTTTGTACCTGCGCGGAGAATATCAGAATACGGAATCATCCCTACTAAATTACCATTAACCCCTTATTCCTTCGTCACCCACACACGTGAATAGCGCGATAAGAAAGCATTTGCACCATCACTACAGCCAAACTGCTCGTCGGCCTACACGTCAACTGTGCGTTTCTCCCCCTGTCAAGCCACGCATTCATTCTGTAACCACTCTTACTTCCCCCATATATTTTCTTAAAATCCCTCGAAAATCCTTCGTCTCTTCGATTACATCTTTCACTAAAAATCTCTTCCCACGAAATCACAGGACTCTCCAAATTATCAGCTTCTTTATGATGGTAAAATCCAATTCCCATTACAAATTTTCCTGCACTAAGATTTGCATAAGCCCAACCCCTCGACAAATACTCGCATTTCCACATCCTGAACGAGGATATTTCTCCCAACACCCACAACTTTCGATCAGAATCCTCAATCAGCTCCACCACAGCGACGGCCTGAGGGTCTTCTTTACAGGGGAAGAGTTTAACGACGTCTTTCACCCACGAACGGCTATCAAGAAAGCAGAACCTGCCCCTTATGGCTCCCAGGGAGTGAATTGGTGTGAGCGGAATGGGCGCCAGTTTCCCCAACAATCCGATCAAGAACCTCACCAGGTCTTCCCTCGTTATGCAACAGAAATCCTCGATCGGTAGCGTCTCTTTCGTTGGAATGAGCCAGTTTCCGTTTAACAGAATGGAGAAGCGCCTGTTGACACAGTGTGACTTCACCGTTCGACGCACCAGCAGCCGCCACGCTCTCTTCTTCATCGTCTCCAATGCATCATTTAACCCTCTTAGAAAACCATGAAACCCTAACAAACCATGAAACCCTAACAACACCAACCAAAAACAATAATAATACCTAGTTGCAGGAACGACCTGTCTCAAAAGAGAATTGTTGTGAGCCACGATTTGTGAAACAAGGACCTTGAGGGCGGTGTGTCTATCTGCAAAGCTCCATTCTGTATATAGATGAGCAACGATATCGAAAGCATGCATAATGCCGACGAAACGCTTCTGTCCGGACTCCGTCGACTTCGGAGCCGCGCCATGGGGACCCTGCTTCCATATTATAATCCCACATTCAGTGATTTCTCCAATAATGGCGATCGCCTCTGCGACGCTGGCATTCTTGGGAAGTTCTTGCATTTGAGGTTTTCCTACAGTTAGATCGCCTACCACGTGCTCGAAGAGAGTCGTCATTTAAGACCCTGCCTTTGTTTTTATTTAACCTGCTCAGCACGGAACAAGAAGCTCGAGATCATCCCTCAAACTTATTTACAGATACTTCTAACACCACCTTTTTTCAAGGTACCAGAGACCAAAGGACCCACAGAAGACTCTAACCGCTTTCAACAGTGACGGAAAAAGACCATTCCAGAAGGTTTGAATCTTTCCATTTACGTGATTGAAAGGTGTTGATTTTGTGTTCTCCAAACTTTTTTCACATTCCATTATTTTATTTTTGGTAAAGAAATTATTTTTCTTGGACAAGTAGTGATAAAAAAATTGACATCTAGTGTGATTTATATTAAATTCTGATCTTAAAGACGAATCGGTTATTTAGTTTTTTATATTGAAATTGTTTCCCCGGGCTGTTTCCCCCATAGAAAATTCAATTGATGGTAGTTTCCCCGTTTGTAAACAATTTCAGTGAAATATGCTACTGATTGGCCTACAATTGTACGCGTTATAATCATACTTGAAATGAAATGTTGAAGTTAAAATGCCAAGAAATCCAAGCAGTAATAAAGATATCAATGTTCATCAAAATATATAGTACACATAGAATGATATTTTATTATGGAATATATAGTTTATAATAATATCGGTATTAATTATAAAGATTGATAACTTAAACGTAATTATTTGAAGATGTAAGATTAATTAGAATAAGTTTTCTAATCAAAATTTATAGTAGAAGAGTTAAATTCAAGAAAAGGTTTGAAATTTTGTATGTTTAATAGGACAACCCTTGTGTCATGGAATAGTGTTAGTACATAATAATATTGTTACAACATTTGGTCCCATAAATTATTTGGTCTCGTGGACGTTATTAAAATCATTCATTCATTTATTCATTGATTCAATATAAAGTTAGCCTCCATAATAATCATCACTATAACCAGCGAATGAGAAGTGGGTGAGTTGATTAAGTAGCTTAGTTGTTTCAAGCCCCACCCAGGTTCCTGGAAAGGCATGTGAAGCAAGTTGTGGCCATGGATCATATTCTTGGGGTCGTAAATAGCCACTGGTTATTTTCGAGACCGGTGGTGATTGTTGTCAGTATTTTTAGACTAGTTGTGGTATTTGTTGGTATATCTGGTATATGTGGTAGATAATCACTTAGGGATCTGGACCCCCGATTATATCCTAACCTTGTTGATAGCTCCAATCAAAAGCAAATATCTATAAAAAAAATTATCACTATAACTCTTTGTTTCAAATACATAAATTTTATAAACACGAGCATAATAATCTCTTATGTTCATTGTGGGGCATTCATATATTCATATTTATATGTACATGATATCGTAAAATCTTACAAGTTACTTTACATGAAGATACAAGTTATTATGAGAGAAGTCTCATTAATAACAACCTCTAAGTTTGAGAGTTCACACTACCATAGATGAAAATAAAAATTAATTCATTTCAAAATTTAAATTTTTATATCTATATTTATTTGTTTGTCATATTAAAATGGAGTAAAAAGTGATAATTTCAATTAATTTAAAATAAAAAAATTGAAACGCACCCCCAAAAAAAAAAATGTTTTCCAATAATTATATACAATTTAAGGCTGGACAATTTGAAGGCTGTGAATTGTTCTATGAAAACTCAGATACAAATGGTCGCGCTGTTCAATAAAACCAAGAGATGTAAGGAACTACTTTATAAAAAATACTTTTTAAACTAAACTTTCATATAAACAGAGAACTTGACGAATCATATTTATTTATTTACTTGAACATTCGTACAATTATAGTGAAGGGAAGTTGTTTATATTGATTCCAACATACCTGAGAAGCGGCAGAGTAGAGGAGTCCGCTAAAGATTGGTAAGGTTCGAAGCCACAGCCTGGTGTGTTTTCTACCTTAACTTTAAACATGTTATATTGTTGGTATCTGGTGAATACGGTGGAGGAGAAATAAATCGATTGGGTACCCGACACGAATGGTTTATTCAATAAACCTCAGCAAAACCTAACAACGATTACCCATATTCCTCCAGCTCGATTACCCACTTATCTCTTCTCCATCCGATGGCCTTCAAACCATGGTCCATTACATGTTTAAAAATGGGATTTATTTAATCATTAATCAAATCATTTCATGAGTAGTCATTACATATTTTAAGGTATCATTTTGTACAATGATTATTCATAAAGGTTATTTCATAACGATTAAAAATATATACGAATAAATAATTTAAAAAAATATATATATTTAATTAAAATTATTTGTAGAAACTTTTAACTTAATATTAAAATATATGATTAAGATAATTATTGGTAATATATACCTTTTTCAGTGTTTATGTGGATTACATTGTAACAACGCTTATGCCTATTTCGGCTCATAGTGATGGAGGAGTATCTACTTGAGCCATCAATTGAATGTAAACAAGGTTTCATTCACTTAATTTTCTATAGAGTATCAAATATATATATGACAAGTTTTTCTCCTTTATTAAACCAAAAATGTATTAAATATCACTATACTTAGATTTTGAGATCCTTAATAGATAAATTTAACTTAACTTACAAGACAAATGTGCATAGAGCATAAGATTAACTCAAAAAATTACCTATGTATAAGTAAAAAGTGTCTTCTTAATAGAGACAAATGCAATAGTGGATAGGCCAGCAGCTGGATTTGAAAATGTAAACAATGGTTGCATTAAATCAAATGCTTCAAATGTCAACTATGATGATGAAGCCACTATCACCCCCTGGGATATAAAAAATTAAATATATATTATTCAATTTTTATGTAAATTAATTGTTAGTTAAATTAAATTTATAAATAACTTAAATTTAACATGACATTTATATAAAATATACCTACCTCTATGTAGTGGCTAATGTTTGTACACTAAATGTGCATGCCCAAAACTCATCACTCATAAGTATATTATCTAATCCCTCTGAACCACTAGCATCGACATCATCATAAGGTCTAGTGCATATATCTCCACAAGACTTACAAGGGTAGGGTTGGGTATTTACACTAGGTGGTGTATCTCTAGCATCGATCTCTGAGAGCCTATTCATATGCTGGACAAGTGTATTAGTGAGTGAACTAAGTCCATGTATAAATTTGATCTCCATGACCTCATGAACTACAGAGGGGATCCCAGGTTGAAGTGGATTTTAGATATGGATCCTTATAGGCTAATTAGGCACATGACATGCCCCTATTTGACCCTGTGCAAAGCCTTTCCCTTGGCCCTAAAACTCATTATAATTAAAATAGTTCATAATATCATTATGGATAAACACATATTAGAGTTTTATAAAAAAATATAACAGGACCTCAAGGTTGTTACACAATGGATAATCAAACACCATCCATAATGAGTCCCAAAAATTAGTTGTAATTAAACTGTGTTGGCAACGATGCATTGGAAAATGTTTAGAATTTATTGAAAATGGTGCATTAGTGGTTGGGTCAGTGAATAAGGCAAAAATGTATACTTTTGATATGTCTTTGTTCTAGACCTCACACATTGACAATTTGTTATCATAATAAGCCCTACAACTATTTTGATATAAATCCCATCTGTCAATTTGACTGATTATAGAGTCAATTTGACTTAATAATGATTCTAGATAATTTGTTAGATAGGTGTGGTGAGTATTGGTGGAAGTGGGATCCCTCATTATCGTAATTAATTCTTCAATTTTAATTTTATTTTCCCCAATATGGTCAACTAGACTCTTTTGACTACCTGGAGGATGTGGTTAAACTATATGAGGCTTATGTGGAGGGTTAGCTGAAGGGTTAGGAGGAGGGTTACACTAAGAGACAAGAGGGTTAGGTGGAAGGGTAAGTTGTTTAGGTTGAGGATCAGGAGAGTTAGCAAGATGAGCTATTTATAAAAATTAAATTACCAATTAAATAATAAAAATAATAAAAAAATACTAAAATTTAGTGTTAATAGGTGTAGAATTTTAGCACTTACCTCTTCTATGTGGTGAAATAATCAATTAGTCGATGTGTCTAGCTTCATGGGTTAAATTATGATAATTTTTGGCCTCACTAAGGTAAAACACAATCATGGAGTGGAGAGTGAGGGGAATAAAGAACCCAAATGCAAAATGAGAATTTTTTGTGTTCGGGTCAATTTTTTTATTTTTTATAGTAAACACAGGGAACATGATTACATTATTAATATGATCACATTATTGTTTTTAAATAGCATGACCTCATTATTTATTAACATGATTAAGTTATGACTAGATAATTATCAAGCCATAATAATAATAAAATAATCACATTATTTTAATAACATGATTGTATTATTTAATAATTTGATCACATTATGGAAAATATCCACAGAATTGTTCCCCATCTCCATGCACATATCTTTGGACCATATGTCCTTGCAGTGCAAAAAAGAGATGGAAGAAGTGATTGTGGGAACTCTTGATTCCTTTAATATGTTTGTTCAATGCGCAAGTATAAAAAGGAAATGGAGATTGAGATGGTGTACATGGTTCTACCAAGAGGACTAAATGGTGAAATTGGTATTGCATATGTGGGAGCAACCCATATAGATGTTAGAGGTGAAGATCTTATGAGTTAAGGTTTGCATTATTTTTAAATAGATAAGGAGAGTGCAATATCCTTTGCACATGAAATGGGAGAGATGAAAAAAGGCTAAAGTACAACCTAAAGCTGATATAAAGAGTTTTAGAAGCAAAAAGGAGTTATGACAAGAACAATGACATAATAGAAAAGGATTTGAGAAGCCCTTTATTAGTTAGAATCAATATAATAGAATTCAAGAGGAAGAGAAACAAGATTTGATTATTGTATCAACCAATGAAGTTATGACCATGGAGGAAGCATTGATGGGGACTGTTAAGTCTCAAGTTTATAAATTGGTTTTTCATTATAGCCATTATGTAGGTGTAAAAATGGGGAGATATTCAAGTATTCAAAGAGGCATTCCAAGTTGAAGAACTGAAGCTAGATGTGAAAAATTATGCACTCAAGAATGAAAGTGAGGAGTACAAGATTTGCATATCAATAGAAGCATGTGAGAATAAGATGACGTTGTAGTAGAGGTGGACAAATTATTTGACATAACAATGAGGACAATGAGAGATGAGGTGGTGAATACTATCTTAGAGGTGGTACTAGAGGCTATGGGTTAACACTTGGATACCTAAATGTATGTTGAGTCTATTGAGGGGATATTGGGGATGAAAGAGGAGATGGTAGCCAAAAGATAAGTGGTGCTAAAAATAAAGAATTTTGATGTAAGGATGAATCCAAAATTAGGTTGGATGGTGAATAGCCATAGTCAAAATGGCTTTAAGTGGAGGTGGTCAGTCAATAGTGGGATTAAGCCCATAAGGGAGAGGAAAGTGCAAGAACAAACATCTTGGTAGAGGTGGTCAAACAAAGGTGGGTTTCAACCCACAAGAAAATGGATAGCGAAAGAAATGAGCCTCTAGCAGAGGATGACAGACTATGGTGGGTCTAACCCCATAAAATGAAGAATGATAAGAGATAATAAAAATATGGAAATAAAAATTAGAGGAAAAGAAAATAATATGATAGAATTGAGACCAGTAAGATGAAGTTGGAGATGAAATAAAAAGTAAAAAAAATAGTTAAATTACTTCATGTGTTAGAAGGAAATATCATGGCCATTATAATTCATGGTCAAAAGAGTTGTTTTACCATTTATTTCATCTATGTGAGCAATATGTCATATTTTATAAATCTCAGGTGTCTGATGCAGAGGCATTCAATGGATTGTGCAATCTTGCATCAACCAAAACTATAGTGGTGTGTGTTTTTTAAGTTAAATTTTGGGTTTTAACCTTTTTGAGTGAACTTGTTAACCTCTTAAATTGATGTTACAAAATTATTCCTTTGTCACAAGAAAAATATGAAATTATTTTATTTGTTTATGTCAATCTGTGTGGACTGTTAAGTCACATACGTTTATCATATTAATTCTTCAGCTATGGTGAGGTCATAGTTCCTAACACCTAAAAAATTATGCATAAAATTTTAGATCATTTAGATTTATTATGGAAATGTATTCTCTAATTTTTTCAAACTATGTTTGCGACACTTGACAATATTTTAATCTTATTTTTTTGAGAAATGGATTATGGACTTTTGTGAGATCATATTAACTAACACTTAAAATATATGCACTAAATTTTAGATCATTTAGAGTTACAATAAAAACTTAATGTCTAATTTTTTTAAGTTGTGTTTGCAACACTTGGTAAGGTGGTTTTCTTGTTGGGGTGAGAGTTCTTTTTTAAATTTGGTGAGATAATATTACCTGACATGTAAAACCTACATACTAAATTTAATACCATTTAAAGTTACTATGGTAATGTACCATTTGTTTCTATCAATCTATGTTATCTATCTAATCTGTGACAATTGGCAAGATGGTTCTTTATTTGTAATGAGAAATGGATTTCCAAATTAAGTGAGATGATAGAAACTATAGTGTAAAAATTATTTTTCAAAATTTAAATCATGTAGATAAATGTCAATAAATTTATGATGGTTTTTGTAACTATCATTTGGTTTGAAAACGTCCCATGAGTACCAAAAAATCAATAGTTTGGTTATTTATTGTAGTATCACCTAGGAAGTTAATATTTTAGGAGGTGCTTTGTGCTTTAATATTATTCCTACATGCCAAGTCTCTCATTTTGAAATGGAACAACGGTAATTTTTGATAGTTACATGTGGTTGTCTTTTCTTTGTGACATGTGGAAGGAGTTGTTAATGATAGTTTGGCATAATCGTGAAAACTAAAATAGGCCAAATTATTTTATGTCATGTGAAATTCAAGAAATTTTAAGGGACACCCCATGAAGCTTGGGATGTTAAGAGGAATATGGAATGGAGAGAAAAAAAATTTGGGAGAGAGGGACGAGTCGTGAAGGAGCAAAAGTATCCAAAAGTATAACAAATAATTGTATAATTTTAGTTTAAGAACTGTATCAGAGTATTTAAATCTTTCATGTAATGTAATAATCCTACAGAGTCAAGTGCTTGCATCATGTTAACTTTTATAGCTTATTTTTTATGTTTTCACCATTTTTTAGTTGAAAAAGTTTTTATTTAAGTTAAATTTATATTAATTTTCTTGTTATTGATTGATGTGACTCTAAATTGTGATCATTCTACTCATTTTTTATATAAATAATTTTTTAATATAATATTATATTAATACATGAAAAATTATTCTCAATAAAAAATTAATTTAAATATTAATAAGAAAAAATAAAATAAATTAACAAAAATATTGAAATATAAAGAATCTATATTAATATAACTTTCACAAAATTTATTTATTTTATTAAATAAAATGTGTAATATATTTATTTATAAAATAAATAATATTTCTATACAATTTATAATATTTTATACGAGTCACAATACTATATATATATATATATATATATATATATATATATATATATATATATATATATATATATATATATATATATATATATATATATCCAAACATTGAGGAAATAAAAAGAACTTAATATTATTTAAACTTACATTTTAAAATACTAAATATTAATCTACCTGCGTGTGCAACTTAGATTCATGAAAAATTACTCAAAATAGCCTTGCATTTGATATCATTTTTTCATTGATATGTATGCAACATGTGGGATAATATGGACTTCTTCAAATTGTTTAAAAGAATGGCCCAATAAGATATCGTTTCTTAAACTACAATTGTAATGCATTCACCCAATAAGAATCAGGTTTATAATTTATTTTTTTAATAACATTAATTATAAAAAAAATGCCAATTTTATTTATAATTAAAATTATTTTCAAGATACACACACATATATAAAGATTACTCTATTTATAGATGTTAATGTAAAATTCATTTTGCCAAATAATTTAATGAGCAATGCATTAAAAAAATAAATTATATATTTTAATTATTTAAATTTTAAATTCAATATAAAACATAACAATTATTCAAAATATAACGATGTGTGATGTGTGTGAACAAATTACATTTTTAGATATATATTTTTTTTAAATTATCGTTATAACATATATGGTTTGCAAATTCTATTTGCATTTTTTTTTTAACAATTAATTTAGTTAATAAAATTCAATCAATGTATATTTTTGTAATATATTTTGACAATCATAACATATTCATCCTTGAATAAATTTATACAAACTATCACCAAACATATGTATAATATGACCAATTTAACTTATCATTCTCTTTTCAAGCTATGGTTTATAGGCATATTATTTGTGCCTATTAATTTTCTTCTAAAATTAAATAACTAGAAGGATCATTGATTAAATGATGTGATTTGAAATATTTAAAATCATGTCAAGTCGCCAAAAGTGACACCCATCAGTATGGATGAATAAAATTGTTTTGCTTGGTTGTTACAGCATAGGTTATGTATAACGTCGTAATTATTTGACAGCGTGTAAAGATATTTTTAATTTAAATAATCGCCTTGAAAACCTAGTTTATTGAATTCCACTTCATTTCATAGAATGCAGCGTTAGCAGGTCACACAAATTACATGATAACTACTAAGGGATTGTTCTGAACCATGAATCTACAAAGGTAAGAATAATGAATAAATAAAGTTTGGTTCTTTCTTCAGTGTCTAAACCTTTAAAAAATGAATCTCCGTTTGAGCAGTGACTCCATCTCTGGTCGAAGGAGTTCATGCTAAAATGTCACAACGAGATGGTCTTATTCATAATATTAAGATTCTTCAAAAAATATTGTAAATTGGTCGACCTCTGAGTTGAATAAGGGCCACTGGGTTTAGGGCCTCCACTTGATTAATCTATAATTTTTGATTTTTTTTATTTTTATTTTTTTCATTTGAATTGAAAAGTTATTTCAAGAAGATTCATAAATTAATCATATTTAAATAAAGAAAAAAATAAGTGGGATAATCACATTTTAAAAGTTACATCTGTAAGTGCTAAACAATTACATTAGTAATTTAATAAAATTTAAAGATTTTTTCCATTAAAAAGGTCACAAAGAGTTATAATTCAAAGCTACATAACACATGTAAAAGATTCTAAAAGAGCAAGGGAAGGCTTTTCAGTTTGACTCACTTTGAGATGATAAAGGCTCGAGTTCAATGAGAGAACAATACCAACATTTTACAAATAAACCATGACCCATGAGTGACAATGGCATGATAATGCTCTGGATTATCAAACTTAAACAGGGAGAAATCCATGGTCAAGTTCTGGACTCCCTCGAGTTTAAAATTATGGGAGGTTGACTGAGTGTTGTCTAAGATTTCAAACTACATTCGACAGGTACCAAATCAAAAAAATATGCAACTAGATCATTTGTTATATAATTCTTGTAACTGCGCGGAGAATATCGGAATACGTAATCATCCCTACTAAATTACCGCTAGTTCCTTCTTCCGTCGTCACCCACAGGTAAGTAGCGCGATAACAAAGCATTTCAACCAAACTGCTCGTCGACCTGCACGTCAACGGTGCGTTTCTCCCCCTGTACAGCCGCGCATTCATTCGGAACCGCTCTCACTTCCCCCATATATTTTCTTAAAATCCCTCGGAAATCCTTCGTCTCTTCGATTACATCTTTCACTGAAAATTTCTTCCCACGAAATCACAGGACTCTCCAAATTATCAGCTTCTTTATGACGGTAAAATCCAATTCCCATTGCAAATTCCCCTGCACTAAGATTTGCCAAAGCCCAGCCCCTCGACAAATACTCGCATTTCCACAATCGGAACGAGGATATTTCTCCCAACACCCGCAACTTTCCACTGGAATCCTCAATTGGCTCCACCACAGCAACGGCCTGAGGGTCTTCTTTACAAGGGAGGAGTTTAACGACGTCTTTCGCCCCTGAACGGCCGTCAAGAAAGCAGAACCTGCCCCTTATGGCTCCCAGGGAGTGAATTGATGTGAGCGGAATGGGTGCCAGTTTCCCCAACAATCCGATCAAGAACCTCACCACGTCTTCCCTCGTTATGCAGCAGAAATCCTTGGTCGGTGGCGTTCCTTCCGTTCGAATGAGCCAGTTTCCATTTAACAGAATGGAGAAGCGCCTGCTGACACAGTGTGACTTCACCGTTCGACGCACCAGCAGCCGCCGCGCTCCCTCCTTCATCGTCTCCAACGCATCATTTAATCTGAAATGCCATATTTAACCCTCTCAGAAAACCATGAAACCCTAACAACACCAACCAAAAACAATAACAATGCCTAGTTGCAGGATCGACCTGTCTCAAAAGAGAATTGTTGTGTGTCACGATTTGCCAAACGGGGACCTTGAGGGCGGCGTGTCTATCTGCCAAGCTCCGTTCCGTAGAAAGATGAGCAACGATATCGAAAGCACTCAAAATGCCGACGAAACGCTTCTGTCTGGACTCCGCCGACTCCGGAGCCACGCCACGGGTACCCTGCTTCCATACTATAATCCCACCTTCAGTGATTTCCCCAATAATGTCGATCTCCTCTGCGACGCTGCCATTCTCAGGAAATTCTTGCATTTGAGGTTTTCCTACAGTTAGATCGCCTACCACGTGCTCGAAGAGAGACGCCATTTAAGACCCTGCGTTTGTTTTTA
This sequence comes from Torreya grandis, assembly GCA_037957365.1. NCBI lineage: Eukaryota > Viridiplantae > Streptophyta > Pinopsida > Cupressales > Taxaceae > Torreya > Torreya grandis. Next base: position 1,673,312 of record JARHVA010001113.1, read on the forward strand.
TTTAAACTGCTCAGCACGGAAAAAGAAGCTCGAGATCATCCCTCAAAATCATTTACAGATACTTATAACACCACCTTTTTTCAAGGGACCAGAGACCAAAAGAACCACAGAAGACTCTTTAACAGAGAGCAGCCTCATGTTTACATTCTTGCCTGTAATATGACTGCGTAAAAGATACTAGCCGCTTTCAACAGTGACGTAAAACGACCATTCCAGAAGGTTTGAATTTTTCCATTTACGTCATTGAAAGGTGTTGATTTTGTGTTCTCCAAAACTTCACATTCCATTATTTCTTTTTTTCACATTCCATTATTCCTTTTTTTTCTTGGAAAAGTTGTAGTAATAAAATTGACATCCAGTGTGGTTTATATTAATTTTTGATCTTAAAGACGAATCGGTTATTTTTCATCCAATTATAGATTTTGGTGTTCAAGTTTTCGATATTGAATTTGTCATCGTTTGCCAGGCTGTTTCCCCCACAGTTTTTTCAATTAATGGCAGTTTCCACGTTTTGCCCACTCTCAACTTGCGTTTGTAAGTAGCACCATCTTTTCTAAATATCCTACACAAAGTTGTGGATTCCTTTCCATTCCTAACTCTCGTGTCCAATTTTAAGTGACTTATATCCCCTAAAGTTTGTAAGATACGCATAAAATTGCATTGAAATTTCTCCGGACAACCAACTTCCTTTCAGTCCCACCGGCCATTCCCCGTTTAGATTTAAATTAATTTAATCTAATCGCCACTAGCCATGCAGATTTAATGTGGTAAAGCTTTTTTTAAATCAATAAAATAGATGGCTAGTTACCTTAACGGCTATTTCAAAGAACTGTTAGAATAATCTGGTGCTGGAGAGTCGTTTGCTCCCAAACTTTTGGATGAGATGAAGGCCTCACTGCAAATTTAAGGCTGGACAATTTGAAGGCTATGAGTTGCTCCATGAAGAGTCAGATGCAAATGGTCGCTTTATTCAATAAAACTTAAAAATATTTCGAATTGAAAAAAAAAATTAATATCATAATTTTTTTATGATGATATAAAACATCTAATGGGAAAAAGAATGGCTTACAAAATGAAACATCTAATAATTTGGGATACAATGTTTTACTTGTACTCTTAATTATTTTTGGTTAAAGTTATAACTTAATAAGTTTTAGGAAATTGCTATTTGATAAAAGAGTATCAAAAGTTAATAAATTCTTTTGTATCAAATAAAAAAGAGTTAGTAATTGGGAAATCAATCAAACTTTATTGATGTTTAAATGATATAGTGCAATAATTTTTTACTTATTCCAGATTATTCATGAGTTTATTTATTAAAAAAATGTGTAGTTTAGACTTGTGTAGATGTTGGAGTCAAGGGTTATAGACCTTTGGCTAAAGCATGGAGAATGCAAGGTTTTCTTTGTGTAAGAGAGAAAGTGTGGACAAGGTACACTAGAAAGATAAAAAAAGTTGAGACTTATGAAATGATGCACAAAAGATCAGAAAATTTAGGATGAATGATTGAGGCACATATCTGTATAAGTGAATGAGTGCAAAGGATTGTTCACAACGGTTGTGCTACACAAAGAATTAAAGGGGAACAAGTGTAACTTGAGAAAGTGTTTTGGATTGCATAGAAATGGCATAAGAGGCAAGGTTTCAAAGGACACACTAAGGATAGATGTGTGGAAATTCATGAAGCGGCTTATGAACAATCGAAGGCACAAAATGTTCAAGTTTAGTGGCACACAAGGAAATGGAGTAAGTTTGATGTGCAAAATAAGAAAAATAGAATGCTAACATGTGAAATCTAACAAGCACCTCAAGGTTAAGCATGACCAAAGAAACCATTTGGTGTGAAGACACACATACTTGGTGGGAAGATACACAAGAGGACATAAGTTTTTAAACAAGTGCAATGATGTACAAAGACATCTTTTGCTTGCAATAGGTGCATGAAATGGAGAGAATCCCATAAAAACTTAGAGGATTGCACATGCAATAAAATTCACACAAAATCAAAAAGGGTTGTGCTAAGGAGACTTGGTGCATAGAATTATTTGGCATAATTCTAAAACAACTGGCTTCAAAGATCTTGGAATTGACCATTGACTCCAAGATTATTTGAGATGGACTCATAAGACATGTGTGTTGATCATCCATGTATGTGTGGGAATAAAATAACCTTGAGGGACATATATCAATCTACAATAGCACTTACATAGATATTTATTGTCATATTTCAATTGGGAAGGCCTAAATAAAGGCAAGTTGGCCAAACATTAAGGTATTCATCCATTCTTTCATAATGATAAGTATCCTCATTTAAGAGGTAAACCATCATTTCATTAAATCTAGACATATGTCTAAGAATTTGGACTTATAGGATTGTCATTTCTAGTTCTATAATTGATGAAATTAGATTCTAATATTAAAAATGTTAGTTTTTAACCAGTGTGATAGTGGATTACAATATTGTTATTATTGGTTTTTAACTAGTGTGATGTCAGATTCTAATTTAGCTATTATTCGATTCCAAAGTATAATGTGATATTGGATTCTAATTATATCTTAACTAGTTTTTCACCTTTAAATTCAAATTTAGGGGAAATGGGTCAAAATTTGAGCATGTTCCAATAGTTGAAATGGGTCCTAATAATTTGCATAATGTGACCCCATACTTATCACACTATTACCTAATTATAGTTATTATAGTATTGTTTAATATTTATCCAAATTTTACCATATATTAACCAATCAAATCATAACATGGAAGATTTAAAAATAATAGTATAATATTGCAAATGATATTTTCACCATGTACAATTATTGGACAACATTTTTCATTGCCCATGTGCGCAATGTAAAACATAGTTATCATTAATTTTAACTTGTGTAGAATGGGCAAGTGTCAATTCTAACATAGGACTTTGTTGATAATATTATGGATCTATAAGTTATTATTCTTATCTCAATTTATAGAATGAGCATGTGTCCATTCTCCACAATATACTAATATAGGTTTGTGTTGCTCATATTATTCCTATCTTTTGTATAATTGGCATGTTCTTGTAAAACCAAAGTGGTTACCACATACATTAATAAAAAATTTAAAATTTCACACTTTATATCATGTACAAATATATTATGTGAAATAATTAATCACTTTGTAACTACACTAATGTTCTTTAAATGGTTTAACTACTATTTGTATTAGTTACATTCTTAAGGTCTTAATGTTAGTCTTCCAAATGTATGACAAATAATCCAATTAAATAAATATCCATATTCAATTCATATTAAACAATATTATAAATTTAACTTCAAATTATTGGATCATGTTTTCAAATAGAAATTTCAAAAAACCCACATCCCAGGGTAATATGATATGACATATTATTTTATAATCTTTAATAGTTTTGTTGTTCTATTCATGATCTATGTCCCAGTTGCACCTATGAGGCTATATGTACTGAGTGATGTCAGGGAACAATTGGGGGACTTAAGTCCTCTCATTTTAACATTGTTCCTAAGATAATCTAGGGCATGATTTACAAGTATGGGGTTACATTAGATAGCCTACTTGGAATAAATCTCCAAGAGATGCAATGCTACCAAAAGATGTCTAATACTAATTTTCTCACTGACTTACAAAACTTCTACACTTCTATCTAGACCTATTACAATATATTGAATTCTATATCTCTACTTTGCTTCACTTCACTATTTTTAAAGAAAGGGAAAAAGCACTTATTCACAAATAAACATCAAAAGAGTGGGAGGGTAAGGTAGAAAGAAAGCCTTCTGATTAAAGGGCCAACACATAGACTTCCAGGATCAAAATGTGCCCAACTAAAGTTACACCATTTTATGCTAATTTTAAAAATGGCTCGGGCTTTAGTCACATAGGGAGAGAGTCTAGGGAGAGAGGGAAAATGCTTAATTCTAAGACTCCTTTGATGAATGGACTCTAAACATGTTTTTAGTTAATTACACACAGATCCTTAAAGATTGCAAATAAAGTGAAAGGAATTTAAGAGCATAACTAAAATAGTACAAGCACATTCTACCTAATGCATAAAATTTATAGAAAAATACAAGTGACAATCCTATAGCACTAGTGTTAGTCCATTAAAATAGAAATAAAGTGGAATATTTCCAAGGTGCCAAACACATTTATATAGAAAACTAATTTTGCATTATTCTGACATTGTTTGTTTGCAAATAGAGTTGACCTTTATAGCATACTAGATATATATATATATATATATATATATATATATATATATATATATATATATATATATATATATATATATATATATATATATATATATATATATATATATAAGGGAGACATAGGTCTTACCTCCAAGAGGCATGAGATCCCACTCTTGGCCATCATGGATAAAATGGAAAAATAAAATTATGTTAGAATATTCCTTGTTCTATAACATATAATACCAAACAAAATTCCATGGCCCACTAAGGAGCCTTGAGGAGATATCTGATGTGGACTACGTCCTTACTATTTTGTTAGTTTTTTTGGGTTGCCAATTATTATTTAATGACGTTAAACTCTACAAGTTGATAAAATACATAGAGGATCATCTTTTCTAGAGATGCTATGTGTAGGAAGTGGGGGGAGCACACACATCTTATACCTTTGTAGCACTATCAATGACTAAAGGACTAGGCACATGGTGTTTTGTTAATATATTTGACTGCATAGTCATTGTAAAAATGATAAATGACTAGCTATAATGCTTTGGCTTGTGCGTGGATGCACAAAGCTAGGGGCTAAAAAAGTGGAAAAAATGAAAAACACAATTTTTTTTGTAAAGGGAATATGCCATTTTCAAAAGGGCATATTCCCTTAAAAAAACAATAACTAATATGATGTGGGTTGGTCTCAACCCTAAAGGTCATATGCCCTTTTGAAATAAAGGTGTATGCCCTTTACAAAACATGTATGCCCTTTGCACTATAAATGGTGTATGCCCTTTGCATTTAAAAGGGTATATGCCCTTTGAGTTACAATATGTTCTTGTTGTGTTTTGTCATTTTCAAAAGTATATACACCCTTTGATCTTCTAATGGTGTACACCCTTTGTACTCAAAAGAGTGTATGCCCTTTGAATTATAATAGGTTCTTATTGTGTTTGGTCAATTTGAGTTATATACATTTAATTAAATATTTATTAAAATAAATGTAATAAGTATAAGATAAAATTAATGTAAACTTATAAATTTATTTTACTAAATTGAACAAATTAGGGTGACTTTGCATCTTTTGAAATTGATTACAGAGTTGTAGGAGTTACCATTTAGAAGTTAGTTTTTCAAAATCCATTTTGATCAATACTTAGTTTTCAAAATTTTAGGATTAGATGATAGAATTATAAACAAAGTTTTAAATCATGTTATGTATATAATAGATCTATATCATTGAGGATTACATGCCTAATTTACCTACTTGAGTATGCCCTATCTACTTTAGCTATTTGAGTATGCCCTACCTGATTGAATAACTAAGCCATATCTTGATCTCAATGAGTATGCCCTACCTAAATACTCGAGCCATATCTTGATCTTGACTATTCCTTACCTACCTTATTATACTTAATTATGCCCTACCTATTTTAACTACTTGAATATATACCATGCATACTTTACAAACTTGAGTACATGCCATACCTGATTGAATATTAAAGCCATATCTTAATCTTGAGTATGCCCTACCTAAATACCTAAGCCATATCTTAATATTAACTATGCCCTACCTACCTTATTATACTTGAGTATGCCCTACATACTTTTCTTACTTGAATATGCCCTATCTACCTATCTTTATTGCCATATGTACTTGATTATGCCCCAACTAATTGATTATGCCCTACCCAATTAAATACCTGAGCCATATCTTGATCTTGAATACTCATATCTAATCCATAATGTATCTATCTCACTTGATACATATCTTGAATACCTGATACCCGATTGAATAGAGCCATATCTTGAAAGGAATGGGGGCATTGTCATGCTTGAAAATCATTAGAGGGGGCATTATTAGATCAATGGATAATAGAGAGGGGTCATTATCAAGGTATGGTTAAAAATTAGGAGAGCGGGCATTAACATTAATTAGTTATGATTACAAATTTTTAACATTTTTCCATAGTTAAAACTCCCTAAAAAATCAAAACCCTAATCTAGGGGTTCTCTTCCTCTTTATAGGCCTGAGAGCTTATATAATTCCATTTATTGAGATTAACAAGGTTTCAAAGGACCTAACTTCCACATCTAGGTCTATTTTCACCCCCTATATCTATACAACTTATTTATAAGTCTTATTTAATCCATCTAATACCCCAACACAACAAAATATAAGTACATAAAGTTGGGGGACAAAAGGGAGCCTACCTGTAGATATGATTTTCATAAAATTTCAAAAATTTGAACTTCTATAGATAATTTGAGATATCTACACTCCAAATTGGAAGATGGTGTAAGAACATGAAACGTATATTTTTTTGTCTAGTTTTTAAAACACTATTTTAAAAAAAAAAATAGTTGAGTATAACTAGGTCAAACATCTAAAATTTAAAGAGGAAATCTTATTTTTTTTAAAATAAAATAGAGTAGATAGATGGTTGTGTGGCCCAACATTTTTTTAGCAATGTTTAATATTATTTGAAACACTTTAGAAAATATTTATATAAGATCTTATAGTTTTTGACCTATATTGTTTTATATTTTTTTAATAAATATTTTTTTATGAATTTTTTAAGTAAATAGATACCAAAAATTGGTAAAAAAATGGATAGTCAGTCGTGTGCCCTCCTTAACTACCTCAAAAAAATGAAAATCATTTTTTTTAATGTGTATAATTAGGCCTATTTTGTGACCATATAACTTTTTTTGCACTTGGATCAATGAAAAAATTAAATAAATCTGTATAGGCATGTATATTTGTGGCATGTAGTGGCCTAAAAATGTAATAGTTAGAAATAAACATAGTTTGAAACCTTAAACTAGTCCAAAAATTATGAAAATCATATTTCTCCATTGAAATCATAGTGTATTTGGGGATTGCGTTATATTTTCATAACAACCAAAAACATAAAAAATTTCTTGAGAAACAAAAAAAAGACTAGAACAAGATCATGAAGCTAATCTTGAATTGAAGCTGATATTTACTACTCTAAATGTTAAGTATAAGTTTGTGTTTATATTGTTAATTAATCTTATAATCTAAATTTATTTTAGTAAATATGATAAATTAGGGTCACTCTACATCTGATAGAGTTGGTCTTATTGTTGCATGCATTAAAATGTAAAAAATTATTTTCTAAATTCTAATCAAGGCAATACTAAGGCATTTTTAAGGTCTAAGTATTGAATCTATGGATTTTAGGGCATAAATTTTGCAATTAATGTCCATTTTTAGTAAACATATAATCATTTTTTATGTTTTTGTGCATTCTAAATTACTTTTTGGCATTTTTAATAGGCCTAGGTTTATCAAAATAGAAGTTTAAAAATCACTCACATTGAACTTGATGCAAAGTGGTGTGATTGGGATAACATAGGTCACAATGATGAATTACACGCATCAAATGACCACTTTGTGTTAAATTCACTTTTTCATCATTCCTCCCTCATTTTTGATGATTTCTTACTCATTCCTCATCACCCCTAGTCACTCTCTCATCATTCCTTATTGTCCCTAATCACTCCTTCATTGAATCTCACTATCCTTAGTCATCTCTAATCACTCCTCCATTAACCCTCACTATCCCTCATCATCCCTAATCACTCTTCCTCATCCATAATTATATTTAATTGTTTCCTCTTCATTTTTCATCATCTTAATCACTCCCTATTCATCCCTCCTCATCCCTAATCAGTATCTCATTGACCTTCATTGTCCCTCATCATCTTTAATCACTCCCTTATCATACCTAATCACTCCTTCATTAACTATCACATCCATCATCATCTATAATAATTCCCTCCTCATCCCTCATAATCCCTAATCACTCTTCCCTCATCCATCATTTTCCCTAATCACTCCATTATTATCGCTAACCATCCCTCATCACTCTGTTATTGACTCTCACCATCCCTCATCATCCATAATCACTCCCTCATCATATTATGTAAGTATATACTATAAAGGTATCTTTGATTCCAATCATATGTTATTTAATCCACTATAATATAAATTAACTCTTTTTCAGGACTTATGTTGTTAGTACCCATTTGTGAAATTCAATTTTATTACTTAATGAATTGGATGATCTTCTAAATTTATAGTCACGTAACATAAGTACAAGAAAAAATAGACTCTAAATTTTAGTTCATCGATTTATCTTTGTTTTGTAGTTGACTAGATGAAACTTTATTTGGTTTCACCTTTGGTAGCTTGGTTCAAAGGATAAAAATTAAACACAAATCTCTTGTATAATTTAATAATTCTGAGAAGATTTGAATATATGCAAAGTTATTTGGTGTTTCCCTTCCATATATGACTTGAATATTGGTTAGGTTCACATATTCACTCCTTGTATGTGTAATAGATCCCAAATATTTTATCTATGGCATGGAAAATAAACATTTATTCATGTTATCATAAAAATGTGTTTTTACAAAATTTGAAACACTAGTTTAACATCGTGTAGATGTTCATCCCATGTTTTATAAATATTAGGATGTAATCAAGGTAGATAAAATGGCATATTTAAAGGGCCTAAAAATATCTTTTAACATCTCAATGTATGAATTCACTACATGAGTTAATATAAAATGCATAATCAACTAGTCAAGCAATCCTTCCTTTTTTTTAATACTATATTCCAAATGTCTAAAGGTTCAACATGAATATGATGATACCCAAACTTAAGATCAATTTTGGAAAATACTTCTACACCATGGATATGGTATAAAAATGCCTTAATATTTAGATGAGGCTAATACTTCTTCACTTTAATATTGCTAAGATGTTTTTAATCGATCCACAACCTCAAGTCTCATCCTTATTTGGCACAATCAAAATTGGGGTTCTACAAGGCAATGATTTGGGCATGATGTGTCCATTATCCATGATTTCATGGATCTACCACTTGATATATTAATTATATATAAATGATATGTTGTATGAAGAGGTTTTAGGTAGAGGTAGTCAATGGATTAAATCAATAGTATTGTTTAGTGTACAGTATGTAGGAACTTATTTAGGTGACTGAAATATATCCTTGTATTCATCTAGATTATGTTTTTATTATTTTGTCTTTTTTATTGATGGACAAACCACACTATGATATGGTACCACAAGAATGTTATTAAATTTACCTTTTACCATCAAGAATATACTTCTTACTAGAATTGACATGATTATTGCACTTCCTGGCACTAACAACTGAAATCTTATGAACTAACTATGATATATGATATTTTAGATCATGATAATATATCACAACATTTAAAGGATTTACTTCATATACTACATGTTAATGGTAAATATATGGTTGACCACATGTAAAACATCACATACCTCTAATGGTGAGATGTCACAAAGGATTGCATCTTTAATAGGTTTAATTTTGTACACCAAATGACATTACTAGGTGATCCATTTCTCAAGGCCTACACTGGACCATACACTAGCATATGGTTATGGATGATGCATCAATTTAAAGTTTAATTTTTTATGTTTCTTTTTGTGGGTGTGGTCATTTTTTGACTATTTTTTAGAATTTTCTTGAGGTATCTTTGCTCTCAGTGTGATGATACTTTTGGGGTGTGACTTTTCCACCCATTTTATTATATGATTAGCATTTTACCATATCTTGTTTGATTAATATATAGATACACTCTTAAATTAAAAAATATATTTTTTGTAAATATGATTTAGGAGAAATTAAATTCATCTAACTTCCATTAGAAATGTTGAAGCGTATTAGTTTACCATTGATCTACATTTGTTAATGAAATAATATTTTTAATTAATATAATTTATTTTTGGGGGAACTAAAGATATTTTTAGTACCAATCGTATCATTGGGTTCATAATCTATTTTATACTTGCCTTTTTATAGTGCTAGATAACTTGTACCCACTTCTTGAGCTATGCAAGTAGAGAGTTCATAGTGTGACACTCTTCATCGAATTGAATATTAAAGTTATCAATTAATCACCACTTTACAATCTTGGAATATTTGTTTTAATCATTTAAAAATCATTTTCCTCTCTCTAGTATGACGACTCAATAAATAGACATACAAATGGAAGGCCTTCAATGTAATTGTTCAGATCATAAGATGTCCTCATATGGAAATCAATTAATTGGTTTCAGTAAATCACATAGCATGTTGATCCTCATATTTATTACCAATTTTTGGTGCTATGGTAGTTTTTATTACTTCTCTTTTTTTGGTGTATCTTCAATTGTGAATTACATCACTTCTAATAAACCCATATTTTTTCATAGGTGTTAAATATTTATGTTTCAAATTTACCTCCACATCATTTTGATCATTATGTATTATATTCTATGCTAGAACTCATCTCTCCACTTGTAGCTCCTAGCATTGTTAAACCCCCCAAAAATACCACCATCAAGGTGGTCGATGGAGTGATTAAAAATGAGGAGGGATGTTGAGGGATGGTGAGGTTCAATGAGGGAGTGATTAGCAAGGATAAGGGAGTGACTAGCGAGGATAAGGGAGTGATTAGGGATGATGAGGGATGTTGAGGGTTAATGAGGGAGTGATTAAGGTTGATGAAGGATGATGAAGGAATGATTAGAGATGACGAGGGATGATGATGTAGTGATTAGGGATGATGAAGGTTAATGAGGGAGTGATTAGGAATGATAAGGGAGTGATTATAAATGATGAGGAATGGTAAGGTTCAATAATGGAGTGATCAATTATGATGAGGGATGAGGAGGGAGTGATTATGACAATGAGGGATGATTAATCAATAATTAAGGATGATGGAGTGATTAAGGATGATGAGGGATGGTGAGAGCCAATGAGGGAGTGATTGGGGATAATGAGAGAGTGATTAATGATGATGAGGGATGGTGAGGGTAAATGAAGGACTGATTTTGGATGATGAGGTATGAAGAGAGAGTGATTTGGGATGATGAAGGATAGTCAAGGTCAATGAGGGAGTAATTAGGTTGATGAGAGAATAATTAGAGATGATAATAGATAGTGAGGGTCAATGAGGGAATAATTAGGGACAGTGAATAATGAAGAGAGACTAATTAGGGGTGATGAGGTATGATTAATAAGTGATCATGGATGAGGGAGGGATGATGAATAAGTGAAAATTATACAAAGTGGTCATTTGATGTGAACAGGTCATCAATATGACCTATGCTACTCAAATCACACCACTTTGGATCAAGTTAAAAGTGAGTGGTTTGAAAACTTCAATTTTGACAAAACTAGGAATGCTATAAATGGTACTAAGCAATCTAGAAAGCATAAAAACTTTAAAAATGACTATATATTTACCAAAAATGGACATTAATTATAAAAGTCATGCCCTGAAATTCTTAGGTTCAATACTTAGACCTTGAAAATACCTAAGTATTGATCAGATTAAATTTTGAAAAAATATTTTCCACATCATAAGGTGTAAAACTATGAGACTAACTCTATTAGATGTACAGTGACCCTAATTTATTATATTTATTAAAATAAATTTAAGTAAAAGAAAATAAATGTAATAATATAAATGTAAACTAATAATGTAACAATGGGTATGTGGACGGAGTTAGGGGATAATTCTATTGATATACCCAACAACACATATGTGTTATTACATTATGGGTATGAATTATTATAATAACGCTTATGTATTATTGCTCAGGCTACCCAATCCATAATGTGTATGCATTTTTTATGTAATGAACATGTAAATGCTTTTTTAGTAATAAGAATGCGTACATGTTATAAGAATGCATACGTGTTCCTATAAATAAAATTAACATTAAAATTTTTTGATTTAATCTACAAAACTTACCTCTTATTCATAATGACATCGTCTATCTCACAAATTTAAGAACAAAAGTAATGATTTCCATGACATTAATTATTTTAGATTAAAAATCAAACAGCTAATAACTATTAAATAATACAAAATTAATTATAAAATTTTATATATTCAAAACTTATTTAAACTATTAATATACACACTTACTAATACATTAAAAAACCACAACACTTTTGAGTGCACTAATATCATTGAACCCTTTACCAATAATTTTCACACATAGAATACAAAATAATTAATGATTGCAACAACCCACTCTCAACTTACGTCAGCCATATCAATCATTAAAATTTTGAATTGCATATATTAAGGAGCACCACCTTTTCTAAATATCCTACACAAAGGTGTGGATTACTTTCCATTCCTAACTCTTGTGGCTAATTTTAAGTGACTTATATCCTACTTGCCTTTTTCCCCTAATGTTTATAAGATACACATAAAATTGCATTGAAATTTATCTAGACAACTAACTTCCTTTCAGTCCCACCGGCCATTCCCCATTTATATTTAAATTAATTTAATCTAATCACCACTAGCCATGCAGATTTAATGTGGTAAAGCTTTTTTTAAATCAATAAAATACATTGTTAGTTACCTTAACAACTATTTCAATGAACTGTTAGAATAATCTAGTGCTGGAGAGTCATTTGCTCCCAAACTTTTGGATGAGGTGAAGGCCTCTACAAATTTAAGGCTGGACAATTTGAAGGCTATGAATTGCTCCATGAAGAGTCAGATACAAATGGTCACATTATTCAGTAAAACCTAAAAATATTTCAAATTGAAATATAATTTTAATATCATATTTTTATGATAATATAAAACATCTAATGGAAAAGAGAATGGCTTAAAAATGAAACATCTAATAATTTGAACTTTTATAAAATCTTCAAGTTCATTTACAACCTTCATGAAAAGCCTATTCTAAAACGAAAAAATGCATTTTTTAAAAATAATGTTTTGAATAACATTAATTTTTTTGAAATGTACCTTAAATTAAAAAATATAATATAACTGTATTAACAACACACTTATCAAAATGGTTTTAAATATAGTTTTAACATAGAAGCGAAAAGGGTTGTGTTAAGGAGACTTGGTGCGTAGAATTATTTGGTGTAGTTCCAAAACAACTAGCTTCAAAGATCTTAGAATTGACAACTGAATCCAAAATTATTTGAGATGGACTCATAGGACATGTGTTATAATCATCCATGTATATGTGGGAATAAAACAACCTTTAGGGACATATATCAATTTGAAATAACACTTCCATCAATATTTCTTAACATATTTCAATTGGTAAGGCTTATATAAAGACAAGTTGGTCAAGCATTAAAGTATTCATCATTTTTGTATTATGATAAGTATTCTAATTTAAGAGGTAAACCATAATTTTATTTAATCTAGACATATGTTTAAGAATTTGGAATTATAGAAACATCATTTCTAGTTTTATAATTGATGAAATTAAATTCTAATACTACTAAAATTAGGTTTTAACTAGTGTGGTTGTGGATTATAATATTATTATTATTATTGGTTTTTAACTAATGTGATGTCAGATTCTAATGTATTTATTATGGGATTCCAAAGTATAATGTGATAATAGATTCTAATTATATATTAACTAGTTTTTCACCTTTAAATTCATATTTAAGGGAAATGGGTCAATAATTGAGAATGTTCCAATAGTTGAAATAGGTTCTGATAATTTATATAATATGACCCCATAATTATCACACTATTACCTAATTATAGTTATTATAGTATTGTTTAATATTCTTCCAAATTTTACCATATATTAATTAATTACATCATGACATCGAAGATTCAAAAATTTTGGGTTTTGGGATTTTTGAGTGAACTTGTTAATCTCTTAAATTGATTTTTCAAAAGTATTCCATTGTCACAAGAAAAATACAGAATTCTTTTATTTGCTTTTGTTAGTTTATGTGGACTGTTAAGTCACAAACATTTGTTAGATTAGTTCTTCAGCTACAGTGAGATCTAAATGATGAATTTTGGTGAGCTCATAGTACCTAACACTTAAAAATTCAATGCACCAAATTTTAGATCATTTTGATTTATGATGGAAATGTATTGTCTAATTTTTTCAAACTATGTTTGTGACACTTGACAATATTTTTATCTCATTTCGGTGAGAAATGGATTACGAAATTTTGTGAGATCATATTAACTAATAGTTATAACATATGAACTAAATTTTAGATCATTTAGAGTTACAATAAAAACTTAATGTCTGATTTTGTTGAGTTGTCTCTACAACACTTGGTAAGGTGGTTTTCTTGCTAGGGTGAGAGTTATATTTTTAAATCTGGTGAGATAATATTACTTGACATGTAAAACCTATGTACTAAATTTAATACCATTTAAAGTTACTACGGTAATGTACCATTTGTTTATGTCAATCTATGTTATGTATCTAATCTATGACAATTGGCAAGATGGTTATTTTCTTGTAATGAGAAATGGATTTCTAAATTAGGTGAGATGATAGAAACTATAGTGTAAAATTATTTTTTCAAAATTTAATTCATGTAGATAAATTTCAATAAATTTTTTATGGTTTTGGTAACTATCATTTGGTTTGAAAATGTCCCTTGAGTACCCAAGAAACAATAGTTTGGTTATTTATTGTAGTATCACCTAAGAAGTTAATATTTTAGGAGGTGCTTTGTGTTTTAATATTATTCCTACATGCCAAGTCTCTCATTTTAAAATGGAAAAATGGTATTGTTTGATAGTTACGTGTGGTTATCTCTTCTTTGTGACACTTGAACGGAGTTATTAATGATAGTTTCACATAATAATGAAAACTAAAATAGGCCAAATTATTTTATGTCATGTGGAATTCAAAAAAATTGAAGGGACACCCCATGAAACTTGGGATGTTAAGAGGAATATGGAATGGAGAGAAAAAGGAAATTTTTGGGGGAGAGGGACGAGTTGTGAAGGAGCAAAAGTATCAAAAGTATAACAAATAGTTGTATCAATTTAATTTAACAATTGTATGAAAATATTGAACTCTTTCATGTAATATAATAATCCTATAGAGTCAAGAGCTTGCATCAAGTTGCCTTTTATCTATGTTTTCACCATTTTTTTGTTGAAAAAGTTTTTATTTAAGTTAAATTTGTATTAATTTTCTTGTTATTAATCAATGTGACTCTAAATTGTGATCATTCTACTCATTTTTTATGAAAATAAATTTTTAATATAATATTATGTTAATGCATGAAAAAATATTCTCAATAAAAAATTAATTTAAATATTAATAAGAAAAACTAAAATAATTTAACAAAAATATTGAAATGTAAAGAATCTATATTAATATAACTTTCACAAAATTTTCTTATTTTATTAAACAAAATATGTAATATATTTATTTATAAAATAAATAATATTTCTATACAATTTATAATTATTTTATACGAGTCACAATACAATATATATCATCCAAACATTAAAGAGATAAAAAGAACTTAATATAACTTGAATTTACATTTTAAAATAGTAAATATTAATCTACCTATGTATGCAACCTAGATTCATGAAATATTACTCAAAATAGCCATGCATTTATATAATTTTTTCATTGATATGTATGCAACATGTGGGATCATATGGAGTTCTTCAAATTGTTTAAAGGAATGGCCCAATAAGATATTGTTTCTTAAACTACAATTGTAATGCATTCACCCAATAAGAATTAGGTTTATAATTTATTTTTTTAATAATATTAATTATTTAAAAAATGCCAATTTTATTTATAATTAAAAAAATTTCCAAGATAAACACACATATATAAAGGTTACCTTATTTATAGATGTTAATGTAAAATTCATTTTACCAAATAACTTTACGAACAATATATTAAAAAATTAATTATATTTTTTTATTATTTAAATTTTAAATTTAATATAAAATATAAAAATTATTCAAAATATAAATATGTGTGATATGTGTGAACAAATTACATTTTTAGATATATATTTTTTTAAATATCGTTATAACATGTATAGTTTGCAGAACCCATTTGCAATTTTTTTTAAACAATTAATTTAGTCAATAAAAATCAATCAATATATATTTGTAATATATTTTGACAATCATAACATATCCATATTTTAATAAATTTAAAAAACCCATCACAAAACATATGTATAATGCATCCAATTTAACCTATCATTCTCTTTTCAAGCTATGGTTTATAGGCATATTATTTGTGCCTATTAATTTGCTTTTAAAATTAAATTACTAGAAGGATCATTGATTAAATTATATGATTTGAAATATTTAAAATCATGTCAAGTCACCAAAAGTGACACCCATCAGTATGGATGAATAAAATTATTTTGCTTGCTTGTTATGGCACGGGTTATGTACTGCATCATAATTATTGACAACCCGTAAGAATATTTTTTATTTAAATAATCACCTTGAAAATCTAGTTTATTGATTTCCACTTCATTTCAAAAAATGCAGCGTTAGCAGGACAAGCAAATTACATGATAACTATGAAGGGATTGTTCTTAACCATGAATCTACAAAAGTAAGAATCACAAATAAATAAAGTTTGGTTGAATTCACATTATGAGGCCATGTGGCTTATCCGTTGAAAATAAAAAATGTGTTAGCTAAAAATATGAATAAAATTCACTGTCCTACTGATGGTATTATCCCATCATTCAATCTAACTATAAGTTCCAAGGGGTCAAAGAGAAATATTATAGGCTCTGGTAATGAGCTAGTAAGTCCTCGAGTGATGAATTTGGGTGGTATTGAGATAAAATTAAGATTTTTAAATGTTGATTTGAGGAACAACCCATTCAATCTCAAACTTGATGGGAAAGTGGTCTGAGAGTGAAGAATGAAGAATAACTACCATACAGTGATCAAAAATTTTTGCAAGAGAGAAAAAAGTTTTCAACAATAAGAGCATGGCCTAAATGTTTCACTACTTTGTTGCATCCATAGTAGAAGTTAAACTTGGTAAACCAAGTTGAGGTGGCAGGAAGACACCAATGGTGGTTGGATCAAAAACACCAAGCTTATTGAGCATGTAAAACCATGCCCCTCTTTTGTTAAAAAATTGCCCCACTGGGAGAACCCCTTGCTTATTCTCTAGTGATTTAATCATGTTAAAGTCACCATAAAATATCTAGTTGACATTCAAAAATGAGTTAATAAGCAAAGAAAAAAAGGTGTCCTTTCAACTGCATCATTAGAAGCATAAATACTAAGATAGTGGCCATTAAAATCAAAAAGGGTCCACACGCCCCAATGAGTGGGCTTTAATCTTCAAAACATGATATTAATAAAAATGGATGGGAAAATTAATGAAAGCACATCCCCACATCCATTCTCGTAAGTAGACATCTGACAAAAAAATCCTAAACAAATTGTTCTGATGGTGGAAGAGAGAGAAAATCCAAAAATATTAACTTCTTGTAGGCAAAGAATTTTCATGTTAACAAACAACTGACATGTATACCTTGTAATGAATATTTAGGTCATGTCAACAAGACCTCACACATTCCATGAGTACACTAATATTTAATTAATCTTCATTTGCATAATGGTTTCCTCGTTTTCCTTGACCAAAACACAGAAATTATTTCCAAGTAGGATTGGTGGTTACCTTTCATGAAATTACTAAGTGCAAGGTCCACTACTTTTCTTACAATTAATCACCATCTTTGAGTGGTGGAGATGGGTTGTGCACTTTATGAAGTATACTGACTTGTGATCAAACATAATTAGTTGGTCTTCTACATCTGGTTTTTATACCTCATGAGTGGGTTGTGATGGTTGAGAAACCATTATTTGACTCTGAGAGTTAGTAAATAAATGTTGCCTATGGGTGAAAACAATACAAAGCACTCGCCCTTTTTTGGGTGGTGAGAAATTGTTACTTTATGGCCATCATAATATCACTTTTGGGTTTTTACATAGTAGTTGGGGCCTTTACCATAGTGAAATATTTTAGTTTAACCTTCTTAGTAATAATAGTACATCCATCCAAACACCTAGGAGCATTCTTAATCACCTCATGGAAGGTTTTGAGTGGTAGGGTTGGTCTGGAATTGGCCATCAATGAGCACTTAAAATTTTTGTGGTCCATGCCTTGACAACAAAATTAGGTATTGGGCATGTTAATATACTATGACAAATGCTTATCATTGATTTGAATATGAATGGTTTACTTGAGATCTTTAGCAGAATTCACTTTCATGCAAATGCATTTTTGAGGTCGAGCTGCATTAAAAAATTCTTCCTCAAACCCTATGGGTTTAATTAACAGATGTAAAAGACTCCAAAAGGGCAAGGGGAGGCTAGGAAACTCTATCTATATTGATATTTTCAGTTTGGCTTGCTTTGAGTTGATAAAGACTCGGGTCCAATGAGAGAACAATACCAACATTTTACAAATAAACCATGGCCCATGAGTGACAATGGCATGATAATGCTCTGGGTTATCAAACTTAAACAAGAAGAAATCCATGGTCAAGTTCTGGACTTCCTCAAGTTTAAAATTATGGGGGGTTGATTGAGTGTTGTCTAATATTTCAAACTACATTCAACAGGTACCAAATCAAAAAAATATGCAACAAGAGTAAGCTATTCATAATAGTTTTGATTTTTAACAAACTCAGGGCATTCTAAAACAACATTATGGAGGCTTTCAAAGGTAGGACCATTATCTCATGAAAAATATTTGAGATGAATTTATACACTCACTTTAACACCATCGGTTGCCATAACTTCATCGTAAATACCTGTAGAAAACGTTGTAAGCCCTGAGAATAAGGGCATTACATAGAGGGACTATCCACTCAAAGGGTGGTAACAATGCAGATACTTCATAATAAATATGTGACCTTGTAAAAAATGAAAAAAAAATCTAAACTTCTTGTAAGAAAAAATGATGGTATGAATAGCAAGCATACATAAAAACCCTAGCAGAACTCCTCACTCCATTCGACCAACCCAAAGATAAATATAATTTTTAATTTTAACTAACTTGTAACTTTTATTTTTCACAATATTAAAATTGATATTGCACTATAAATATATTATTCTAGAAAAAATATTATTATCTTAAAAAAATAATACATTTCATTAAATATAGATCATTTGTTATATTTTAAAAATTAATTTGAAAAAAAGTATTATATAATTCTTGTAACTGCGCGGAGGATATCCGAATATGTAACCATTCCTACTAAATTACCGCTCGTCCCTTCTTCCGTCGTCACCCACAGGTGAGTAGCGCGATAAGAAAGCATTTGCGCCATCACTGCTGCCAAACTGCTCGTCGGCCTGCACGTCAACGGTGCGCTTCTCCCCCTGTACAGCCGCGCATTCATTCTGAACCACTCTCACTTCCCCCATATATTTTCTTAAAATCCCTCGGAAATCCTTCGTCTCTTCGATTACATCTTTCACTGAAAATCTCTTCCCACGAAATCACAGGACTCTACAAATTATCAGCTTCTTTATGACGGTAAAATCCAATTCCCATTACAAATTCTGCCACATGTTCGATGCTTAAAATGCTTCTCTTGTTGTGGTTAGAACAAGCGACCTGCTGCAAACCAAACATATTTCTATTGGATGAACATGCAGACAACTATTTAGATTGATGATGATGATGCTGCCTGAGAAAAGAATATGCCCCAGATGGCCTTCCGTATCCAACAGCATTAACGTTGTTGCCATATCAAGTTTTGTTCTTTTCTTTTCTTTAACTCAGCCCTAGAGCAACACCGCCATCATTCGTTTTATCTTAGTTGTTTCAACTCAAGTGGAACATTCCATTTCAGTCAAGGATTTCAGCAAACTCAGAAAGCCCCTCTGCACTTTCAACAGACTACAAATATGCGTTTCTCTCCATGTCTGGGCATGACATATATATAATTTATATGTCCTATGGTTCTATTTCTTTCTGGGAGTGCGAGCCGCTTCACATTTGTTTCCTACGTTTAACAATTATATTATGAAAGCAAATTTCTTCGATTCCATCACGAGTTTCATTTTACATTGGTTGGTGCATAGTTGATTTTATGTTATTATGAATTGACAGGAAAGGTAGAGGCAGACCCACATTTAGTTGGTTAGCTTAATTTATGATTAGATATTTAGGTGGTTAGTATAATTTATGATTGGTTTTGGGGGCTTTATTTGGGAATTAAATGACAACATTTACTATCACTTTGATAAGTCATGGACGGTCTTTTTCATCCTTCCAATTAGTCGTTGTGGGTGGTTTTGTTGGGATCTTCACATCTATGTTTGGTCTTTGTTTATTGATCTAATCAACCTCCCATTAGCCTTTAGTTAGGATACATTGAAATTTCAAGTGGATTTTTGCTGAAAATATTTATTCTAATTTTCTTATTTTAGAATTAAAATTTTGCTAATTGTTATGATTGTTAATTCTATTTACATAGATTTACATAATTTGAATGCTTATTTCTTTTAGAATGTAAATACTTAATTATTATTTTTTTGTAGTATTCTTTATTAATCAACTGGTAATGGTGAAGTTGGCACTAGGTCAGGGCAAAAAAAGTCAACAAATGTTGTATGAACAACTTAACAATTATGGGATCATTGCCATTCATACTATATATATATATAATCACAAAACAAAAATATACAATTCCTCCAACTTTCTTTACACCTTCAGGGCAATTGCTAGTTGTAATATACTTTGACAATCATAACATGTCCATCCTTGAATAAATTTATACAAACCATCACCAAACATATGTATAATACGACCAATTTAACCTATCATTCTCTTTTCAACCTATGGTTTATAGGCATATTATTTGTGCCTATTAATTTGCGTTTAAAATTAAATTACTAGAAGGATCATTAATTAAGTGATGTGATTTGAAATATTTGTACTCTATAATGATGTGATACACTTTCAATAATGTTTTTTCACTTATTGAATAACATTTTTTTATTATTTAATCAATATTGACCTTCAATTTTATTGATAAAATTATTAAACATAATGTTATCTCTGAAATAATGATAATGAATTTTTAATAAGATTGATGTATATATTTATTTATAATGGTCATGGAATGAATTTTTAATAAGGCTCATGTATATATTTACATAAAGTGGTCAAGTAACCATCACAAGTAATGTTTTTTTTTAAATTTAACTTAATGGAATCACTAATAATCAAATTATCTTTTGGCTTAATCATGGAACCTTTAAAAAGGGACAATTTCTAGTCTAATTCAATTATTAGTCTCTATCCATTATCATTGAGATTGAGATATCTTTTTGGTTTAAGGGAGAGCCGTAATAAAATTGTTTTGCTTGCTTGTTACGGCGTCGTAATTATTGCCATCACGTAAGAATATTTTTAATTTAAATATTCCCCATGAAAAATTGTCTATTGAATTCCACTTCATTTCACAGAATGCAGCGTTAGCAGGTCAATCAAATTAAACGATAACTACAGGAGACGAAAAGGACTAAGGGATTGTTCTTAACCATGAATCTACAAAGGTAAGAATCATGAATAAATAAAGTTTGGTTCTTTCTTCAGTGTCTAAACCATTAAAAATTGAATCTCCGTTTGAGCAGTGACTCGATCTCTGGTCGAAGGAGTTCATGCTAAAATGTCACAACGAGACGGTCTTATTCACAGTATTGTTATTCTTCAAAACAAACTATTGAAAATTAGTCGACCTCCGAGTTGAATAGGGCCACTAGGTTTAGGGCCTCCACTTGATTAATTCATAATTTTTGATTATTTTTTGGTTTGGATTGAAAAGTTATTTCAAGAATATTCATAAGTTAATCATACCCCCGCAACCAAAAAATAAAAATTGAGTGGGATAAATCACACTTTAAAAGTTATATTTGTGAGTGCTAAATAATCACATTAATAATTTAATAAAATTTAAAGTATCATTTAATTAAAAATGGGCCACTGAGTTTAGGACCTCCATTTGATTAATCTATACTTTCTGGTTTTTCTTTCTTTAGATTGAAAAGTTATTTTAAGAAGATTTATAAATTAATCATACAAAAAAAGAAAAAAATGAGTGGGATAAATCAAATTCTAAAAGTTACATCTGTGAGTATTAAACAATTATATTAGTAACTTAATAAAATTTAAAATACTTTTTAACTAAAAAGGTAACAATGCCAAAGAGTTATAATGCAGAACTACATAATGCAGTTCACACTAAGCAAAAGTTACATTTTGTTATGCTGAGGAACAAGAGGATTAGATGGAGGGTTAAGATGGTTATGCTGAGAAACATGAGAGTTAGCAGGATAAGCTATTTAAAACAAATAAATTACCAATTAAATAATGAAAATAATAAAAAGTTACTAAAATTTAGGGTTAATAGGTGTAAAATTTTAGTACTTACCTCTTCTATGTGGTGACATCATCAATTAGTCAATGTGTCCAGTTTCTTGAGTTAAATTCTGATAAGGTTTAGCCTCACTAAGGTAAAATGCGATCATGGAGTGGAGAGTGGGGGGAATAAATAACCCAAATGCAAAATGAGAAAATTTTGTGTTCAAATAAGTTTTTTTTTTTATTTTTTGTAGTAAACACAGGGAACATGATTGCATTATTAATACGATCACATTATTATTTTTAAATAACATGACCGCATTATTTATTAACGTGATTACATTATTGCTTGATAATTATCAAGCCATAATTTAAATAACATAATCACATTATTTTAATAATATGATTGCATTATTTAATAATTTAATCACACTATGGGAAATGTCTATGGAATTATTTCCCATCTCCATGCACATATCTTTGTACCATATGTCCTTGTAGTGTGAAGAAGAGATGGAAGAAGTGAATGTGGGAACTCTTGATCCCTTTAATATGTTTTTTCAATGTGCAAGTATAAAAAGGAAATGGAGATTGAGATGATGTACATGGTTCTACCAAGAGTACTAAATGGTGAAATTGGTATTCCATATGTGGGAACAACCCATATATATGTTAGAGGAGATAATCTTATGAATTAAGGTTTGAATTATTTTTAAATGGATAAGGAGTGTGCAAGATCCTTTACACTTAAATGGAGGATATGATAAAAGGCTAAAGTAATCAACCTAGAGCTAATATAAAAAGTTTTAGAAGCAAAGAGGAGTTATGAAAAGAACAATGAAATAATAGAAGAGGCTTTGAGAAGCCCTTTCTTAGTGAGAATCAAGATAATATAAGCCAAGAGGAAGAGAAACAAGATTTGATTATTATAACAGCCAATGAAGTTATGAACATTGAGGAAATATTGATGGGGACTGTTAAGTCTCAAGTTTATAAATTGATTTTTCATTATAGCCATTATGTAGGTGTAAAAATGGAGAGAGATTTAGGCATTCAAAGTGGCATTCCAAGTTTAAGAACTGAATCTAGATGTGAAAAAATATGCCCTCAAGAATGAAAGTGAGGAGGAGTAGAAGATTTGCATATCAGTAGAAGCATGTGAGAATAAGATGATGTTGTAGTAGAGGTGGATGAATTATTTGACATAATAGTGAGGACAATGAGAGATAAGGTGGTGAATACTATCTTAGTGGTGGTAATAGAGGCTATGGGTTACCACTTGGATACCCAAATGTATGTTGAGTCTATGGAGGGGATATTGGGGATGAAAAAGGAGATGATAGCCATGAGATAAGTAGTGCTAAAAATAAATAATTATAATGTAAGGATGAATCCACATCATGTTAGATGGTGAATACCCATAGTCAAAAATGCTTTAAGAGGAGGTGGTCAATCAACAGTGGGTTTAAGCCCACAAGGGAGAGGAAAATGAAGAACAAACATCTTGGTGGAGGTGGTCAAACAAAGGTGGGTTTCACCCCACAAGAAAATGGATAGCGGAAGGAATGAGATTTTGGCAGAGGATGATGGACTATGTTCATTCTAACCCCACAAAATTAAGAATGATAAGAGATAATAAAAATATGGAAAAAAAATTCAAAAGAAAAAAAAATAAGATGATAAAATTGAGACTAGTAAGAGGAAGCCAGAGATGGAAGAAAAAGTGAAAAAAATAGTTAAATTACTTGGTGTGTTGGAAGTAAATATCATGGCCATTACACTTCATGGTCAAAAGAGTGTTTTTACCACTTATTTCATCTATGTGAGCAAGATCTCATATTTTATAAATCTCAGGTCTTTGATGTGGGAGCATTCAAGGATTCGTGCAATCTTGCATTAACCAAAACTATAGTGGTGTGTGTCTTTTAATTAAATTTTGGGTTTTAGCCTTTTTGAGTGAACTTGCTAACCTATTAAATTGATGTTACAAAATTATTCCTTTATCACAAAAAAAATATGGAATTCTTCTGTTTATTTCTATCAGTCCGTGTGGACTATTAAGTCATAGACATTTTTCATATTAATTCTTTAGTTGCGATGAGATATAAATGATGCAGTTTGGTGAGGTCATGGTACCTAACACTTAAAACTATTCATCAGATTTTATATCATTTGAATTTATGATGGAAATGTATTCTCTAATTTTTTCAAATTATGTTTGCGACACTTGACAATATTTTTATCTTATTTCTATGAGAAATGGATTATGAAATTTTGTGAGATCATATTAACTAACACTTAAAACATATGCACTAAATTTTAGATCATTTAGAGTTAAAATAAAAACTTAATGTGTGATTTTGTTAAGTTATATCTACAACACTTGGTATGGTGGTTTTCTTGTTGGGGTGAGAGTTATATTTTTTAATTTGGTGAGATAATATACCCTGACATGTAAAACCTATGTACCAAATTTAATACCATTTAAAGATACTATGGTAATGTACCATTTGTTTTTGTCAGTCTATGTTATCTATCTAATCTATGACAATTAGCAAGATAGTTCTTTACTTGTAATGAGAAATGGATTTCCAAATTAGGTGAGATGATAGAAACTATAGTGTAAAAATTGTATTTCAAAATTTAAATCATTTAGATAAATTTCAATAAATTTATGATGGGTTTTGTAACTATCATTTGGTTTGAAAATGTCCCTTGAGTACCCAAAAATCAATAGTTTGGTTATTTATTGTAGTATCACTTGGGAAGTTAATATTTTAGGAGGTGTTTTGTGTTTTAATATTATTCCTACATGCCAAGTCTCTCATTTTAAAATGGAACAACGGTAATGTTTGATAGTTACGTGTGGTTGTCTCTTCTTTGTGACACGTGGAAGGAGTTGTTAATGATAGTTTGGCATAAACGTGAAAACTAAAATAGACCAAATTATTTTATGTCACGTGGAATTCAATAAATTTTAAGGGACACCCCTTGAAGCTTGGGATGTTAAGAGAAATATGGAATGGAGACAAAAAAGTAATTTTTGGGAGAGAGGGATAAGTTGTGAAGGGGAAAAAGTATCCAAAAGTATAAAAAATAGTTGTATCAGTTTAATTTAATAATTGTATGAGAATATTGAACTCTTTCATGTAATTTAATAATCTTGTAGAGTCAAGTGCTTGCATCAAGTTGCCTTTTACATCTTTTTATCTATGTTTTCACCATTTTTAAGTTGAAAAAGTTTTTATTTAAGTTAAGTCTGTATTAAGTTTCATGTTATTAATCAATGTGACTCTAAATTGTGATCATTCTACTCATTTTTATATATAAATAAATTTTTAATATTATATTAATACATGAAAAAATATTCTCAATAACAAATTAATTTAAATATTAATAAGAAAAAATAAAATAACTCAAGCAAAATATTCAAATGGAAAGAATCTATATTAATATAACTTTCACAAAATTTATTTATTTTATTAAAAAATATATATAATATATTTATTTATAAAATAAATACTATTTATATACAATTTATAATATTTTATACAAGTCACAATACAATATATAGCATCCAAATATTGAAGAGATAAAAAGAACTTAATATTATTTAGACTTACATTTTAAAATAGTAAATATTAATCTACTTGCATGTGCAACCTAGATTCATGAAAAATTATTCAAAATAGCCTTGCATTTGATATAATTTGTTCATTGATATGTATGCAACATGTGGGATCATATGGGCTTCTTCAAATTGTTTAAAAGAATGGCCCAATAAGATATCATTTCTTAAACTACAATTGTAATGCATTTTACCATTAATAATTAGGTTTATAAGTTTTTTTAATAACATTAATTATAAAAAAATGCCAATTTTATTTATAATTAAAATTATTTCCAAGATAAACACACATTTATAAAGGTTACTTTATTTATTGATAAACACACAAAGTTAAAGAGTTAAAATGAAAAGCTACATAACACATTTCATATTAAGCATTAGATTCCCATTCAAATGTGGATTGTTGAGCCACAAACACACTATGATAATGAACTATAAAATCTTGCAGAATATTATTAAGATGTATAACTTGAGAGCTAGCTTCTTAGATGGATTTTACATTATCAGTTGCTTGCCTAGAATGGAAGAGAATGGAAAATTATTTTGAAATTATATCACAAATTTTGAGCCAATGCATGTGAGCATGAATATGAGCTCCCCAAGCCTCATAGTGCTCTTCTACTTTAAGCATTCTATTGCCACAAGGCAACATGCTTTTGTAAATATTCATTGAATAGAAATAACTTTGGTTCCTATGAATTTTAGTTAAATTCACATTGTGAGGCGATGTGGGTTATCTATTGAAAATCAACAATGTGTTAGCTAAAAATATGAAGAAAAGCCATCATCCTAGTTTTGGCATTATCCCACCACTCAATCTAACCCTAGGTTCCAAAGGGCCAAAGAGAAATAATCTAGGCTCTGGTAATGAGCTTGTAAGTCCTAAAGTGATGAAGGTGGGTGGTATTGAGATATAATTAAGATTTTTAAATCTTGACTTGAGGAACAACCCATTCAATCTCAAACTTGATGGGAAGGTGGTCTGAGAGTGAAGAATCAATAATAATTGCCATACAGTGATCAAAATTTTTGGCAAGAGAGAAAATAGTATTCAACAATAAGAGCATGACCTAAATGTTTCACTACTTTTTTGCATCCTTAGTAGAATTTAAACTTGGTTAACCAAGCTGAGGTAGTAGGAAGGCACCAGTGGTGGTTGGATCAAAAACACCAAGCTTATTGAGCATGTAAAACCATGCCCCTCTTTTGCCAAAAAATCGTCGCATGGGGAGAACCCCATGTTTATTCTCTATTGATTCAATCATGTTAAAGACAACATAAAATATCTAGTTGACATTCAAAAATTAGTTAATAATCCAATGCCAAAATGGTGTCCTTTCAACTGCATCATTAGAAGCATAAATATTGGCAATACTAAGATAGTGGCCATTAAAATAAAAAAGGGTCCACACCACCCAATGAGTGGGGTTTGATCCTCAAAACATAATATTAAGTAAAATGAATGGGAAATTTAATGAAACCACATCCCCACATCCATTTTCATAAATAGAAATTTGACAAACAACTCCCAAACAAATTGTTCTGATGGTGGAAGAGAGAGAGAGAGAGAGAGAGAGAGAGAGAGAGAGAGAGAGAGAGAGAGAGAGAGAGAGAGAGAGAGAGAGAGAGAGAGAGAGAGAGAGAGAGAGAGAGAGAGAGAATCCAAAAATATTAACTTCTTGTAGGCAAATAATGTTCATGTTAACAAAAAACTAACATGTATCCCTTATAATGAATATTTAGATCATGTCAAAAAGACCTCACACATTCCATGAGTACACTAATATTTAATTAATCTTTATTTGCATAATGGTCTCCTCATTCTCCTTGACCAAAACACAAAAATTATTTCTAAGTAGGATTGGTGGTTACCTTTCATGAAATTACACAAGTGCAAGGCCCACTACTTTTCTTACAAATAATCACCATCTTTGAGTGGTGGAGAAGGGTTGTGCACTTTATGCCATATACTGACTTGTGATCAAACACAATTAGTTGGTCTTCTACATCTGGATTTTCTACCTCATGAGTGGGTTGTGATGGTTGAGAAACCATTATTTGGCTCTGAGAGCTAGAAAATAAATGTTGCCTATGGGTGAAAACAATACAAGGCACTCACCCT
The DNA here is from genome assembly GCA_037957365.1 of Torreya grandis. Taxonomy (NCBI): domain Eukaryota; kingdom Viridiplantae; phylum Streptophyta; class Pinopsida; order Cupressales; family Taxaceae; genus Torreya; species Torreya grandis. The sequence goes on from JARHVA010001113.1 coordinate 1,701,479, forward strand.
TTGTTAGGTGGTGGGAAATGGTTGTTTTGTGGCCATCATAATATCACTTTTGGGTTTTTACATAGTAGTTGGGGCCTTTACCGTAGTGAAATATTTTTTTTACCCTTCTTAATAATAATAGTCCATCCATCCAAAAACCTAGGAGCATTCTTAATCACCTCATGGAAGGTTTTGAGTGGTAGGGTTGGTCTGGAATTGGCCATCAATGAGCACTTAAAATTTTTGTGGTCCATGCCTTGACAACAAAACTAGGTATTGGGCATGTTAATATACTATGACAAATGCTTATCATTGATTTGAATATCAATGGTTTACTTGAGATCTTTAGCAGAATTCACTTCCATGCAAGTACATTTTTGAGGTTGAGCTGCATAAAAAAAATCTTGCTCAAACCCTATGGGTTTAATTAACAGATGTAAAATATTCCAAAATGGCAAGGGGAGGCTAGGAAACTCTATCTATATTGATGTTTTCAGGTTGGCTCGCTTTGAGATGATAAAGACTTGGGTCCAATGAGAGAACAATACCAACATTTTACAAATAAACCATGGCTCATAAGTGACAATGGCATGATAATGCTCTGGGTTATCAAACTTAAATAGGGAGAAATCCATGGTCAAGTTTTGGACTCCCTCAAGTTTAAAATTATGGGGGGTTCACTGAGTATTGTCTAACATTTCAAACTACATTCAATAGGGAGCAAATCAAAAAATATGCAACAAGAGTACATTGTTCATAATAGTTTTAATTTGTAACAAACTCAGGGCATTCTAAAACAACATTAGGGAGGCTTTCAAAGGTAGGGCCATTATCTCATGGAAAATATTCGAGATGAATTTATGCACTCACTTTAACACCATTGGTTGCCATAACTTCATCATAAATACCTATAGAAAACATTGTAAGCCCTGGGAATAAGGGCATTACATAGAGGGACTATCCGCTCAAAGGGTGGTAAAAACACAGATACTTCATATTAAATATGTGACCTTTTGAAAAATGAAAAAAAATCTAAACTTCTTGTAAGAAAAAATGACGGTATGAATAGCAAGCATACATAAAAACCCTAGAAAAACTCTTCACTCCATTCAACCAACCTAAAGATAACTATATTTTTTAATTTTAACTAACTTGTAACTTTTATTTTTCACAATATTAAAATTGTTATTCCACTATAAATATATTATTCTAGAAAAAATAATATTATCTTCAAAAATTAATACACTTCATTAAATATAGATCATTTGTTATATTTTAAAAATTAATTTGAAAAAAAGTATTATATAATTCTTGTAACTGCGCGGAGGATATCCGAATATGTAATCATTCCGTCGTCTCCAACGCATCATTTAATCTGAAATGCCATATTTAACCCTCTCAAACCATGAAACCCTAACAACACTAACCAAAAGAGAGTTGTGTGCCACGATTTAAGAAACGGGGACCTTAAGGGCGGCGTGTCTACTGCCAAGCTCCGTTCCGTAGAAAGATGAGCAACGATATCGAAAGCACTCAAAATGCCGACCAAACGTTTCTGTCTAGACTCCGCCGACTCCGGAGCCACGCCACGGGGACCCTGCTTCCATACTATAATCCCACCTTCAGTGATTTCCCCAATAATGGCAATCGCTTCTGCGACGCTGACATTCTCAGGAAATTCTTGCATTTGAGGTTTCCCTACAGTTAGATCGCCTACCACGTGCTCGAAGAGAAACGCCATTTAAGACCCTGCGTTTGTTTTTATTTAACCTGCTCAGCACGGAAAAAGAAGCTCGAGATCATCCCTCAAAATCATTTACAGATACTTATAACACCACCTTTTTTCAAGGGATCAGAGACCAAAAGACCCGCAGAATACTCTTTAACAGAGAGCAGCCTCATGTTTACATTCTTGTCTGTAATATGATTGCGTAAAAGATACTAACCGCTTTCAACAATGACGGAAAACGACCATTCCAGAAGGTTTGAATTTTTCCATTTACGTGATTGAAAGGTGTTGATTTTGTGTTCTCCAGACTTTTTTCACATTCCATTATTTCTTTTTTTTCTTGGAAAAGTTGTGATAAGATACGCATAAAATTGCATTGAAATTTCTCCGGACAACCAACTTCCTTTCAGTCCCACCGGCCATTCCCCATTTAGATTTAAATTAGTTTAATCTAATCGCCACTAGCCATGCAGATTTAATGTGGTAAAGCTTTTTTTAAATCAATAAAATAGATGGCTAGTTACCGTAACGGCTATTTCAATGAACTGTTAGAATAATCTGGTGCTGGAGAGTCGTTTGCTCCCAAACTTTTGGATGAGATGAAGGCCTCTGCAAATTTGAAGGCTGTGAATTGCTCCATGAAGACTCGGATACAAATGGTCACTTTATTCAATAAAACCTAAGAATATTTCGAATTGAAATAAAATTTTAATATCATAATTTTTATGATAATATAAAACATCTAATGGAAAAAAGAATGGCCTGCAAAATGAAACATCTAATAATTCGGGATAGTAAAACAATGTTTTACTTGTACTCTTAATTTTATTTTTTTTAAATTATAACATAATAAGTTTGAGGAAACTGCTATTTGATGCAAGATTATCATAAGTTAATAAAAAAAATTGTATCAATCAAAAAAGAGTTATTAATTGGAAAATCAATCAAACTTTATTGATGTTTAAATTATACAGTGCAATAATTTTTTACTTATTCCAGATTATTCATGAGTTTATCTACACACAAAAAATGTGTAATTTAGACTCGTATAGATGTTGGAGTTAAGGGTTATAGAGCTTTGGCTAAAGCATGGAGAATGCAAGGTATTCTTTGTGTAAGAGAGAAAGTGTGGACAAGGTACACTAGAAAGATAAAAAAAGTTAAGAATTATGGAATGATGCACAAAAGATCAGAAGATTTAGGATGAATGATTGAGGCACATATCTGCATGAGTGAACCAGTGCAAATGATTGTTCACAATTGTTGTGTTACACAAAGAATTAAAGGGGAACAAGTGTAACTTGAGAAAGTGTTTTGAATTGCATAGAAATGGCATAAGAGACAAGGTTTTAAAGGAAACACTAAGGTTAGACATGTGGAAATTCATGAAGAGGCTTTTGAACAATCAAAGGCACAAGATGTTCAAGTATAGTGGCACACAAGGAAATGTAGTAAGTTTGATGCGCAAAGGAAGAAGAATCGAATGCTAACATGTGAAAGCTACGAAGCACCTCAAGGTTAAGCATGACCCAAGGAACCTTTTGGTGTGAAGACACACATACTTGGTAGGAAGATGCACAAGAGGACATAAGTTTTTAAACAAGTGCAATGATGCACGAAGACATCTTCTGCTTGTAATACATGCATGGAATGGATAGAATCACATAAATACTTAAAGGATTGCATACAAAAATAAATTCATACAGAAGCAAAAAGGGTTATGCTAAGGAGACTTGGTGCATAAAATTATTTGGCATAATTCCAAAACAACTGGTTTCAAAGATCTTGGAATTGACCATTGACTCCAAGATTATTTGAGATGGACTCATAGGACAAGTGTGTTGATCATCCATGTATGTGTGGGATTAAAATAACCTTTAGGGAAATATATCAATCTGTAATAACACTTACATGGATGTTTCTTGACATATTTCAATTGGGAAGGCCTATATAAAGGCAAGTTGGCCAAGCATGAAGGTATTCATCTATTCTCTCATTATGATAAGTATCCTCATTTAAGAGGCTAACCATCATTTCATTAAATCTGGACATATGTCTAAGAATTTGGACTTATAGGATCATCATTTTTAGTTCTATAATTGATGAAATTAGATTCTAATTTTACAAATATTGGTTTTTAACCAGTGTGATAGTGGATTACAATATTGATATTATTGGTTTTTAACTAGTGTGATGTCAGATTATAATGTAGCTATTATTGGATTCCAAAGTATAATGTGATATTAGATTCTAATTATATCTGAACTGGTTTTTCACATTTAAATTCATATTTAGAAGAAATGGGTCAATAATTGAGCATGTTCTAATAGCTGAAATGGGTCTTGATAATTTGCATAATGTGACCCCATATTTGTCACACTATTACCTAATTATAGTTATTATAACATTGTTCAATATTTATCCAAATTTTACCATATATGAACCAATAAAATCATGGCATAGAAGATTTAAAAGTAATAGTATAATATCGTAAAACATATTTTCACCATGTACAATTATTAGACAACATTTTTCATTGCCCTTGTGCACAATGTAAAACATACTTATCATTAATTTTAACTTGTGTAGAATGGGCAAGTGTCAATTCTAACATAAGACTTTGTTGATCATATTATGGATATATAGGTTATTATTCTTATCTCAATGTATAAAATGAACATGTGTCCATTCTCCACAAGATAATAATATAGGTCTGTGTTGCTCATATTATTCCTATCTTGTGTAGAATTGGCATTTTCTTATAAAACCAAAGTGGTTACCACATGCATTAATCAAAATTTTAAAATTTCACACTTTATACCATGTGCAAATATATTATGTGAAATAATTAATTAGTTTGTAATGACACTAATGTGCTTTAAATGGTTTAACTACTATTTGTATTAGTTACATTCTTAAGGTCTTAATGTTAGTCTTCTAAATGTATGATAAATAATCCAATGAAATAAATATCAATCTTCAATTCATATTAAAAAATAATATAAATTTAAGTTCAAATTATTGGAGTGCATTTTCAAATAGAAATTTAAAAAAACCCACATCCTAGGGTAACATGATATGACATATTATTTTATAATCTTTAATAGTTGTGTTGTTCTATTCAGGATCTATGTCCCATTTGCACCTATGAGGCTATATGTACTGAGTGGTCTCAGGGAACAATTGGGGGACTTACGTCCTCTCATTTTAACATTATTCCTGAGATAATCTACGGCATGAATTACAAGTATGGGGTTCCATTAGATAGCTTGCCTTGAATAAATCTCCAAGAGATGCAATGCTACCACAAGAGGTCTAATACTAATTTTCTCACCGACTTAAATAAATTCTACACTTATATCTAGACCTATTACAATATATTGAATTCTAGATCTCTACTTTGCTTCACTTTACTATTTTTAAAGAAAGAAAAAAATCACTTATTCACAAATAAAAATCATAAGAGCAAGAGGGTAAGGTAGAAATAAATCCTTTTTATTAAAGGGGCAACCCATAGACTTTTAGGATAAAAATGTGCCCAACTACAGTTACACAATTATATGTTAATTTTCAAAATGGCTTGAGCTTTAGTCACATAGGGAGAGAGTCTAGTGAGAGAGGGAAAATGCTTAATTCTAATTCTCCTTTAATGAATGGACTCTAAACAGGTTTGTATTTAATTACACACAGATCCTTAGAGACTAAAAATAAAGTGAAAAGAATCTAAGAACATAACTAAAATAGTAGAAGCACATCCTAGCTAATGCATAAAATCTATAGAAAAGTACAAGTGACAGTCCTATATCATTAGTGTTAGTCCATTAAAATAGAAATAAAGTGGAAGACTTACAAGGCGCCAAACAAATTTACATATAAAACTAATTTTGTATTATTCTAACATTGTTTGTTTGCAAATTGAGTTGACATTTATAGCATACTAGATATTAATATCTATAGAAGGGAGAGATAGGTCCTACCTCCAAGAGGCATGAGATCCCACTTTTGGCCATCATGGATAAAATGAAAAAATAAAATTATGTCAAAATATTTATTGTTCTATAACATATAATACCAAATAAAATTCCATGGCCCACTAAGGACACTTGAGGAGAGATTTGATGTGTATTATGTCCTAACTATGTTGGTAGATTTTTTTGGGTTGCCAATGATTATTTAATGATGTTAAACTCTAAAAGTTGATAAAAAAACATTGAGGAGCATCTTTTCTAGAGATGCTATGTGTAGGAAGTGTGGTGAGTATACACATATTTTACCTTTGTATCACTATCAATGACTAGAGGACTGGGCACATGGTGTTTTGCCAATATATTTGACTACATAGTCATTGTAAAAATGAGAAATGACTGGCTATAATGCTTTGGGGTCCACCTTCTTCTGCATGGATGCACAAAATTGGGGGGTAAAAAAGTGGACAAAATGAAAAACATAATTTGTTTTTATAAAAGGCATATGACCTTTTCAAAAGGGCACATTCCCTTAAAAAAACATTACTAATATGATCTAGGTTGGTCTCAAGCCTAAAGGTCATATTCCATTTTGAAAATAAGACGTACACCCTTTACAAAACATGTATGCCTTTTGCACTGTAAATGGTGTATGCCCTTTGCATTTCAAAGGGTATATGTCCTTTGAGTTACAATAGGTTCTTGTTGTGTTTGGTCAGTTTGAGTAGAATATACACCCTTTGATATTCTAAGGATGTACACCCTTTGTACTCAAAAGAGTGTATGCCTTTTGAGTTACAATAGGTTCTTATTGTGTTTGGTCAATTTGAGTTGTATATATTTGATTAATTATTTATTAAAATAAATGTAATAAGTATAGGATAAAATTAATGTAAACTTATAAATTTATTTTACTAAATTTAACAAATTAGGGTGACTCTGCATCTTTTGAAATTAATTATAGAGTTGTAGGAGTTACCATTTAGCAGTTAGTTTTTTAAAATCCATTCTGGTCAATACTTAGTTTTTATAATTTTAGGATTATAAGATAGAATGATAAATGAATATTTAAATCATGTTATGTATATAATAGATCTATATCATTGAGGATTACATGCCTAATTTACCTACTTGAGTATGCCCTATCTACTTTAGCTATTTGAGTATACCATAGCTGATTGAATAACTAAGCCATATCTTGATCTCAATGAGTATGCCCTACCTAAATACTTGAGCCATATCAAGATCTTGGCTAATCCTTACCTACCTTATTATACTTAAACTAGTCCAAAAATTATGAATATCATATTTTTGGAAAAAGAAGAGTATGCTCATTGTGATGGTATTAAGTTTCTGAATTTTTCCATTGAAATTCATAGTGTATTTGGTGATTGTGTTATATTTTCATAACAACCAAAAACATAAATTTGTTCTTAAAAAACACAAAAAAACACTAAAATAATATCATGAAGCTAATCTTGACTTGAAGCTGATATTTACTACTCTAAATGTTAAGTATAAGTTTGTGTTTATATTGTTAAGTAAACTTATAATCTAAATTTATTTTAGTAAATATAATAAATTCAGATCACTTTACATTTGATAGAGTTGGTCTCACAACTACATGCCTTACAATGTGAAAAATAATTTTTCAAATTCCAATCTAGTCAGTACTTAGGCATTTTTAGGGTCTAAGTATTGAATCTAGGTATTTTAGGGCATAAATTTTGCAATTGATGTCCATTTTTAGTAAACATATAGTCATTTTTTATATTTTTATGACTTCTAAATTAATTCTTGGCATTTTAAAGAGGCCTAGGTTTTTCAAAATTAAAGTTTGAAAATCACTCACATTGAAATTGATCCAAAGTGGTGTGATTGGGATAACATAGGTCACAATGATGACTTGATCACTTGTTAACTTCAGTTGTTCATCATCCCTCCCTCATCTTTGATCACTTTCTATTCATCCCTCATCACCCCTAATCACTCTTTCATCATTCCTCATTGTCCCTAATCACTCCCTCATTTAATCTCAGTATCCCAAATCATCTCTAATCACTTCTCCATTAACCCTCACTATCACTCATTATTCCTAATCATTATTCTTCATCCCTCATTATATTTAATTGCTTCCTCCTCATTTATCATCATCCTTAATCATTCCCTCTCATCCTTCCTCATCCTTAACCACTCCCTCATTGACCTTCATTGTCCCTCATCATCTCTAATCACTCCCTTATCATCCCTAATCACTCCTTTAACTATCACATCCCTCATCATCTATAATAATTCCCTCCTCATCCCTCATAATCCCTAATCACTCTTCCCTCATCCCTCATCATCCCTAATCACTCCCTCATTATCGCTCACCATCCCTCATCACTCTATCATTGACTCTCACCATCCCTCATCATCCATATTCACTCCCTCATCATCTGATGTAAGTATATACTCTAAAGGTATCTTTGATTCCAATCATATGTTTTTTAATCCATTATAATATAAATTAACTCTTTTCCAAGACTTGTGTTGTCAATACCCATTTGTGATATTCAATTTAATTACTTAATAAACTGGATGATCTTCTAATTTTATAGTTAAGTAACATAAGTACTAGCAAAAATAGACTCTGAATTTTAGTTCATTGATTTATCTTTGTTATGTAGTTGACTAGATGAAACTTTATTTGGTTTCACCTTTGGTAGCTTGTTTCAAAGGATAAAAATTAAACACAAATCTCTTCTATAATTTTATAATTCTGAGAAGATTTGAATATATGCAAAGTTATTTGGTGTTTCCCATTCCTATATGACTTGAATATTGGTCAAGTTCACATATGCACTCCTTGTGTGTGTAATATATCCCAAATATTTTATCTATTGCATGGAAAATAAAAATGTATTCATGTTATCATAAAAATGTGTTTTTCCAAAATGTGAAACACTAGTTTAACATGGTTTAGATGTTCATCCCTTGTTTTATAAAGATTAGGATGTCATCAAGGTAGATAAAATGACATAGTTAAAGGGCTTAAAAATGTCTTTCAACATCTCAATGTATGAATTCACTACATGAGTTAACATAAAATACATAATCAACTAGTCAAGCAATCCTTCCTTTATTTTTAATACTATATTATAAATGTCCATAGGTTCAACATGAATATGATGATACCCAAACTTAAGATAGATTTTGGAAAAGACTTCTACACCATGGATATGGCAGAAAAATGTCTTAATATTTAGATGAGGATAATATTTCTTCACTTTAATATTGCTAAGATGTTTTTAATCTATTCACAACCTTATGTCCCATCCTTCTTTGGCACAAGCACAATTGGGATTATACAAGGCAATGATTTAGGCATGATGTGTCCATTATCCATGATTTTATGGATCTATCACTTGATCTATTCATTATCTAAAAATGATATGGTTTATGAAGATGTTTTAGGTAGAAGTAGTCAATGGATCAAATCAATAGTATTGTTTAGTGTACAGTATGTAGGAACTTATTTAGGTGATTGAAAGATATTCTTGTATTCATCTAAATTATGTTTTAATTATTTTTTCTTTGTTATTTATGGACAAACCACACTATGATATGGTACCATAAGGATGTTATTAAATTTACTTCTTACCATCACGAGTATATTTCTTATTAGAATTGACAAGATTATTGCACTTCCTAGCACTAATAACTAAAATATTATGAACTAACTACGATATATGGTATTTTAGATCATGACAATCTATCACAACATTTCAAGGATTTGCTTCATATACTACATGTTATGGTAAATATATGGTTGACCACATGTAAAACATCACATACCTCTAATGGTGAGATGTCACAAAGGATTGCATCTTTAAAAAGTTTAATTTTTTACACCAAATGACATTAGTAGGTGATATTTTTTTCAGAGCCTACACTGGACTATACACTAGCATTTGGTTATGGATGATGCATCAATTTCAAGTTCAAATTTTTATGTTTCTTTTTATGGGTGTGGTCATTTTTTGACCCTTTTTTTAGAATTTTCTCTAGGTATCTTTGCTCTCAGTGTGATTATTCTTATGGGGTGTGACTTTTTCACCCATTTTATTATATGATTACCTTTTTACCATATCATGTTTGATTTTATATATATATATATATATATATATATATATATATATATATATATATATATATACTCTTAAATTAAAAAAAATCAATTTTTAAAAATATGATTTAGGAGAAATTAAATTCATCTAACTTCCATTATAAATGATGAAGTGTATTGGTTCACCATTGATCTACATTTCTTAATGAAACAATATTTTTAATTAATATAATTTATTTTTGGGGTAAGGATATTTTTAGTACTGACTTTATAATTGGGTTCATAATCTATTTAATACTTACCTTTTTATAGTGCTAGATAACTTGTACCCACTTCTTGAGCTATGCAAGTTGAGAGTTCATAGTATGACACTCTTCATCGAATTGAATATTAAAGTCATGAATTAAGCACCACTTTACAATCTTGGACTACTTGTTCTAATCATTTGAAAATCATTTTCCTCTCTCTAGTATAATGACTCAATCAATAGACATACAAATGGAAGGCCTTCAATGTAATTATTCGTATCATAATATGTCCTCATATAGAAAGCAATCAATTAGTTTTTAGAAATCACATAGCTTGGTGATCCTCATATTTAATACCCATTTTTGGTGCTATGGCATTTTTTCTTACTTCTCTATTTTTGGTGTATCTTCAATTGTGAATTACATCACTTCTAATAGACCCATATTTTTCATAGGTTTTAAACATTTATGTTTCAAATTTTCCTCCACATCATTTTGATCATTATGTCTTATATTTTATGCTATCACTTAACTCTCCAGTTGTATCTCCTAGCATTGTTAACCCCCAAAAGAATACCACCATCAAGGTGTTGGATGGAGTGATTAAAAATGAGGAGGGATGAGGAGGGATTGAGTAGAGATGATGATGGATGGTGAGGGTCAATAAGGGAGTGATTAGTGAGGATAAGGAAGTGATTAGGGATGATGAGGGATGTTGAGGGTTGATGAGGGAGTGATTAGGCATGATGAGAGATGATGAAGGAACAATTAGAGATGATGAGGGATGATGAAGTAGATATTAGGGATGATGAAGGAATGATTATAGATGATGAGGGATGATAAAGTAGTGATTAGGGATGATGAAAGTTAATGAGGGAGTGATTAGGAATGATTAGTGAGTGATTATAAATTATAAGGAATGATAAGGGTCAATAATGGAGTCATTAGGGATGATGTGGGATGAGGAGGGAGAGATTAAAATAGTGATGGATGATTAATAAATGATTAAGGATGATGAGGGATGGTGAGAGCCAATGAGGGATTGATTAGGGATGGTGAGGGTCAATGAAGGACAAATTATGAGGGATGAGGAGAGAGTGATTTGGGATGATCAAGGATAGTCAAGGTTAATGAGGGAGTAATCAAGATGATGAGAAAATGATTAGAGATGATGAAAGATAATGAGGGTCAATGATGGAATACTTAGAGATAGTGAATAATGAAGAGAGACTAATCAGGGGTGATGAGGTATGATTAATAAATGATCATGTATGAGGGAGGAATGATGAATAAGTGAAATTAACATGAAGTGGTCATTTGATGTGTACAGGTCATCAATGTGACCTATGTTACCCAAATCACACCACTTTGGATCAAGTTCAAAGTGAGTGGTTTGAAAACTTCAATTTTGACAAACCTAGGAATGCTATAAATGGTATTAATAAATATAGAAAGCATAAAAAATTTAAAAATAGCTATATATTTACCAAAAATGGACATTAATTACAAAATTTATGCCTTGAAATCCCTAGGTTCAATACTTAGACCCTAAAAATGCCTAAGTATTGATCAGATTAGATTTTGAAAAAATATTTTCCACATCATAAGGCATATAACTATGAGACTAACTCTACTAGATGTAGATTGACCCTAATTTGTTATATTTATTAAAATAAATTTAAAGTATAAATAAATAAATGTAACAATATAAATGTAAACTTATAATGTAAAAATGGGTATGTGTACGGAGTTGGGGCAAAATTCTATTAACATACCGAACAATGCATATGTGTTATTACATTATGGGTATGCATTATTGTCATAACTCTTATGCATTATGGCTCAATATACCAAATCCATAATGTGTACACATTTTTTATATAATGAACATGTTTTTTAGCAATAGGAATGTGTATATGTTATAATAATGCATATGTGTTCCTATAATTAAAATTAACATTCAAAAAAATTGATTTAATCTACAAAAATTACCTCTTCTTCATGGTGGCATCGTCTATCTCACAAATGTAGGAGAAAAGTAATGATTTCCATGCGAGCTAAAAAATAAAATGAAAAACTAGAGGGAAAAATGCAAACACAAATGAGAAAAAGTGAAACGAGCAATTTGGGTTTTTTTTTAATGTCTAGGTAATGTGTAAATAACATAATTCTCCACAAATAGAAAGACTTCAAACCAAGGACCTTATTCAATTCACCTTCCTTGAAATAAGACAATATAAATAGCACCAACCTGTGAAATAGGGTACAAATTGATTTATCTTTATTTGAGTTTCCTATATAATCACAAGAGAAATATGTAAATGTTAACCACATAAGAAATCAATTCCCTTATTGATTTCTAAAGAGATTTAAACTCGAGTTTCCAAATTTTATTTTTAGGCTTCTGCACCTAATTGACTCTCAATAGATTAAAATCATAATTTGACTCTTCCACAAGCTAAGAAATACTTTCTCGAGGTATTTAAAACACAATAAAGGTTATCCAAGCCTTTTACCAAGCTATAACATTCAAAAGTAATGAAAACTCACCTTTGACCTTTTGAAGCATTCTCCAAAAATGAGCATCTATAGGCAGGTGAAAACATATTGGAGTTCTTGGACACTTTTAGGATGATATGCGGTTAAAAAACCAATTTTACATGTTATTTACCTAATTAAACTTGTATTATTCCCTTCAAATGATCAAAAATCCAACTTTGCTCTTTATGCCTTTAAGACTGTTTGTGGGGTTTCGAGCTTGCCTATGGGTTTGTATGGAGTTTAGAGTGTGGACACTATTTAAAGGCATTTTAGAGGATTTAAACCATACTATTATTATTTTGAAACACTTCCATAATATTTTAACCCATTTTTATACCTTAAACCTCAAAGAAACATGTATGCACTAATGATGGCCATCATGAGACATGAAGGTGACTATGTATAAATAATGGACACTTCCACTTACCACATGACATTTACAAGATTATAGATAGGTATAATATTTTATTAGGACAAATCCTACCAAGTTTCAAATATTTTAGATGCATACTTTGGCATGTGGACCTTTTTTTACCAAACTTTACCTTTAAGATGCCTACTTGCTTCCTACATGCCTAAAGTTGTCTTTCTTCAAACTTTTACTTTAAAAATTGCATTTTATAAACTTAATATGGAATATTAGGTTTCAAATATCTTATTATACCATTTTAATACCTTTCCATGTCTTAAACTACTCATTAATACTCAAAAATGATTAAATCTTCATTTACTCTTCAATGGTTGCCAACTAACTGCAAGAGATTTGTGTAAGAATAAAGAAAATTTTCACATTTATTAGGACCTTTATGATGGCATATAATGTTTTTATGGGTCATGTATACCATTCATACCAAATTTCATCCTTTGAATTGACCTGTAGATGCCCCAAAATGTCCAATTCATCCAAGATAGGCTCCAATGTTGACCATGATTACACATGGGGTTAACTATTCTAAAATAATTAATAAAATATTTTTTATACGTATATTAGGTCATAATGAGTCTTTCCACCAAATTTTGTGATTAGATAATGCATATTTTTGCTTGTATGCCTATTTTTCAAAAAACTAATGACATGTTACCTGCTTCGTCAAGTTTCAAAACTTTTTTTCCTTCCCTTTTGCCTTCATTTGAGGTAGAACAAGGTGAATGTGCTTTTAATATGTCATGATCATCCTTTAAATTATTCCACCCTTCATTGGTTTGCATTTACCCTGATTCAACCCTTTAGTATGTCTTCCCATCTTCCTTAACTTCTCTTACTTGTCAACTTTCTCACTCTTGGCTTCCTGAAGTGTTCTTCTCTACTCTTAGGCTCTACATGGATATTACTCATCCACTCACTTTATACCATTCATCTTCAATACATAATCTTTTAAGCTATCTCACACTAGCTTCCAATAGCCTTTGATGACCAAATCTCTTCATGCTTAAACCAAGTCTCCTATAGGCATTCTTTATCTAGGATAACCTTTATATCTTAGAGGAAATTATTGATAAAATTTACCTCTCTCATGACACTTACATTTATTTCCAAACTCACACCATTCATTAAATTCCCATACTTCCTCTTTTGCTTTCACTAACTTCTTATTAGGCTATCCTCTTAGGTCTCCAATACCAAATATTGGTATAGGTCTCAATGGATCAATATTTTATCTTAGTTGGTCTAAATTGACCCTATCACATTTTTCTTAACCTTTTATAACTATTCAAACACACTTCAACCTTAAATTCCACATATAAGGCTCATAAGGACAATCCTAGCCTTGTAGCCTTTTTTTGTTTATTTGGTCAAAATAGGCATTTTTTTCAAGATTTAATCACATTCAGAGCCACCTTATATCTACTTACAAGTGTGTGTCAAGTTTCATGACCTAACTCCACACCTAGAGCACACTTCCTTTGTAACCCATCTCTTCATTAGGCCTAATTAGCCCTTAAGCACACCCACGGGTCTAAAAACCATATTAGACAACCCCCTTTCAATATAAAACCTCTTGATTCACTTTATTCACATTAATTAGGTATGATTACAAATTTTTAACATTTTTCTATAGTTAAAACTCCCTAAAAAATCAAAACCCTAATCTAGGGGTTCTCTTCCTCTTTATAGGCCTGAGAGCTTATATAATTCCATTTATTGAGATTAACAAGGTTTCAAAGGACCTAACTTCCACATCTAGGTCTATTTTCACCCCCTATATCTATACAACTTATTTATAAGTCTTATTTAATCCATCTAATACCCCAACACAACAAAATATAAGTACATAAAGTTGGGGGACAAAAGGGAGCCTACCTGTAGATATGATTTTCATAAAATTTCAAAAATTTGAACTTCTATAGATAATTTGAGATATCTACACTCCAAATTGGAAGATGGTGTAAGAACATGAAACGTATATTTTTTTGTCTAGTTTTTAAAACACTATTTTAAAAAAAAAAATAGTTGAGTATAACTAGGTCAAACATCTAAAATTTAAAGAGGAAATCTTATTTTTTTTAAAATAAAATAGAGTAGATAGATGGTTGTGTGGCCCAACATTTTTTTAGCAATGTTTAATATTATTTGAAACACTTTAGAAAATATTTATATAAGATCTTATAGTTTTTGACCTATATTGTTTTATATTTTTTTAATAAATATTTTTTTATGAATTTTTTAAGTAAATAGATACCAAAAATTGGTAAAAAAATGGATAGTCAGTCGTGTGCCCTCCTTAACTACCTCAAAAAAATGAAAATCATTTTTTTTAATGTGTATAATTAGGCCTATTTTGTGACCATATAACTTTTTTTGCACTTGGATCAATGAAAAAATTAAATAAATCTGTATAGGCATGTATATTTGTGGCATGTAGTGGCCTAAAAATGTAATAGTTAGAAATAAACATAGTTTGAAACCTTAAACTAGTCCAAAAATTATGAAAATCATATTTCTCCATTGAAATCATAGTGTATTTGGGGATTGCGTTATATTTTCATAACAACCAAAAACATAAAAAATTTCTTGAGAAACAAAAAAAAGACTAGAACAAGATCATGAAGCTAATCTTGAATTGAAGCTGATATTTACTACTCTAAATGTTAAGTATAAGTTTGTGTTTATATTGTTAATTAATCTTATAATCTAAATTTATTTTAGTAAATATGATAAATTAGGGTCACTCTACATCTGATAGAGTTGGTCTTATTGTTGCATGCATTAAAATGTAAAAAATTATTTTCTAAATTCTAATCAAGGCAATACTAAGGCATTTTTAAGGTCTAAGTATTGAATCTATGGATTTTAGGGCATAAATTTTGCAATTAATGTCCATTTTTAGTAAACATATAATCATTTTTTATGTTTTTGTGCATTCTAAATTACTTTTTGGCATTTTTAATAGGCCTAGGTTTATCAAAATAGAAGTTTAAAAATCACTCACATTGAACTTGATGCAAAGTGGTGTGATTGGGATAACATAGGTCACAATGATGAATTACACGCATCAAATGACCACTTTGTGTTAAATTCACTTTTTCATCATTCCTCCCTCATTTTTGATGATTTCTTACTCATTCCTCATCACCCCTAGTCACTCTCTCATCATTCCTTATTGTCCCTAATCACTCCTTCATTGAATCTCACTATCCTTAGTCATCTCTAATCACTCCTCCATTAACCCTCACTATCCCTCATCATCCCTAATCACTCTTCCTCATCCATAATTATATTTAATTGTTTCCTCTTCATTTTTCATCATCTTAATCACTCCCTATTCATCCCTCCTCATCCCTAATCAGTATCTCATTGACCTTCATTGTCCCTCATCATCTTTAATCACTCCCTTATCATACCTAATCACTCCTTCATTAACTATCACATCCATCATCATCTATAATAATTCCCTCCTCATCCCTCATAATCCCTAATCACTCTTCCCTCATCCATCATTTTCCCTAATCACTCCATTATTATCGCTAACCATCCCTCATCACTCTGTTATTGACTCTCACCATCCCTCATCATCCATAATCACTCCCTCATCATATTATGTAAGTATATACTATAAAGGTATCTTTGATTCCAATCATATGTTATTTAATCCACTATAATATAAATTAACTCTTTTTCAGGACTTATGTTGTTAGTACCCATTTGTGAAATTCAATTTTATTACTTAATGAATTGGATGATCTTCTAAATTTATAGTCACGTAACATAAGTACAAGAAAAAATAGACTCTAAATTTTAGTTCATCGATTTATCTTTGTTTTGTAGTTGACTAGATGAAACTTTATTTGGTTTCACCTTTGGTAGCTTGGTTCAAAGGATAAAAATTAAACACAAATCTCTTGTATAATTTAATAATTCTGAGAAGATTTGAATATATGCAAAGTTATTTGGTGTTTCCCTTCCATATATGACTTGAATATTGGTTAGGTTCACATATTCACTCCTTGTATGTGTAATAGATCCCAAATATTTTATCTATGGCATGGAAAATAAACATTTATTCATGTTATCATAAAAATGTGTTTTTACAAAATTTGAAACACTAGTTTAACATCGTGTAGATGTTCATCCCATGTTTTATAAATATTAGGATGTAATCAAGGTAGATAAAATGGCATATTTAAAGGTCCTAAAAATATCTTTTAACATCTCAATGTATGAATTCACTACATGAGTTAATATAAAATGCATAATCAACTAGTCAAGCAATCCTTCCTTTTTTTTAATACTATATTCCAAATGTCTAAAGGTTCAACATGAATATGATGATACCCAAACTTAAGATCAATTTTGGAAAATACTTCTACACCATGGATATGGTATAAAAATGCCTTAATATTTAGATGAGGCTAATACTTCTTCACTTTAATATTGCTAAGATGTTTTTAATCGATCCACAACCTCAAGTCTCATCCTTATTTGGCACAATCAAAATTGGGGTTCTACAAGGCAATGATTTGGGCATGATGTGTCCATTATCCATGATTTCATGGATCTACCACTTGATATATTAATTATATATAAATGATATGTTGTATGAAGAGGTTTTAGGTAGAGGTAGTCGATGGATTAAATCAATAGTATTGTTTAGTGTACAGTATGTAGGAACTTATTTAGGTGACTGAAATATATCCTTGTATTCATCTAGATTATGTTTTTATTATTTTGTCTTTTTTATTGATGGACAAACCACACTATGATATGGTACCACAAGAATGTTATTAAATTTACCTTTTACCATCAAGAATATACTTCTTACTAGAATTGACATGATTATTGCACTTCCTGGCACTAACAACTGAAATCTTATGAACTAACTATGATATATGATATTTTAGATCATGATAATATATCACAACATTTAAAGGATTTACTTCATATACTACATGTTAATGGTAAATATATGGTTGACCACATGTAAAACATCACATACCTCTAATGGTGAGATGTCACAAAGGATTGCATCTTTAATAGGTTTAATTTTGTACACCAAATGACATTACTAGGTGATCCATTTCTCAAGGCCTACACTGGACCATACACTAGCATATGGTTATGGATGATGCATCAATTTAAAGTTTAATTTTTTATGTTTCTTTTTGTGGGTGTGGTCATTTTTTGACTATTTTTTAGAATTTTCTTGAGGTATCTTTGCTCTCAGTGTGATGATACTTTTGGGGTGTGACTTTTCCACCCATTTTATTATATGATTAGCATTTTACCATATCTTGTTTGATTAATATATAGATACACTCTTAAATTAAAAAATATATTTTTTGTAAATATGATTTAGGAGAAATTAAATTCATCTAACTTCCATTAGAAATGTTGAAGCGTATTAGTTTACCATTGATCTACATTTGTTAATGAAATAATATTTTTAATTAATATAATTTATTTTTGGGGGAACTAAAGATATTTTTAGTACCAATCGTATCATTGGGTTCATAATCTATTTTATACTTGCCTTTTTATAGTGCTAGATAACTTGTACCCACTTCTTGAGCTATGCAAGTAGAGAGTTCATAGTGTGACACTCTTCATCGAATTGAATATTAAAGTTATCAATTAATCACCACTTTACAATCTTGGAATATTTGTTTTAATCATTTAAAAATCATTTTCCTCTCTCTAGTATGACGACTCAATAAATAGACATACAAATGGAAGGCCTTCAATGTAATTGTTCAGATCATAAGATGTCCTCATATGGAAATCAATTAATTGGTTTCAGGAAATCACATAGCATGTTGATCCTCATATTTATTACCAATTTTTGGTGCTATGGTAGTTTTTATTACTTCTCTTTTTTTGGTGTATCTTCAATTGTGAATTACATCACTTCTAATAAACCCATATTTTTTCATAGGTGTTAAATATTTATGTTTCAAATTTACCTCCACATCATTTTGATCATTATGTATTATATTCTATGCTAGAACTCATCTCTCCACTTGTAGCTCCTAGCATTGTTAAACCCCCCAAAAATACCACCATCAAGGTGGTCGATGGAGTGATTAAAAATGAGGAGGGATGTTGAGGGATGGTGAGGTTCAATGAGGGAGTGATTAGCAAGGATAAGGGAGTGACTAGCGAGGATAAGGGAGTGATTAGGGATGATGAGGGATGTTGAGGGTTAATGAGGGAGTGATTAAGGTTGATGAAGGATGATGAAGGAATGATTAGAGATGACGAGGGATGATGATGTAGTGATTAGGGATGATGAAGGTTAATGAGGTAGTGATTAGGAATGATAAGGGAGTGATTATAAATGATGAGGAATGGTAAGGTTCAATAATGGAGTGATCAATTATGATGAGGGATGAGGAGGGAGTGATTATGACAATGAGGGATGATTAATCAATAATTAAGGATGATGGAGTGATTAAGGATGATGAGGGATGGTGAGAGCCAATGAGGGAGTGATTGGGGATAATGAGAGAGTGATTAATGATGATGAGGGATGGTGAGGGTAAATGAAGGACTGATTTTGGATGATGAGGTATGAAGAGAGAGTGATTTGGGATGATGAAGGATAGTCAAGGTCAATGAGGGAGTAATTAGGTTGATGAGAGAATAATTAGAGATGATAATAGATAGTGAGGGTCAATGAGGGAATAATTAGGGACAGTGAATAATGAAGAGAGACTAATTAGGGGTGATGAGGTATGATTAATAAGTGATCATGGATGAGGGAGGGATGATGAATAAGTGAAAATTATACAAAGTGGTCATTTGATGTGAACAGGTCATCAATATGACCTATGCTACTCAAATCACACCACTTTGGATCAAGTTAAAAGTGAGTGGTTTGAAAACTTCAATTTTGACAAAACTAGGAATGCTATAAATGGTACTAAGCAATCTAGAAAGCATAAAAACTTTAAAAATGACTATATATTTACCAAAAATGGACATTAATTATAAAAGTCATGCCCTGAAATTCTTAGGTTCAATACTTAGACCTTGAAAATACCTAAGTATTGATCAGATTAAATTTTGAAAAAATATTTTCCACATCATAAGGTGTAAAACTATGAGACTAACTCTATTAGATGTACAGTGACCCTAATTTATTATATTTATTAAAATAAATTTAAGTAAAAGAAAATAAATGTAATAATATAAATGTAAACTAATAATGTAACAATGGGTATGTGGACGGAGTTAGGGGATAATTCTATTGATATACCCAACAACACATATGTGTTATTACATTATGGGTATGAATTATTATAATAACGCTTATGTATTATTGCTCAGGCTACCCAATCCATAATGTGTATGCATTTTTTATGTAATGAACATGTAAATGCTTTTTTAGTAATAAGAATGCGTACATGTTATAAGAATGCATACGTGTTCCTATAAATAAAATTAACATTAAAATTTTTTGATTTAATCTACAAAACTTACCTCTTATTCATAATGACATCGTCTATCTCACAAATTTAAGAACAAAAGTAATGATTTCCATGACATTAATTATTTTAGATTAAAAATCAAACAGCTAATAACTATTAAATAATACAAAATTAATTATAAAATTTTATATATTCAAAACTTATTTAAACTATTAATATACACACTTACTAATACATTAAAAAACCACAACACTTTTGAGTGCACTAATATCATTGAACCCTTTACCAATAATTTTCACACATAGAATACAAAATAATTAATGATTGCAACAACCCACTCTCAACTTACGTCAGCCATATCAATCATTAAAATTTTGAATTGCATATATTAAGGAGCACCACCTTTTCTAAATATCCTACACAAAGGTGTGGATTACTTTCCATTCCTAACTCTTGTGGCTAATTTTAAGTGACTTATATCCTACTTGCCTTTTTCCCCTAATGTTTATAAGATACACATAAAATTGCATTGAAATTTATCTAGACAACTAACTTCCTTTCAGTCCCACCGGCCATTCCCCATTTATATTTAAATTAATTTAATCTAATCACCACTAGCCATGCAGATTTAATGTGGTAAAGCTTTTTTTAAATCAATAAAATACATTGTTAGTTACCTTAACAACTATTTCAATGAACTGTTAGAATAATCTAGTGCTGGAGAGTCATTTGCTCCCAAACTTTTGGATGAGGTGAAGGCCTCTACAAATTTAAGGCTGGACAATTTGAAGGCTATGAATTGCTCCATGAAGAGTCAGATACAAATGGTCACATTATTCAGTAAAACCTAAAAATATTTCAAATTGAAATATAATTTTAATATCATATTTTTATGATAATATAAAACATCTAATGGAAAAGAGAATGGCTTAAAAATGAAACATCTAATAATTTGAACTTTTATAAAATCTTCAAGTTCATTTACAACCTTCATGAAAAGCCTATTCTAAAACGAAAAAATGCATTTTTTAAAAATAATGTTTTGAATAACATTAATTTTTTTGAAATGTACCTTAAATTAAAAAATATAATATAACTGTATTAACAACACACTTATCAAAATGGTTTTAAATATAGTTTTAACATAGAAGCGAAAAGGGTTGTGTTAAGGAGACTTGGTGCGTAGAATTATTTGGTGTAGTTCCAAAACAACTAGCTTCAAAGATCTTAGAATTGACAACTGAATCCAAAATTATTTGAGATGGACTCATAGGACATGTGTTATAATCATCCATGTATATGTGGGAATAAAACAACCTTTAGGGACATATATCAATTTGAAATAACACTTCCATCAATATTTCTTAACATATTTCAATTGGTAAGGCTTATATAAAGACAAGTTGGTCAAGCATTAAAGTATTCATCATTTTTGTATTATGATAAGTATTCTAATTTAAGAGGTAAACCATAATTTTATTTAATCTAGACATATGTTTAAGAATTTGGAATTATAGAAACATCATTTCTAGTTTTATAATTGATGAAATTAAATTCTAATACTACTAAAATTAGGTTTTAACTAGTGTGGTTGTGGATTATAATATTATTATTATTATTGGTTTTTAACTAATGTGATGTCAGATTCTAATGTATTTATTATGGGATTCCAAAGTATAATGTGATAATAGATTCTAATTATATATTAACTAGTTTTTCACCTTTAAATTCATATTTAAGGGAAATGGGTCAATAATTGAGAATGTTCCAATAGTTGAAATAGGTTCTGATAATTTATATAATATGACCCCATAATTATCACACTATTACCTAATTATAGTTATTATAGTATTGTTTAATATTCTTCCAAATTTTACCATATATTAATTAATTACATCATGACATCGAAGATTCAAAAATTTTGGGTTTTGGGATTTTTGAGTGAACTTGTTAATCTCTTAAATTGATTTTTCAAAAGTATTCCATTGTCACAAGAAAAATACAGAATTCTTTTATTTGCTTTTGTTAGTTTATGTGGACTGTTAAGTCACAAACATTTGTTAGATTAGTTCTTCAGCTACAGTGAGATCTAAATGATGAATTTTGGTGAGCTCATAGTACCTAACACTTAAAAATTCAATGCACCAAATTTTAGATCATTTTGATTTATGATGGAAATGTATTGTCTAATTTTTTCAAACTATGTTTGTGACACTTGACAATATTTTTATCTCATTTCGGTGAGAAATGGATTACGAAATTTTGTGAGATCATATTAACTAATAGTTATAACATATGAACTAAATTTTAGATCATTTAGAGTTACAATAAAAACTTAATGTCTGATTTTGTTGAGTTGTCTCTACAACACTTGGTAAGGTGGTTTTCTTGCTGGGGTGAGAGTTATATTTTTAAATCTGGTGAGATAATATTACTTGACATGTAAAACCTATGTACTAAATTTAATACCATTTAAAGTTACTACGGTAATGTACCATTTGTTTATGTCAATCTATGTTATGTATCTAATCTATGACAATTGGCAAGATGGTTATTTTCTTGTAATGAGAAATGGATTTCTAAATTAGGTGAGATGATAGAAACTATAGTGTAAAATTATTTTTTCAAAATTTAATTCATGTAGATAAATTTCAATAAATTTTTTATGGTTTTGGTAACTATCATTTGGTTTGAAAATGTCCCTTGAGTACCCAAGAAACAATAGTTTGGTTATTTATTGTAGTATCACCTAAGAAGTTAATATTTTAGGAGGTGCTTTGTGTTTTAATATTATTCCTACATGCCAAGTCTCTCATTTTAAAATGGAAAAATGGTATTGTTTGATAGTTACGTGTGGTTATCTCTTCTTTGTGACACTTGAACGGAGTTATTAATGATAGTTTCACATAATAATGAAAACTAAAATAGGCCAAATTATTTTATGTCATGTGGAATTCAAAAAAATTGAAGGGACACCCCATGAAACTTGGGATGTTAAGAGGAATATGGAATGGAGAGAAAAAGGAAATTTTTGGGGGAGAGGGACGAGTTGTGAAGGAGCAAAAGTATCAAAAGTATAACAAATAGTTGTATCAATTTAATTTAACAATTGTATGAAAATATTGAACTCTTTCATGTAATATAATAATCCTATAGAGTCAAGAGCTTGCATCAAGTTGCCTTTTATCTATGTTTTCACCATTTTTTTGTTGAAAAAGTTTTTATTTAAGTTAAATTTGTATTAATTTTCTTGTTATTAATCAATGTGACTCTAAATTGTGATCATTCTACTCATTTTTTATGAAAATAAATTTTTAATATAATATTATGTTAATGCATGAAAAAATATTCTCAATAAAAAATTAATTTAAATATTAATAAGAAAAACTAAAATAATTTAACAAAAATATTGAAATGTAAAGAATCTATATTAATATAACTTTCACAAAATTTTCTTATTTTATTAAACAAAATATGTAATATATTTATTTATAAAATAAATAATATTTCTATACAATTTATAATTATTTTATACGAGTCACAATACAATATATATCATCCAAACATTAAAGAGATAAAAAGAACTTAATATAACTTGAATTTACATTTTAAAATAGTAAATATTAATCTACCTATGTATGCAACCTAGATTCATGAAATATTACTCAAAATAGCCATGCATTTATATAATTTTTTCATTGATATGTATGCAACATGTGGGATCATATGGAGTTCTTCAAATTGTTTAAAGGAATGGCCCAATAAGATATTGTTTCTTAAACTACAATTGTAATGCATTCACCCAATAAGAATTAGGTTTATAATTTATTTTTTTAATAATATTAATTATTTAAAAAATGCCAATTTTATTTATAATTAAAAAATTTTCCAAGATAAACACACATATATAAAGGTTACCTTATTTATAGATGTTAATGTAAAATTCATTTTACCAAATAACTTTACGAACAATATATTAAAAAATTAATTATATTTTTTTATTATTTAAATTTTAAATTTAATATAAAATATAAAAATTATTCAAAATATAAATATGTGTGATATGTGTGAACAAATTACATTTTTAGATATATATTTTTTTAAATATCGTTATAACATGTATAGTTTGCAGAACCCATTTGCAATTTTTTTTAAACAATTAATTTAGTCAATAAAAATCAATCAATATATATTTGTAATATATTTTGACAATCATAACATATCCATATTTTAATAAATTTAAAAAACCCATCACAAAACATATGTATAATGCATCCAATTTAACCTATCATTCTCTTTTCAAGCTATGGTTTATAGGCATATTATTTGTGCCTATTAATTTGCTTTTAAAATTAAATTACTAGAAGGATCATTGATTAAATTATATGATTTGAAATATTTAAAATCATGTCAAGTCACCAAAAGTGACACCCATCAGTATGGATGAATAAAATTATTTTGCTTGCTTGTTATGGCACGGGTTATGTACTGCATCATAATTATTGACAACCCGTAAGAATATTTTTTATTTAAATAATCACCTTGAAAATCTAGTTTATTGATTTCCACTTCATTTCAAAAAATGCAGCGTTAGCAGGACAAGCAAATTACATGATAACTATGAAGGGATTGTTCTTAACCATGAATCTACAAAAGTAAGAATCACAAATAAATAAAGTTTGGTTGAATTCACATTATGAGGCCATGTGGCTTATCCGTTGAAAATAAAAAATGTGTTAGCTAAAAATATGAATAAAATTCACTGTCCTACTGATGGTATTATCCCATCATTCAATCTAACTATAAGTTCCAAGGGGTCAAAGAGAAATATTATAGGCTCTGGTAATGAGCTAGTAAGTCCTCGAGTGATGAATTTGGGTGGTATTGAGATAAAATTAAGATTTTTAAATGTTGATTTGAGGAACAACCCATTCAATCTCAAACTTGATGGGAAAGTGGTCTGAGAGTGAAGAATGAAGAATAACTACCATACAGTGATCAAAAAATTTTGCAAGAGAGAAAAAAGTTTTCAACAATAAGAGCATGGCCTAAATGTTTCACTACTTTGTTGCATCCATAGTAGAAGTTAAACTTGGTAAACCAAGTTGAGGTGGCAGGAAGACACCAATGGTGGTTGGATCAAAAACACCAAGCTTATTGAGCATGTAAAACCATGCCCCTCTTTTGTTAAAAAATTGCCCCACTGGGAGAACCCCTTGCTTATTCTCTAGTGATTTAATCATGTTAAAGTCACCATAAAATATCTAGTTGACATTCAAAAATGAGTTAATAAGCAAAGAAAAAAAGGTGTCCTTTCAACTGCATCATTAGAAGCATAAATACTAAGATAGTGGCCATTAAAATCAAAAAGGGTCCACACGCCCCAGTGAGTGGGCTTTAATCTTCAAAACATGATATTAATAAAAATGGATGGGAAAATTAATGAAAGCACATCCCCACATCCATTCTCGTAAGTAGACATCTGACAAAAAAATCCTAAACAAATTGTTCTGATGGTGGAAGAGAGAGAAAATCCAAAAATATTAACTTCTTGTAGGCAAAGAATTTTCATGTTAACAAACAACTGACATGTATACCTTGTAATGAATATTTAGGTCATGTCAACAAGACCTCACACATTCCATGAGTACACTAATATTTAATTAATCTTCATTTGCATAATGGTTTCCTCGTTTTCCTTGACCAAAACACAGAAATTATTTCCAAGTAGGATTGGTGGTTACCTTTCATGAAATTACTAAGTGCAAGGTCCACTACTTTTCTTACAATTAATCACCATCTTTGAGTGGTGGAGATGGGTTGTGCACTTTATGAAGTATACTGACTTGTGATCAAACATAATTAGTTGGTCTTCTACATCTGGTTTTTATACCTCATGAGTGGGTTGTGATGGTTGAGAAACCATTATTTGACTCTGAGAGTTAGTAAATAAATGTTGCCTATGGGTGAAAACAATACAAAGCACTCGCCCTTTTTTGGGTGGTGAGAAATTGTTACTTTATGGCCATCATAATATCACTTTTGGGTTTTTACATAGTAGTTGGGGCCTTTACCATAGTGAAATATTTTAGTTTAACCTTCTTAGTAATAATAGTACATCCATCCAAACACCTAGGAGCATTCTTAATCACCTCATGGAAGGTTTTGAGTGGTAGGGTTGGTCTGGAATTGGCCATCAATGAGCACTTAAAATTTTTGTGGTCCATGCCTTGACAACAAAATTAGGTATTGGGCATGTTAATATACTATGACAAATGCTTATCATTGATTTGAATATGAATGGTTTACTTGAGATCTTTAGCAGAATTCACTTTCATGCAAATGCATTTTTGAGGTCGAGCTGCATTAAAAAATTCTTCCTCAAACCCTATGGGTTTAATTAACAGATGTAAAAGACTCCAAAAGGGCAAGGGGAGGCTAGGAAACTCTATCTATATTGATATTTTCAGTTTGGCTTGCTTTGAGTTGATAAAGACTCGGGTCCAATGAGAGAACAATACCAACATTTTACAAATAAACCATGGCCCATGAGTGACAATGGCATGATAATGCTCTGGGTTATCAAACTTAAACAAGAAGAAATCCATGGTCAAGTTCTGGACTTCCTCAAGTTTAAAATTATGGGGGGTTGATTGAGTGTTGTCTAATATTTCAAACTACATTCAACAGGTACCAAATCAAAAAAATATGCAACAAGAGTAAGCTATTCATAATAGTTTTGATTTTTAACAAACTCAGGGCATTCTAAAACAACATTATGGAGGCTTTCAAAGGTAGGACCATTATCTCATGAAAAATATTTGAGATGAATTTATACACTCACTTTAACACCATCGGTTGCCATAACTTCATCGTAAATACCTGTAGAAAACGTTGTAAGCCCTGAGAATAAGGGCATTACATAGAGGGACTATCCACTCAAAGGGTGGTAACAATGCAGATACTTCATAATAAATATGTGACCTTGTAAAAAATGAAAAAAAAATCTAAACTTCTTGTAAGAAAAAATGATGGTATGAATAGCAAGCATACATAAAAACCCTAGCAGAACTCCTCACTCCATTCGACCAACCCAAAGATAAATATAATTTTTAATTTTAACTAACTTGTAACTTTTATTTTTCACAATATTAAAATTGATATTGCACTATAAATATATTATTCTAGAAAAAATATTATTATCTTAAAAAAATAATACATTTCATTAAATATAGATCATTTGTTATATTTTAAAAATTAATTTGAAAAAAAGTATTATATAATTCTTGTAACTGCGCGGAGGATATCCGAATATGTAACCATTCCTACTAAATTACCGCTCGTCCCTTCTTCCGTCGTCACCCACAGGTGAGTAGCGCGATAAGAAAGCATTTGCGCCATCACTGCTGCCAAACTGCTCGTCGGCCTGCACGTCAACGGTGCGCTTCTCCCCCTGTACAGCCGCGCATTCATTCTGAACCACTCTCACTTCCCCCATATATTTTCTTAAAATCCCTCGGAAATCCTTCGTCTCTTCGATTACATCTTTCACTGAAAATCTCTTCCCACGAAATCACAGGACTCTACAAATTATCAGCTTCTTTATGACGGTAAAATCCAATTCCCATTACAAATTCTGCCACATGTTCGATGCTTAAAATGCTTCTCTTGTTGTGGTTAGAACAAGCGACCTGCTGCAAACCAAACATATTTCTATTGGATGAACATGCAGACAACTATTTAGATTGATGATGATGATGCTGCCTGAGAAAAGAATATGCCCCAGATGGCCTTCCGTATCCAACAGCATTAACGTTGTTGCCATATCAAGTTTTGTTCTTTTCTTTTCTTTAACTCAGCCCTAGAGCAACACCGCCATCATTCGTTTTATCTTAGTTGTTTCAACTCAAGTGGAACATTCCATTTCAGTCAAGGATTTCAGCAAACTCAGAAAGCCCCTCTGCACTTTCAACAGACTACAAATATGCGTTTCTCTCCATGTCTGGGCATGACATATATATAATTTATATGTCCTATGGTTCTATTTCTTTCTGGGAGTGCGAGCCGCTTCACATTTGTTTCCTACGTTTAACAATTATATTATGAAAGCAAATTTCTTCGATTCCATCACGAGTTTCATTTTACATTGGTTGGTGCATAGTTGATTTTATGTTATTATGAATTGACAGGAAAGGTAGAGGCAGACCCACATTTAGTTGGTTAGCTTAATTTATGATTAGATATTTAGGTGGTTAGTATAATTTATGATTGGTTTTGGGGGCTTTATTTGGGAATTAAATGACAACATTTACTATCACTTTGATAAGTCATGGACGGTCTTTTTCATCCTTCCAATTAGTCGTTGTGGGTGGTTTTGTTGGGATCTTCACATCTATGTTTGGTCTTTGTTTATTGATCTAATCAACCTCCCATTAGCCTTTAGTTAGGATACATTGAAATTTCAAGTGGATTTTTGCTGAAAATATTTATTCTAATTTTCTTATTTTAGAATTAAAATTTTGCTAATTGTTATGATTGTTAATTCTATTTACATAGATTTACATAATTTGAATGCTTATTTCTTTTAGAATGTAAATACTTAATTATTATTTTTTTGTAGTATTCTTTATTAATCAACTGGTAATGGTGAAGTTGGCACTAGGTCAGGGCAAAAAAAGTCAACAAATGTTGTATGAACAACTTAACAATTATGGGATCATTGCCATTCATACTATATATATATATAATCACAAAACAAAAATATACAATTCCTCCAACTTTCTTTACACCTTCAGGGCAATTGCTAGTTGTAATATACTTTGACAATCATAACATGTCCATCCTTGAATAAATTTATACAAACCATCACCAAACATATGTATAATACGACCAATTTAACCTATCATTCTCTTTTCAACCTATGGTTTATAGGCATATTATTTGTGCCTATTAATTTGCGTTTAAAATTAAATTACTAGAAGGATCATTAATTAAGTGATGTGATTTGAAATATTTGTACTCTATAATGATGTGATACACTTTCAATAATGTTTTTTCACTTATTGAATAACATTTTTTTATTATTTAATCAATATTGACCTTCAATTTTATTGATAAAATTATTAAACATAATGTTATCTCTGAAATAATGATAATGAATTTTTAATAAGATTGATGTATATATTTATTTATAATGGTCATGGAATGAATTTTTAATAAGGCTCATGTATATATTTACATAAAGTGGTCAAGTAACCATCACAAGTAATGTTTTTTTTTAAATTTAACTTAATGGAATCACTAATAATCAAATTATCTTTTGGCTTAATCATGGAACCTTTAAAAAGGGACAATTTCTAGTCTAATTCAATTATTAGTCTCTATCCATTATCATTGAGATTGAGATATCTTTTTGGTTTAAGGGAGAGCCGTAATAAAATTGTTTTGCTTGCTTGTTACGGCGTCGTAATTATTGCCATCACGTAAGAATATTTTTAATTTAAATATTCCCCATGAAAAATTGTCTATTGAATTCCACTTCATTTCACAGAATGCAGCGTTAGCAGGTCAATCAAATTAAACGATAACTACAGGAGACGAAAAGGACTAAGGGATTGTTCTTAACCATGAATCTACAAAGGTAAGAATCATGAATAAATAAAGTTTGGTTCTTTCTTCAGTGTCTAAACCATTAAAAATTGAATCTCCGTTTGAGCAGTGACTCGATCTCTGGTCGAAGGAGTTCATGCTAAAATGTCACAACGAGACGGTCTTATTCACAGTATTGTTATTCTTCAAAACAAACTATTGAAAATTAGTCGACCTCCGAGTTGAATAGGGCCACTAGGTTTAGGGCCTCCACTTGATTAATTCATAATTTTTGATTATTTTTTGGTTTGGATTGAAAAGTTATTTCAAGAATATTCATAAGTTAATCATACCCCCGCAACCAAAAAATAAAAATTGAGTGGGATAAATCACACTTTAAAAGTTATATTTGTGAGTGCTAAATAATCACATTAATAATTTAATAAAATTTAAAGTATCATTTAATTAAAAATGGGCCACTGAGTTTAGGACCTCCATTTGATTAATCTATACTTTCTGGTTTTTCTTTCTTTAGATTGAAAAGTTATTTTAAGAAGATTTATAAATTAATCATACAAAAAAAGAAAAAAATGAGTGGGATAAATCAAATTCTAAAAGTTACATCTGTGAGTATTAAACAATTATATTAGTAACTTAATAAAATTTAAAATACTTTTTAACTAAAAAGGTAACAATGCCAAAGAGTTATAATGCA
Source organism: Torreya grandis (assembly GCA_037957365.1). Taxonomy (NCBI): domain Eukaryota; kingdom Viridiplantae; phylum Streptophyta; class Pinopsida; order Cupressales; family Taxaceae; genus Torreya; species Torreya grandis. Next base: position 1,732,218 of record JARHVA010001113.1, read on the forward strand.
GAACTACATAATGCAGTTCACACTAAGCAAAAGTTACATTTTGTTATGCTGAGGAACAAGAGGATTAGATGGAGGGTTAAGATGGTTATGCTGAGAAACATGAGAGTTAGCAGGATAAGCTATTTAAAACAAATAAATTACCAATTAAATAATGAAAATAATAAAAAGTTACTAAAATTTAGGGTTAATAGGTGTAAAATTTTAGTACTTACCTCTTCTATGTGGTGACATCATCAATTAGTCAATGTGTCCAGTTTCTTGAGTTAAATTCTGATAAGGTTTAGCCTCACTAAGGTAAAATGCGATCATGGAGTGGAGAGTGGGGGGAATAAATAACCCAAATGCAAAATGAGAAAATTTTGTGTTCAAATAAGTTTTTTTTTTATTTTTTGTAGTAAACACAGGGAACATGATTGCATTATTAATACGATCACATTATTATTTTTAAATAACATGACCGCATTATTTATTAACGTGATTACATTATTGCTTGATAATTATCAAGCCATAATTTAAATAACATAATCACATTATTTTAATAATATGATTGCATTATTTAATAATTTAATCACACTATGGGAAATGTCTATGGAATTATTTCCCATCTCCATGCACATATCTTTGTACCATATGTCCTTGTAGTGTGAAGAAGAGATGGAAGAAGTGAATGTGGGAACTCTTGATCCCTTTAATATGTTTTTTCAATGTGCAAGTATAAAAAGGAAATGGAGATTGAGATGATGTACATGGTTCTACCAAGAGTACTAAATGGTGAAATTGGTATTCCATATGTGGGAACAACCCATATATATGTTAGAGGAGATAATCTTATGAATTAAGGTTTGAATTATTTTTAAATGGATAAGGAGTGTGCAAGATCCTTTACACTTAAATGGAGGATATGATAAAAGGCTAAAGTAATCAACCTAGAGCTAATATAAAAAGTTTTAGAAGCAAAGAGGAGTTATGAAAAGAACAATGAAATAATAGAAGAGGCTTTGAGAAGCCCTTTCTTAGTGAGAATCAAGATAATATAAGCCAAGAGGAAGAGAAACAAGATTTGATTATTATAACAGCCAATGAAGTTATGAACATTGAGGAAATATTGATGGGGACTGTTAAGTCTCAAGTTTATAAATTGATTTTTCATTATAGCCATTATGTAGGTGTAAAAATGGAGAGAGATTTAGGCATTCAAAGTGGCATTCCAAGTTTAAGAACTGAATCTAGATGTGAAAAAATATGCCCTCAAGAATGAAAGTGAGGAGGAGTAGAAGATTTGCATATCAGTAGAAGCATGTGAGAATAAGATGATGTTGTAGTAGAGGTGGATGAATTATTTGACATAATAGTGAGGACAATGAGAGATAAGGTGGTGAATACTATCTTAGTGGTGGTAATAGAGGCTATGGGTTACCACTTGGATACCCAAATGTATGTTGAGTCTATGGAGGGGATATTGGGGATGAAAAAGGAGATGATAGCCATGAGATAAGTAGTGCTAAAAATAAATAATTATAATGTAAGGATGAATCCACATCATGTTAGATGGTGAATACCCATAGTCAAAAATGCTTTAAGAGGAGGTGGTCAATCAACAGTGGGTTTAAGCCCACAAGGGAGAGGAAAATGAAGAACAAACATCTTGGTGGAGGTGGTCAAACAAAGGTGGGTTTCACCCCACAAGAAAATGGATAGCGGAAGGAATGAGATTTTGGCAGAGGATGATGGACTATGTTCATTCTAACCCCACAAAATTAAGAATGATAAGAGATAATAAAAATATGGAAAAAAAATTCAAAAGAAAAAAAAATAAGATGATAAAATTGAGACTAGTAAGAGGAAGCCAGAGATGGAAGAAAAAGTGAAAAAAATAGTTAAATTACTTGGTGTGTTGGAAGTAAATATCATGGCCATTACACTTCATGGTCAAAAGAGTGTTTTTACCACTTATTTCATCTATGTGAGCAAGATCTCATATTTTATAAATCTCAAGTCTTTGATGTGGGAGCATTCAAGGATTCGTGCAATCTTGCATTAACCAAAACTATAGTGGTGTGTGTCTTTTAATTAAATTTTGGGTTTTAGCCTTTTTGAGTGAACTTGCTAACCTATTAAATTGATGTTACAAAATTATTCCTTTATCACAAAAAAAATATGGAATTCTTCTGTTTATTTCTATCAGTCCGTGTGGACTATTAAGTCATAGACATTTTTCATATTAATTCTTTAGTTGCGATGAGATATAAATGATGCAGTTTGGTGAGGTCATGGTACCTAACACTTAAAACTATTCATCAGATTTTATATCATTTGAATTTATGATGGAAATGTATTCTCTAATTTTTTCAAATTATGTTTGCGACACTTGACAATATTTTTATCTTATTTCTATGAGAAATGGATTATGAAATTTTGTGAGATCATATTAACTAACACTTAAAACATATGCACTAAATTTTAGATCATTTAGAGTTAAAATAAAAACTTAATGTGTGATTTTGTTAAGTTATATCTACAACACTTGGTATGGTGGTTTTCTTGTTGGGGTGAGAGTTATATTTTTTAATTTGGTGAGATAATATACCCTGACATGTAAAACCTATGTACCAAATTTAATACCATTTAAAGATACTATGGTAATGTACCATTTGTTTTTGTCAGTCTATGTTATCTATCTAATCTATGACAATTAGCAAGATAGTTCTTTACTTGTAATGAGAAATGGATTTCCAAATTAGGTGAGATGATAGAAACTATAGTGTAAAAATTGTATTTCAAAATTTAAATCATTTAGATAAATTTCAATAAATTTATGATGGGTTTTGTAACTATCATTTGGTTTGAAAATGTCCCTTGAGTACCCAAAAATCAATAGTTTGGTTATTTATTGTAGTATCACTTGGGAAGTTAATATTTTAGGAGGTGTTTTGTGTTTTAATATTATTCCTACATGCCAAGTCTCTCATTTTAAAATGGAACAACGGTAATGTTTGATAGTTACGTGTGGTTGTCTCTTCTTTGTGACACGTGGAAGGAGTTGTTAATGATAGTTTGGCATAAACGTGAAAACTAAAATAGACCAAATTATTTTATGTCACGTGGAATTCAATAAATTTTAAGGGACACCCCTTGAAGCTTGGGATGTTAAGAGAAATATGGAATGGAGACAAAAAAGTAATTTTTGGGAGAGAGGGATAAGTTGTGAAGGGGAAAAAGTATCCAAAAGTATAAAAAATAGTTGTATCAGTTTAATTTAATAATTGTATGAGAATATTGAACTCTTTCATGTAATTTAATAATCTTGTAGAGTCAAGTGCTTGCATCAAGTTGCCTTTTACATCTTTTTATCTATGTTTTCACCATTTTTAAGTTGAAAAAGTTTTTATTTAAGTTAAGTCTGTATTAAGTTTCATGTTATTAATCAATGTGACTCTAAATTGTGATCATTCTACTCATTTTTATATATAAATAAATTTTTAATATTATATTAATACATGAAAAAATATTCTCAATAACAAATTAATTTAAATATTAATAAGAAAAAATAAAATAACTCAAGCAAAATATTCAAATGGAAAGAATCTATATTAATATAACTTTCACAAAATTTATTTATTTTATTAAAAAATATATATAATATATTTATTTATAAAATAAATACTATTTATATACAATTTATAATATTTTATACAAGTCACAATACAATATATAGCATCCAAATATTGAAGAGATAAAAAGAACTTAATATTATTTAGACTTACATTTTAAAATAGTAAATATTAATCTACTTGCATGTGCAACCTAGATTCATGAAAAATTATTCAAAATAGCCTTGCATTTGATATAATTTGTTCATTGATATGTATGCAACATGTGGGATCATATGGGCTTCTTCAAATTGTTTAAAAGAATGGCCCAATAAGATATCATTTCTTAAACTACAATTGTAATGCATTTTACCATTAATAATTAGGTTTATAAGTTTTTTTAATAACATTAATTATAAAAAAATGCCAATTTTATTTATAATTAAAATTATTTCCAAGATAAACACACATTTATAAAGGTTACTTTATTTATTGATAAACACACAAAGTTAAAGAGTTAAAATGAAAAGCTACATAACACATTTCATATTAAGCATTAGATTCCCATTCAAATGTGGATTGTTGAGCCACAAACACACTATGATAATGAACTATAAAATCTTGCAGAATATTATTAAGATGTATAACTTGAGAGCTAGCTTCTTAGATGGATTTTACATTATCAGTTGCTTGCCTAGAATGGAAGAGAATGGAAAATTATTTTGAAATTATATCACAAATTTTGAGCCAATGCATGTGAGCATGAATATGAGCTCCCCAAGCCTCATAGTGCTCTTCTACTTTAAGCATTCTATTGCCACAAGGCAACATGCTTTTGTAAATATTCATTGAATAGAAATAACTTTGGTTCCTATGAATTTTAGTTAAATTCACATTGTGAGGCGATGTGGGTTATCTATTGAAAATCAACAATGTGTTAGCTAAAAATATGAAGAAAAGCCATCATCCTAGTTTTGGCATTATCCCACCACTCAATCTAACCCTAGGTTCCAAAGGGCCAAAGAGAAATAATCTAGGCTCTGGTAATGAGCTTGTAAGTCCTAAAGTGATGAAGGTGGGTGGTATTGAGATATAATTAAGATTTTTAAATCTTGACTTGAGGAACAACCCATTCAATCTCAAACTTGATGGGAAGGTGGTCTGAGAGTGAAGAATCAATAATAATTGCCATACAGTGATCAAAATTTTTGGCAAGAGAGAAAATAGTATTCAACAATAAGAGCATGACCTAAATGTTTCACTACTTTTTTGCATCCTTAGTAGAATTTAAACTTGGTTAACCAAGCTGAGGTAGTAGGAAGGCACCAGTGGTGGTTGGATCAAAAACACCAAGCTTATTGAGCATGTAAAACCATGCCCCTCTTTTGCCAAAAAATCGTCGCATGGGGAGAACCCCATGTTTATTCTCTATTGATTCAATCATGTTAAAGACAACATAAAATATCTAGTTGACATTCAAAAATTAGTTAATAATCCAATGCCAAAATGGTGTCCTTTCAACTGCATCATTAGAAGCATAAATATTGGCAATACTAAGATAGTGGCCATTAAAATAAAAAAGGGTCCACACCACCCAATGAGTGGGGTTTGATCCTCAAAACATAATATTAAGTAAAATGAATGGGAAATTTAATGAAACCACATCCCCACATCCATTTTCATAAATAGAAATTTGACAAACAACTCCCAAACAAATTGTTCTGATGGTGGAAGAGAGAGAGAGAGAGAGAGAGAGAGAGAGAGAGAGAGAGAGAGAGAGAGAGAGAGAGAGAGAGAGAGAGAGAGAGAGAGAGAGAGAGAGAGAGAGAGAGAGAGAGAGAGAGAGAGAGAGAGAGAGAGAGAGAATCCAAAAATATTAACTTCTTGTAGGCAAATAATGTTCATGTTAACAAACAACTAACATGTATCCCTTATAATGAATATTTAGATCATGTCAAAAAGACCTCACACATTCCATGAGTACACTAATATTTAATTAATCTTTATTTGCATAATGGTCTCCTCATTCTCCTTGACCAAAACACAAAAATTATTTCTAAGTAGGATTGGTGGTTACCTTTCATGAAATTACACAAGTGCAAGGCCCACTACTTTTCTTACAAATAATCACCATCTTTGAGTGGTGGAGAAGGGTTGTGCACTTTATGCCATATACTGACTTGTGATCAAACACAATTAGTTGGTCTTCTACATCTGGATTTTCTACCTCATGAGTGGGTTGTGATGGTTGAGAAACCATTATTTGGCTCTGAGAGCTAGAAAATAAATGTTGCCTATGGGTGAAAACAATACAAGGCACTCACCCTTTGTTAGGTGGTGGGAAATGGTTGTTTTGTGGCCATCATAATATCACTTTTGGGTTTTTACATAGTAGTTGGGGCCTTTACCGTAGTGAAATATTTTTTTTACCCTTCTTAATAATAATAGTCCATCCATCCAAAAACCTAGGAGCATTCTTAATCACCTCATGGAAGGTTTTGAGTGGTAGGGTTGGTCTGGAATTGGCCATCAATGAGCACTTAAAATTTTTGTGGTCCATGCCTTGACAACAAAACTAGGTATTGGGCATGTTAATATACTATGACAAATGCTTATCATTGATTTGAATATCAATGGTTTACTTGAGATCTTTAGCAGAATTCACTTCCATGCAAGTACATTTTTGAGGTTGAGCTGCATAAAAAAAATCTTGCTCAAACCCTATGGGTTTAATTAACAGATGTAAAATATTCCAAAATGGCAAGGGGAGGCTAGGAAACTCTATCTATATTGATGTTTTCAGGTTGGCTCGCTTTGAGATGATAAAGACTTGGGTCCAATGAGAGAACAATACCAACATTTTACAAATAAACCATGGCTCATAAGTGACAATGGCATGATAATGCTCTGGGTTATCAAACTTAAATAGGGAGAAATCCATGGTCAAGTTTTGGACTCCCTCAAGTTTAAAATTATGGGGGGTTCACTGAGTATTGTCTAACATTTCAAACTACATTCAATAGGGAGCAAATCAAAAAATATGCAACAAGAGTACATTGTTCATAATAGTTTTAATTTGTAACAAACTCAGGGCATTCTAAAACAACATTAGGGAGGCTTTCAAAGGTAGGGCCATTATCTCATGGAAAATATTCGAGATGAATTTATGCACTCACTTTAACACCATTGGTTGCCATAACTTCATCATAAATACCTATAGAAAACATTGTAAGCCCTGGGAATAAGGGCATTACATAGAGGGACTATCCGCTCAAAGGGTGGTAAAAACACAGATACTTCATATTAAATATGTGACCTTTTGAAAAATGAAAAAAAATCTAAACTTCTTGTAAGAAAAAATGACGGTATGAATAGCAAGCATACATAAAAACCCTAGAAAAACTCTTCACTCCATTCAACCAACCTAAAGATAACTATATTTTTTAATTTTAACTAACTTGTAACTTTTATTTTTCACAATATTAAAATTGTTATTCCACTATAAATATATTATTCTAGAAAAAATAATATTATCTTCAAAAATTAATACACTTCATTAAATATAGATCATTTGTTATATTTTAAAAATTAATTTGAAAAAAAGTATTATATAATTCTTGTAACTGCGCGGAGGATATCCGAATATGTAATCATTCCGTCGTCTCCAACGCATCATTTAATCTGAAATGCCATATTTAACCCTCTCAAACCATGAAACCCTAACAACACTAACCAAAAGAGAGTTGTGTGCCACGATTTAAGAAACGGGGACCTTAAGGGCGGCGTGTCTACTGCCAAGCTCCGTTCCGTAGAAAGATGAGCAACGATATCGAAAGCACTCAAAATGCCGACCAAACGTTTCTGTCTAGACTCCGCCGACTCCGGAGCCACGCCACGGGGACCCTGCTTCCATACTATAATCCCACCTTCAGTGATTTCCCCAATAATGGCAATCGCTTCTGCGACGCTGACATTCTCAGGAAATTCTTGCATTTGAGGTTTCCCTACAGTTAGATCGCCTACCACGTGCTCGAAGAGAAACGCCATTTAAGACCCTGCGTTTGTTTTTATTTAACCTGCTCAGCACGGAAAAAGAAGCTCGAGATCATCCCTCAAAATCATTTACAGATACTTATAACACCACCTTTTTTCAAGGGATCAGAGACCAAAAGACCCGCAGAATACTCTTTAACAGAGAGCAGCCTCATGTTTACATTCTTGTCTGTAATATGATTGCGTAAAAGATACTAACCGCTTTCAACAATGACGGAAAACGACCATTCCAGAAGGTTTGAATTTTTCCATTTACGTGATTGAAAGGTGTTGATTTTGTGTTCTCCAGACTTTTTTCACATTCCATTATTTCTTTTTTTTCTTGGAAAAGTTGTGATAAGATACGCATAAAATTGCATTGAAATTTCTCCGGACAACCAACTTCCTTTCAGTCCCACCGGCCATTCCCCATTTAGATTTAAATTAGTTTAATCTAATCGCCACTAGCCATGCAGATTTAATGTGGTAAAGCTTTTTTTAAATCAATAAAATAGATGGCTAGTTACCGTAACGGCTATTTCAATGAACTGTTAGAATAATCTGGTGCTGGAGAGTCGTTTGCTCCCAAACTTTTGGATGAGATGAAGGCCTCTGCAAATTTGAAGGCTGTGAATTGCTCCATGAAGACTCGGATACAAATGGTCACTTTATTCAATAAAACCTAAGAATATTTCGAATTGAAATAAAATTTTAATATCATAATTTTTATGATAATATAAAACATCTAATGGAAAAAAGAATGGCCTGCAAAATGAAACATCTAATAATTCGGGATAGTAAAACAATGTTTTACTTGTACTCTTAATTTTATTTTTTTTAAATTATAACATAATAAGTTTGAGGAAACTGCTATTTGATGCAAGATTATCATAAGTTAATAAAAAAAATTGTATCAATCAAAAAAGAGTTATTAATTGGAAAATCAATCAAACTTTATTGATGTTTAAATTATACAGTGCAATAATTTTTTACTTATTCCAGATTATTCATGAGTTTATCTACACACAAAAAATGTGTAATTTAGACTCGTATAGATGTTGGAGTTAAGGGTTATAGAGCTTTGGCTAAAGCATGGAGAATGCAAGGTATTCTTTGTGTAAGAGAGAAAGTGTGGACAAGGTACACTAGAAAGATAAAAAAAGTTAAGAATTATGGAATGATGCACAAAAGATCAGAAGATTTAGGATGAATGATTGAGGCACATATCTGCATGAGTGAACCAGTGCAAATGATTGTTCACAATTGTTGTGTTACACAAAGAATTAAAGGGGAACAAGTGTAACTTGAGAAAGTGTTTTGAATTGCATAGAAATGGCATAAGAGACAAGGTTTTAAAGGAAACACTAAGGTTAGACATGTGGAAATTCATGAAGAGGCTTTTGAACAATCAAAGGCACAAGATGTTCAAGTATAGTGGCACACAAGGAAATGTAGTAAGTTTGATGCGCAAAGGAAGAAGAATCGAATGCTAACATGTGAAAGCTACGAAGCACCTCAAGGTTAAGCATGACCCAAGGAACCTTTTGGTGTGAAGACACACATACTTGGTAGGAAGATGCACAAGAGGACATAAGTTTTTAAACAAGTGCAATGATGCACGAAGACATCTTCTGCTTGTAATACATGCATGGAATGGATAGAATCACATAAATACTTAAAGGATTGCATACAAAAATAAATTCATACAGAAGCAAAAAGGGTTATGCTAAGGAGACTTGGTGCATAAAATTATTTGGCATAATTCCAAAACAACTGGTTTCAAAGATCTTGGAATTGACCATTGACTCCAAGATTATTTGAGATGGACTCATAGGACAAGTGTGTTGATCATCCATGTATGTGTGGGATTAAAATAACCTTTAGGGAAATATATCAATCTGTAATAACACTTACATGGATGTTTCTTGACATATTTCAATTGGGAAGGCCTATATAAAGGCAAGTTGGCCAAGCATGAAGGTATTCATCTATTCTCTCATTATGATAAGTATCCTCATTTAAGAGGCTAACCATCATTTCATTAAATCTGGACATATGTCTAAGAATTTGGACTTATAGGATCATCATTTTTAGTTCTATAATTGATGAAATTAGATTCTAATTTTACAAATATTGGTTTTTAACCAGTGTGATAGTGGATTACAATATTGATATTATTGGTTTTTAACTAGTGTGATGTCAGATTATAATGTAGCTATTATTGGATTCCAAAGTATAATGTGATATTAGATTCTAATTATATCTGAACTGGTTTTTCACATTTAAATTCATATTTAGAAGAAATGGGTCAATAATTGAGCATGTTCTAATAGCTGAAATGGGTCTTGATAATTTGCATAATGTGACCCCATATTTGTCACACTATTACCTAATTATAGTTATTATAACATTGTTCAATATTTATCCAAATTTTACCATATATGAACCAATAAAATCATGGCATAGAAGATTTAAAAGTAATAGTATAATATCGTAAAACATATTTTCACCATGTACAATTATTAGACAACATTTTTCATTGCCCTTGTGCACAATGTAAAACATACTTATCATTAATTTTAACTTGTGTAGAATGGGCAAGTGTCAATTCTAACATAAGACTTTGTTGATCATATTATGGATATATAGGTTATTATTCTTATCTCAATGTATAAAATGAACATGTGTCCATTCTCCACAAGATAATAATATAGGTCTGTGTTGCTCATATTATTCCTATCTTGTGTAGAATTGGCATTTTCTTATAAAACCAAAGTGGTTACCACATGCATTAATCAAAATTTTAAAATTTCACACTTTATACCATGTGCAAATATATTATGTGAAATAATTAATTAGTTTGTAATGACACTAATGTGCTTTAAATGGTTTAACTACTATTTGTATTAGTTACATTCTTAAGGTCTTAATGTTAGTCTTCTAAATGTATGATAAATAATCCAATGAAATAAATATCAATCTTCAATTCATATTAAAAAATAATATAAATTTAAGTTCAAATTATTGGAGTGCATTTTCAAATAGAAATTTAAAAAAACCCACATCCTAGGGTAACATGATATGACATATTATTTTATAATCTTTAATAGTTGTGTTGTTCTATTCAGGATCTATGTCCCATTTGCACCTATGAGGCTATATGTACTGAGTGGTCTCAGGGAACAATTGGGGGACTTACGTCCTCTCATTTTAACATTATTCCTGAGATAATCTACGGCATGAATTACAAGTATGGGGTTCCATTAGATAGCTTGCCTTGAATAAATCTCCAAGAGATGCAATGCTACCACAAGAGGTCTAATACTAATTTTCTCACTGACTTAAATAAATTCTACACTTATATCTAGACCTATTACAATATATTGAATTCTAGATCTCTACTTTGCTTCACTTTACTATTTTTAAAGAAAGAAAAAAATCACTTATTCACAAATAAAAATCATAAGAGCAAGAGGGTAAGGTAGAAATAAATCCTTTTTATTAAAGGGGCAACCCATAGACTTTTAGGATAAAAATGTGCCCAACTACAGTTACACAATTATATGTTAATTTTCAAAATGGCTTGAGCTTTAGTCACATAGGGAGAGAGTCTAGTGAGAGAGGGAAAATGCTTAATTCTAATTCTCCTTTAATGAATGGACTCTAAACAGGTTTGTATTTAATTACACACAGATCCTTAGAGACTAAAAATAAAGTGAAAAGAATCTAAGAACATAACTAAAATAGTAGAAGCACATCCTAGCTAATGCATAAAATCTATAGAAAAGTACAAGTGACAGTCCTATATCATTAGTGTTAGTCCATTAAAATAGAAATAAAGTGGAAGACTTACAAGGCGCCAAACAAATTTACATATAAAACTAATTTTGTATTATTCTAACATTGTTTGTTTGCAAATTGAGTTGACATTTATAGCATACTAGATATTAATATCTATAGAAGGGAGAGATAGGTCCTACCTCCAAGAGGCATGAGATCCCACTTTTGGCCATCATGGATAAAATGAAAAAATAAAATTATGTCAAAATATTTATTGTTCTATAACATATAATACCAAATAAAATTCCATGGCCCACTAAGGACACTTGAGGAGAGATTTGATGTGTATTATGTCCTAACTATGTTGGTAGATTTTTTTGGGTTGCCAATGATTATTTAATGATGTTAAACTCTAAAAGTTGATAAAAAAACATTGAGGAGCATCTTTTCTAGAGATGCTATGTGTAGGAAGTGTGGTGAGTATACACATATTTTACCTTTGTATCACTATCAATGACTAGAGGACTGGGCACATGGTGTTTTGCCAATATATTTGACTACATAGTCATTGTAAAAATGAGAAATGACTGGCTATAATGCTTTGGGGTCCACCTTCTTCTGCATGGATGCACAAAATTGGGGGGTAAAAAAGTGGACAAAATGAAAAACATAATTTGTTTTTATAAAAGGCATATGACCTTTTCAAAAGGGCACATTCCCTTAAAAAAACATTACTAATATGATCTAGGTTGGTCTCAAGCCTAAAGGTCATATTCCATTTTGAAAATAAGACGTACACCCTTTACAAAACATGTATGCCTTTTGCACTGTAAATGGTGTATGCCCTTTGCATTTCAAAGGGTATATGTCCTTTGAGTTACAATAGGTTCTTGTTGTGTTTGGTCAGTTTGAGTAGAATATACACCCTTTGATATTCTAAGGATGTACACCCTTTGTACTCAAAAGAGTGTATGCCTTTTGAGTTACAATAGGTTCTTATTGTGTTTGGTCAATTTGAGTTGTATATATTTGATTAATTATTTATTAAAATAAATGTAATAAGTATAGGATAAAATTAATGTAAACTTATAAATTTATTTTACTAAATTTAACAAATTAGGGTGACTCTGCATCTTTTGAAATTAATTATAGAGTTGTAGGAGTTACCATTTAGCAGTTAGTTTTTTAAAATCCATTCTGGTCAATACTTAGTTTTTATAATTTTAGGATTATAAGATAGAATGATAAATGAATATTTAAATCATGTTATGTATATAATAGATCTATATCATTGAGGATTACATGCCTAATTTACCTACTTGAGTATGCCCTATCTACTTTAGCTATTTGAGTATACCATAGCTGATTGAATAACTAAGCCATATCTTGATCTCAATGAGTATGCCCTACCTAAATACTTGAGCCATATCAAGATCTTGGCTAATCCTTACCTACCTTATTATACTTAAACTAGTCCAAAAATTATGAATATCATATTTTTGGAAAAAGAAGAGTATGCTCATTGTGATGGTATTAAGTTTCTGAATTTTTCCATTGAAATTCATAGTGTATTTGGTGATTGTGTTATATTTTCATAACAACCAAAAACATAAATTTGTTCTTAAAAAACACAAAAAAACACTAAAATAATATCATGAAGCTAATCTTGACTTGAAGCTGATATTTACTACTCTAAATGTTAAGTATAAGTTTGTGTTTATATTGTTAAGTAAACTTATAATCTAAATTTATTTTAGTAAATATAATAAATTCAGATCACTTTACATTTGATAGAGTTGGTCTCACAACTACATGCCTTACAATGTGAAAAATAATTTTTCAAATTCCAATCTAGTCAGTACTTAGGCATTTTTAGGGTCTAAGTATTGAATCTAGGTATTTTAGGGCATAAATTTTGCAATTGATGTCCATTTTTAGTAAACATATAGTCATTTTTTATATTTTTATGACTTCTAAATTAATTCTTGGCATTTTAAAGAGGCCTAGGTTTTTCAAAATTAAAGTTTGAAAATCACTCACATTGAAATTGATCCAAAGTGGTGTGATTGGGATAACATAGGTCACAATGATGACTTGATCACTTGTTAACTTCAGTTGTTCATCATCCCTCCCTCATCTTTGATCACTTTCTATTCATCCCTCATCACCCCTAATCACTCTTTCATCATTCCTCATTGTCCCTAATCACTCCCTCATTTAATCTCAGTATCCCAAATCATCTCTAATCACTTCTCCATTAACCCTCACTATCACTCATTATTCCTAATCATTATTCTTCATCCCTCATTATATTTAATTGCTTCCTCCTCATTTATCATCATCCTTAATCATTCCCTCTCATCCTTCCTCATCCTTAACCACTCCCTCATTGACCTTCATTGTCCCTCATCATCTCTAATCACTCCCTTATCATCCCTAATCACTCCTTTAACTATCACATCCCTCATCATCTATAATAATTCCCTCCTCATCCCTCATAATCCCTAATCACTCTTCCCTCATCCCTCATCATCCCTAATCACTCCCTCATTATCGCTCACCATCCCTCATCACTCTATCATTGACTCTCACCATCCCTCATCATCCATATTCACTCCCTCATCATCTGATGTAAGTATATACTCTAAAGGTATCTTTGATTCCAATCATATGTTTTTTAATCCATTATAATATAAATTAACTCTTTTCCAAGACTTGTGTTGTCAATACCCATTTGTGATATTCAATTTAATTACTTAATAAACTGGATGATCTTCTAATTTTATAGTTAAGTAACATAAGTACTAGCAAAAATAGACTCTGAATTTTAGTTCATTGATTTATCTTTGTTATGTAGTTGACTAGATGAAACTTTATTTGGTTTCACCTTTGGTAGCTTGTTTCAAAGGATAAAAATTAAACACAAATCTCTTCTATAATTTTATAATTCTGAGAAGATTTGAATATATGCAAAGTTATTTGGTGTTTCCCATTCCTATATGACTTGAATATTGGTCAAGTTCACATATGCACTCCTTGTGTGTGTAATATATCCCAAATATTTTATCTATTGCATGGAAAATAAAAATGTATTCATGTTATCATAAAAATGTGTTTTTCCAAAATGTGAAACACTAGTTTAACATGGTTTAGATGTTCATCCCTTGTTTTATAAAGATTAGGATGTCATCAAGGTAGATAAAATGACATAGTTAAAGGGCTTAAAAATGTCTTTCAACATCTCAATGTATGAATTCACTACATGAGTTAACATAAAATACATAATCAACTAGTCAAGCAATCCTTCCTTTATTTTTAATACTATATTATAAATGTCCATAGGTTCAACATGAATATGATGATACCCAAACTTAAGATAGATTTTGGAAAAGACTTCTACACCATGGATATGGCAGAAAAATGTCTTAATATTTAGATGAGGATAATATTTCTTCACTTTAATATTGCTAAGATGTTTTTAATCTATTCACAACCTTATGTCCCATCCTTCTTTGGCACAAGCACAATTGGGATTATACAAGGCAATGATTTAGGCATGATGTGTCCATTATCCATGATTTTATGGATCTATCACTTGATCTATTCATTATCTAAAAATGATATGGTTTATGAAGATGTTTTAGGTAGAAGTAGTCAATGGATCAAATCAATAGTATTGTTTAGTGTACAGTATGTAGGAACTTATTTAGGTGATTGAAAGATATTCTTGTATTCATCTAAATTATGTTTTAATTATTTTTTCTTTGTTATTTATGGACAAACCACACTATGATATGGTACCATAAGGATGTTATTAAATTTACTTCTTACCATCACGAGTATATTTCTTATTAGAATTGACAAGATTATTGCACTTCCTAGCACTAATAACTAAAATATTATGAACTAACTACGATATATGGTATTTTAGATCATGACAATCTATCACAACATTTCAAGGATTTGCTTCATATACTACATGTTATGGTAAATATATGGTTGACCACATGTAAAACATCACATACCTCTAATGGTGAGATGTCACAAAGGATTGCATCTTTAAAAAGTTTAATTTTTTACACCAAATGACATTAGTAGGTGATATTTTTTTCAGAGCCTACACTGGACTATACACTAGCATTTGGTTATGGATGATGCATCAATTTCAAGTTCAAATTTTTATGTTTCTTTTTATGGGTGTGGTCATTTTTTGACCCTTTTTTTAGAATTTTCTCTAGGTATCTTTGCTCTCAGTGTGATTATTCTTATGGGGTGTGACTTTTTCACCCATTTTATTATATGATTACCTTTTTACCATATCATGTTTGATTTATATATATATATATATATATATATATATATATATATATATATATATATATATATATACTCTTAAATTAAAAAAAATCAATTTTTAAAAATATGATTTAGGAGAAATTAAATTCATCTAACTTCCATTATAAATGATGAAGTGTATTGGTTCACCATTGATCTACATTTCTTAATGAAACAATATTTTTAATTAATATAATTTATTTTTGGGGTAAGGATATTTTTAGTACTGACTTTATAATTGGGTTCATAATCTATTTAATACTTACCTTTTTATAGTGCTAGATAACTTGTACCCACTTCTTGAGCTATGCAAGTTGAGAGTTCATAGTATGACACTCTTCATCGAATTGAATATTAAAGTCATGAATTAAGCACCACTTTACAATCTTGGACTACTTGTTCTAATCATTTGAAAATCATTTTCCTCTCTCTAGTATAATGACTCAATCAATAGACATACAAATGGAAGGCCTTCAATGTAATTATTCGTATCATAATATGTCCTCATATAGAAAGCAATCAATTAGTTTTTAGAAATCACATAGCTTGGTGATCCTCATATTTAATACCCATTTTTGGTGCTATGGCATTTTTTCTTACTTCTCTATTTTTGGTGTATCTTCAATTGTGAATTACATCACTTCTAATAGACCCATATTTTTCATAGGTTTTAAACATTTATGTTTCAAATTTTCCTCCACATCATTTTGATCATTATGTCTTATATTTTATGCTATCACTTAACTCTCCAGTTGTATCTCCTAGCATTGTTAACCCCCAAAAGAATACCACCATCAAGGTGTTGGATGGAGTGATTAAAAATGAGGAGGGATGAGGAGGGATTGAGTAGAGATGATGATGGATGGTGAGGGTCAATAAGGGAGTGATTAGTGAGGATAAGGAAGTGATTAGGGATGATGAGGGATGTTGAGGGTTGATGAGGGAGTGATTAGGCATGATGAGAGATGATGAAGGAACAATTAGAGATGATGAGGGATGATGAAGTAGATATTAGGGATGATGAAGGAATGATTATAGATGATGAGGGATGATAAAGTAGTGATTAGGGATGATGAAAGTTAATGAGGGAGTGATTAGGAATGATTAGTGAGTGATTATAAATTATAAGGAATGATAAGGGTCAATAATGGAGTCATTAGGGATGATGTGGGATGAGGAGGGAGAGATTAAAATAGTGATGGATGATTAATAAATGATTAAGGATGATGAGGGATGGTGAGAGCCAATGAGGGATTGATTAGGGATGGTGAGGGTCAATGAAGGACAAATTATGAGGGATGAGGAGAGAGTGATTTGGGATGATCAAGGATAGTCAAGGTTAATGAGGGAGTAATCAAGATGATGAGAAAATGATTAGAGATGATGAAAGATAATGAGGGTCAATGATGGAATACTTAGAGATAGTGAATAATGAAGAGAGACTAATCAGGGGTGATGAGGTATGATTAATAAATGATCATGTATGAGGGAGGAATGATGAATAAGTGAAATTAACATGAAGTGGTCATTTGATGTGTACAGGTCATCAATGTGACCTATGTTACCCAAATCACACCACTTTGGATCAAGTTCAAAGTGAGTGGTTTGAAAACTTCAATTTTGACAAACCTAGGAATGCTATAAATGGTATTAATAAATATAGAAAGCATAAAAAATTTAAAAATAGCTATATATTTACCAAAAATGGACATTAATTACAAAATTTATGCCTTGAAATCCCTAGGTTCAATACTTAGACCCTAAAAATGCCTAAGTATTGATCAGATTAGATTTTGAAAAAATATTTTCCACATCATAAGGCATATAACTATGAGACTAACTCTACTAGATGTAGATTGACCCTAATTTGTTATATTTATTAAAATAAATTTAAAGTATAAATAAATAAATGTAACAATATAAATGTAAACTTATAATGTAAAAATGGGTATGTGTACGGAGTTGGGGCAAAATTCTATTAACATACCAAACAATGCATATGTGTTATTACATTATGGGTATGCATTATTGTCATAACTCTTATGCATTATGGCTCAATATACCAAATCCATAATGTGTACACATTTTTTATATAATGAACATGTTTTTTAGCAATAGGAATGTGTATATGTTATAATAATGCATATGTGTTCCTATAATTAAAATTAACATTCAAAAAAATTGATTTAATCTACAAAAATTACCTCTTCTTCATGGTGGCATCGTCTATCTCACAACTGTAGGAGAAAAGTAATGATTTCCATGCGAGCTAAAAAATAAAATGAAAAACTAGAGGGAAAAATGCAAACACAAATGAGAAAAAGTGAAACGAGCAATTTGGGTTTTTTTTTAATGTCTAGGTAATGTGTAAATAACATAATTCTCCACAAATAGAAAGACTTCAAACCAAGGACCTTATTCAATTCACCTTCCTTGAAATAAGACAATATAAATAGCACCAACCTGTGAAATAGGGTACAAATTGATTTATCTTTATTTGAGTTTCCTATATAATCACAAGAGAAATATGTAAATGTTAACCACATAAGAAATCAATTCCCTTATTGATTTCTAAAGAGATTTAAACTCGAGTTTCCAAATTTTATTTTTAGGCTTCTGCACCTAATTGACTCTCAATAGATTAAAATCATAATTTGACTCTTCCACAAGCTAAGAAATACTTTCTCGAGGTATTTAAAACACAATAAAGGTTATCCAAGCCTTTTACCAAGCTATAACATTCAAAAGTAATGAAAACTCACCTTTGACCTTTTGAAGCATTCTCCAAAAATGAGCATCTATAGGCAGGTGAAAACATATTGGAGTTCTTGGACACTTTTAGGATGATATGCGGTTAAAAAACCAATTTTACATGTTATTTACCTAATTAAACTTGTATTATTCCCTTCAAATGATCAAAAATCCAACTTTGCTCTTTATGCCTTTAAGACTGTTTGTGGGGTTTCGAGCTTGCCTATGGGTTTGTATGGAGTTTAGAGTGTGGACACTATTTAAAGGCATTTTAGAGGATTTAAACCATACTATTATTATTTTGAAACACTTCCATAATATTTTAACCCATTTTTATACCTTAAACCTCAAAGAAACATGTATGCACTAATGATGGCCATCATGAGACATGAAGGTGACTATGTATAAATAATGGACACTTCCACTTACCACATGACATTTACAAGATTATAGATAGGTATAATATTTTATTAGGACAAATCCTACCAAGTTTCAAATATTTTAGATGCATACTTTGGCATGTGGACCTTTTTTTACCAAACTTTACCTTTAAGATGCCTACTTGCTTCCTACATGCCTAAAGTTGTCTTTCTTCAAACTTTTACTTTAAAAATTGCATTTTATAAACTTAATATGGAATATTAGGTTTCAAATATCTTATTATACCATTTTAATACCTTTCCATGTCTTAAACTACTCATTAATACTCAAAAATGATTAAATCTTCATTTACTCTTCAATGGTTGCCAACTAACTGCAAGAGATTTGTGTAAGAATAAAGAAAATTTTCACATTTTTTAGGACCTTTATGATGGCATATAATGTTTTTATGGGTCATGTATACCATTCATACCAAATTTCATCCTTTGAATTGACCTGTAGATGCCCCAAAATGTCCAATTCATCCAAGATAGGCTCCAATGTTGACCATGATTACACATGGGGTTAACTATTCTAAAATAATTAATAAAATATTTTTTATACGTATATTAGGTCATAATGAGTCTTTCCACCAAATTTTGTGATTAGATAATGCATATTTTTGCTTGTATGCCTATTTTTCAAAAAACTAATGACATGTTACCTGCTTCGTCAAGTTTCAAAACTTTTTTTCCTTCCCTTTTGCCTTCATTTGAGGTAGAACAAGGTGAATGTGCTTTTAATATGTCATGATCATCCTTTAAATTATTCCACCCTTCATTGGTTTGCATTTACCCTGATTCAACCCTTTAGTATGTCTTCCCATCTTCCTTAACTTCTCTTACTTGTCAACTTTCTCACTCTTGGCTTCCTGAAGTGTTCTTCTCTACTCTTAGGCTCTACATGGATATTACTCATCCACTCACTTTATACCATTCATCTTCAATACATAATCTTTTAAGCTATCTCACACTAGCTTCCAATAGCCTTTGATGACCAAATCTCTTCATGCTTAAACCAAGTCTCCTATAGGCATTCTTTA
Source organism: Torreya grandis (assembly GCA_037957365.1). NCBI lineage: Eukaryota > Viridiplantae > Streptophyta > Pinopsida > Cupressales > Taxaceae > Torreya > Torreya grandis. Next base: position 1,752,168 of record JARHVA010001113.1, read on the forward strand.
TCTAGGATAACCTTTATATCTTAGAGGAAATTATTGATAAAATTTACCTCTCTCATGACACTTACATTTATTTCCAAACTCACACCATTCATTAAATTCCCATACTTCCTCTTTTGCTTTCACTAACTTCTTATTAGGCTATCCTCTTAGGTCTCCAATACCAAATATTGGTATAGGTCTCAATGGATCAATATTTTATCTTAGTTGGTCTAAATTGACCCTATCACATTTTTCTTAACCTTTTATAACTATTCAAACACACTTCAACCTTAAATTCCACATATAAGGCTCATAAGGACAATCCTAGCCTTGTAGCCTTTTTTTGTTTATTTGGTCAAAATAGGCATTTTTTTCAAGATTTAATCACATTCAGAGCCACCTTATATCTACTTACAAGTGTGTGTCAAGTTTCATGACCTAACTCCACACCTAGAGCACACTTCCTTTGTAACCCATCTCTTCATTAGGCCTAATTAGCCCTTAAGCACACCCACGGGTCTAAAAACCATATTAGACAACCCCCTTTCAATATAAAACCTCTTGATTCACTTTATTCACATTAATTAGGTATGATTACAAATTTTTAACATTTTTCTATAGTTAAAACTCCCTAAAAAATCAAAACCCTAATCTAGGGGTTCTCTTCCTCTTTATAGGCCTGAGAGCTTATATAATTCCATTTATTGAGATTAACAAGGTTTCAAAGGACCTAACTTCCACATCTAGGTCTATTTTCACCCCCTATATCTATACAACTTATTTATAAGTCTTATTTAATCCATCTAATACCCCAACACAACAAAATATAAGTACATAAAGTTGGGGAACAAAAGGGAGCCTACTTGTAGATATGATTTTCATAAAATTTCAAAAATCTGAACTTATATAGATAATTTGAGATATCTACACTCCAAATTAGAAGATGTTGTAAGAACATGAAATGTAGATTTTTTTGTCTAGTTTTTAGAACACTATTTTTTTTTTAAATAATTAAGTATAACTAGGTCAAAAATATAAAATTTAAAGAGGAACTCCTATACTTATAAAAATAAAATAGAGTAGATAGATGGTTGTGTGGCCCAACATTTTTTGAGTAATGTTTAATATTATTTCAAACCCTTTGGAAAATATTTATATAATATCTTCTAGTTTGTGACCTATATTATTTTATATTTTTTTAATAAATATTTTTTTATGAATTTTCTAAATAAATAGATACTAAAAATTGGTAAAAAAATGGATAGTCAGTCATGCGCCCCCCTTAACTACATCAAAAAAATAAAAATCATTTTTTTTTATGTGTGTATAATTAGGCCTAGTTTGTGATCATATAACTTGTTTTTCACTTGGATAAATGAAAAAAAATTACATAAACATGTAGAGGCATGTAGTGGCTTAAAAAAGTAATAGTTAGAAATCAACATAGTTTGAAACCTTAAACTAGTCCAAAAATTATGAAAATCATATTTTTGGAAAAAGAAGAGCATGATCATTGTGATGGTATTAAGTTTTTGAATTTTTCCATTGAAATTCATAGTGTATTTTTTGATTGCGTTATATTTTCATAACAACCAAAAACACAAATTTGTTCTTGAAAAAACAAAAAAACACTAGAACAAGATCATAAAGCTAATCTTGACTTGAAGCTGATATTTACTACTCTAAATGTTAAATATAAGTTTTTGTTTATATTGTTAAGTAATCTTATAATCTAAATTTATTTTATTAAATATAATAAATTTTGGTCACTCTGCATCTAATAGAGTTGGTCTCACAGCTGCATGCCTTAAAATGTGAAAAATAATTTTCTAAATTCTAATATGGTCAGTACTTAGGCATTTTTAGGGTCTAAGTATTGAATCTAGGGATTTTAGGGCATATATTTTGCAATTGATGTCCTTTTTAAGTAAACATATAGTCATTTTTTATGTTTTTGTGCCTTATAAATTGCATTTTAGCATTTTTAATAAGCCCAGGTTTGTCAAATTGAAGTTTAAAAATCACTCACATTGAACTTGATGCAAAGTAGTGTGATTGGGATATCATAGGTAACAATGATGACTTGCACACATCAAACGACCACTTTTTGTTAAATTCACGTGTTCATCATCCCTCCCTTATCTTTGATCATTTCCTACTCATTCCTCATCACCTTTAATCACTCTCTCATCATTCCTCATTGTCCCTAATCACTCCCTCATTGAATCTCACTATCCCTAGTCATCTCTAATCACTCCTCCATTAACCCTCACTATACCTCATCATCTATAATCACTCTTCCTCATCCCTCATTATCTTTATTTTCTTCTTCTTCATTTATCATCATCCTTAATCATTCCCTCTTCATCCCTAATCACTCCCTCATTGACCTTCATTATCCCTCATCATCTCTAATCCCTTCCTTATCATCCCTAATCACTCTTTTATTAAATATCACATCCCTCATCATCCACAATAAATCCCTCATAATCCCTAATCACTCTTCCCTCATCCCTCATCATCCCTAATCTCTCCCTTACTATCACTCACCATCCATCATCACTATGTCATTGACTCTCACCATCCCTCATCATCCATAATCACTCCCTCATCATCTGATGTAATTATATACTCTAAAGGTATCTTTGATTTCAATCATATGTTGTTTAATCCACTATAATATAAAATAACTCTTTTCCACGACTTGTGTTGTCAATACCCATTTGTGATAGTCAATTTTATTACTTAATAAATTAGATGATCTTCCAAATTTATAGTCATGTAACATAAGTACTAGCAAAAATAGACTCTAAATTTTAGTTCATTGATTTATCTTTATTATGTATTTGACTAGATGAAAATTTATTTGATTCCACCTTTGGTAGTTTGGTTCAAAGGATAAAAATTAAACACAAATATCTTTTATAATTTTATAATTCTGAGAAGATTTGAATATATGCAAAGTTATTTGGTGTTTCCCATTCCTATATGACTTGAATATTAGTCAAGTTCACATATGCACTCCTTGTGTGTGTAATATATCCCAAATATTTTATCTATTTCATGGAAAATGAACATTTATTCATGTTATCATAAAAATGTGTTTTTTCAAAATGTTGAACACTAGTTTAACATTCCATAGATGTTCATCCCATGTTTTATAAAGATTAGGATGTCATCAAGGTAGATAAAATGGAATAGTTAAAGGACCTAAAAATGTCTTTCAACATCTCAATGTATGAATTCACTACATGAGTTAACACAAAATGCATAATCAACTAGTGAAGGAATCCTTCCTTTATTTTTAATACTATATACCAAATGTCCAGAGGTTCAACATGAATATGATGATACCCAAACTTAAGATCAATTTTGGAAAACAATTCTACACCATGAATATGGCATAAAAATGCCTTAATATTTAGATGAGGATAATAGTTCTTAACTTTAATATTGATAAGATGTTTTTAATTGATTCGCAACCTCATGTCTCATCCTTCTTTGACACAAGCACAATTGGGATTATACAAGGCAATGATTTAGGCATGATGTGTCCATCATCCATGATTTCATGGATCTACCACTTGATCTATTCATTATATAGAAATGATATGTTGTATGAAGAGGTTTTAGGTAGAGGTAGTCAATGGATCAAATCAATAGTATTGTTTAGTGTACAATATGTAGGAAATTATTTAGGTGATTGAAAGATATCCATGTATTCATCTAGATTATGTTTTAATTATTTTGTCTTTGTTATTGATGGACAAACCACACTATGATATGGTACCACAAGGATGTTATTAAATTTACTTTTTACCATCAAGAGTATACTTCTTACTAGAATTGACAAGATTATTACACTCACTAGCACTAATAACTGAAATCTTATGAACTAACTATGATATATGGTATTTTAGATCATGACAATCTATCACAACATTTCAAGGATTTACTTCATATACTACTTGTTAATGGTAAATATATGGTTTACCACATGTAAAACATCACATACCTCTAATGGTGAGATGTCACCAAGAATTGCATCTTTAAAAATTTTAATTTTATACACCAAATGACATTACTAGGTGATCCTTTTTTTAGAGCCTAAACTAGACCATACACTAGCATATGGTTATGGATGATGCATCAATTTCATGTTTAATTTTTTATGTTGATTTTTGTGGGTGTGTTCATTTTTTTACCATTTTTTATAATTTATTTTTGGGGGAAGTAAATAATTTTTAGAACCAACCATATGATTGGGTTCATAATCTATTTTATAATTACCTTTTTTATAGTGATAGATAACTTGTACCCACTTCTTGAGCTATGAAAGTAGAGAGTTCATAGTGTGACACTCTTAATTGAATTAAATATTAAATTTATGAATTAAGCACCACTTCAAAATCTTGGACTAATTGTTCTAATCATTTGAAAATCATTTTCCTCTCTCTGGTATGATGACTTAATCAATAGACATACAAATGGAAGGCCTTCAATGTAATTATTCAGATCATAAGATGTCCTCATATGGAAAGCGATTAATTGGTTTCAAGAAATCACATAGCTTGGTGATCCTCATATTTGTTACACATTTTTGGCGCTATGGTATTTTTTCTTACTTCTCTTTTTCTGGTGTATCTTCAATTGTTAATTACATCACTTATAATAGACCCATATTTTTTCATAGGTGTTAAATATTTATGTTTCAAATTTGCCTCCACATCATTCTAATCATTATGTCTTATATTTTATGCTAGTACTCAACTCTCTACTTGTATCTCCTATAATTGTTAAACCCCAAAAAAATACCACCATCAAGGTGTTGGATGGAGTGATTAAAAATGAGGAGGGATGAGGAGGGATTTAGTAGAGATGATGATGGATGGTGAAGGTCAATGAGGGAGTGATTAGAAAGGATAAGGGAGTGATTACGGATGGTGAGAGATGATGAGGGTTAATGAGGGAGTGATTAAGGGTGATGAATGATGATGAAGGAATGATTAGAGATGATGAGGGATGATGAAGTAGTGATTAGGGATGATGAAGGTTAATGAGGGAGTGCTTATGAATGATGAGGGAGTGATTATAAAGTATGAGGAATGGTAAGGGTCAATAAGGGAGTGATCAAGGGTGATGAAGGATGAGGAGGGAGTGATTAAGACAATGAGGGATGATTAATCGATGATTAAGGATGATGGAGCGATTAAGGATGATGAGGGATTGTGAGAGCTAATGAGCGAGTGATTGGGGATAATGAAGGAGTGATTAATGATGATGAGGGATGGTGAGGTTCAATAAATGATTGATTATTTATGATGAGGGATGAGGAGAGATTGATTTGGGATGATGAATGATAGTCAAGGTCAATGAGGGAGTAATTAGGATGATGAGAGAATGTTTAGAGATGATGAAAGATAGTGAGGGTCAATGAGGGAATAATTAGGGATAGTGAATAATGAAGAGAGACTAATTAGGGGTGATTATGTATGATTAATAAGTGATATTGGATGAGGGAGGGATGATGAATAAGTCAAATTAATACAAAGTGGTCATTTGATGTGTACAGATCATCAATGTGACCTATGCTACCCAAAACACACCACTTTGGATCAAGTTAAAAGTGAGTGGTTTGAAAATATCAATTTTGACAAACCTAGGAATGTTATAAATGGAATTAATCAATCTATAAATAATAAAAACTTTAAAAATGACTATATATTTACCAAAAATGGACATTAATTACAAGAGTTATGCCCTAAAATTCCTAGGTTCAATACTTAGACCTTGAAAATGCCTAATTATTGATCAGATTGGATTTTGAAAAAATATTTTCCACATCATAAGGCATACAACTATGAGACTAACTCTATTATATGTAGACTAACCCTAATTTATTATATTTATAAAAATAAACTTAAAGTATAAGGAAATAAATGTAACAATATAAATGTAAACTTATAATGTAATAATGGGTATGTGTACAGAGTTAGGGGATAATTTTATTGACATACACAATAATGCATATGTGTTATTACATTATGGGTATGCATTATTGTAATAACGGTTGTGTATTATGGCTCAAGATACCCAATCGATAATGTGTACACATTTTTTATATAATGAACACGTACATGCTTTTTTATAAATAAGAACGTGTACATGTTATAATAATGTGTATGTGTTCCTATAATTAACATTAACTTTCAAAAAAACTAATTTAATCTACAAAATTTACCTCTTATTCATAGTGGCATCACCTATCTCACAAATGTAAGAGCAAATTTAATGATTTCCATGTGATTAATTATTTTAAAAGAAAAATCAAACAACTAATAACTATTAAATAATACAAAATTAATTATAAAATTTTATGTATTCAAAACTTATTTCAACTATTAATAAACACAAATATTAAGAATTACTAATACATTAAAAACCCACAACACTTTTGAGTGCAGTAATATCATTGAACCCTTAATTTGCACACATAGAATACAAAATAATTAATGAATGTAATAGCCCACTCTCAACTTACGTCATCCATATCAATAATTAAAATTTTGAATTGCATATATTAAGTAGCACCACCTTTTCAAATTGAAATAAAATTTTAATATCATAATTTTTATGATAATATAAAACATCTAGAGTAAAAAAGAATGGCTTACAAAATAAAACATCTAATAATTTGCATTGTTATAAAATCTTCAAGTTCATTACAACCTTCATGAAAAGCCTATTCTAAAAGGAAAAAATGCATTTTTTGAAAATAATGTTTTGAATAACATTAAATTTTTGAAATGTACATTAAACTAAAAATTATAATATAAATGTATTAATAACACACTTATGAAAAGGGTTTTAAATATAGTTTTAACATAGAAGCAAAAAGGGTTGTGTTAAGGAGACTTGGTGCGTAGAATTATTTGGCGTAATTCCAAAACAACTAGCTTCAAAGATCTTGGAATTGACTATTAACTCCAAAATTATTTGAGATGGACTCATAGGACATGTGTGTTAATCATCCATGTATGTATGGGAATAAAATAACCTTTAGGGACATATATCAATTTGCAATAACACTTCCATCGATATTTCTTGACATATTTCAATTGGGAAGGCTTATATGAAGGAAAGTTGGCCAAGCATTAATGTATTCATCCATTCTTTTATTATGATAAGTATTCACATTTACGAGGTAAACCATCATTTTATTTAATCTGGACATATGTTTAAGAATTTGGATTTATAGAATCGTCATTTCTAGTTTTATAATTGATGAAATTAAATTCTAATATTACTAAAACTGGTTTTTAACTAGTGTGATAGTGGATTACAATATTGTTATTATTGGTTTTTAAATAAAGTGATGTCATATTCTAATGTAGCTATTATTGGATTCCAAAGTATAATGTGATAATAGATTCTAATTATATATTAACTGGTTTTTCACCTTTAAATTCATATTTAGGGGAAATGGATCAATAATTGAGAATGTTCTAATTGTTGAAATGGGTCCTAATAATTTATATAATGTGACCCCATAATTATCACGCTATTACCTAATTATAGTTATTATAGTATTATTTAATATTCATCCAAATTTTACCATATATTAATTAATCACATCATGACATGTAAGATTCCAAATTTTTGGGTTTTGGCATTATTGAGTGAACTTGTTAATCTCTTAAATTGATGTTTCAAAATTATTCCATTGTCATAAGAAAAATATAGAATTCTTTTGTTTGCTTCTGTTAGTTTATGTGGACTGTTAAGTCACAAACATTTGTCAGATTGGTTATTCAGCTGTGGTGAGTTCTAAATGATGAAATTTAGTGAGGTCATAGTACCTAATACTTAAAAAGTCTATGCACCAAATTTTAGATCATTTGGAGTTATGATGGAAATGTATTGTCTAATTTTTTTCAAACTATGTTTGCGACATTTGACAATATTTTTATCTTATTTGGGTGAGAAATGGATGATAAATTTTTTTGAGATCATATTAACTATAATGTAAAAACTATGTACCAAATTTTAGACAATTTGGAATGACAAAAAAAATTTAATGTCTGATTTTGTCAAGTTGTGTCTACAACACTTTTTAAGGTGGTTCTCTTGTTCAGGTGAGATTTATATTTCTAAATTTGGTGAGATAGTATTACCTGACATGTCAAACCTATGTACAAAATTTCATACCTTTTTAAAGTTACTACAGTAATGTGCCATATGCTTCTATCAATCTATGTTATCCATCTAATATGTGACAATTGGCAAGATGGTTCTTTACTTGTCATGAGAATTAGAATTCCAAATTAGGTGAAATGATAGAGACTATAGTGTAAAACTTGTATTTAAAAATTTAAATTATTTAGATAAATGTCAGTAAATTTATGATAGTTTTTGTAACTATCACTCGATTTGAAAACGTCCCTTGAGTGCCTAGGAATCAATAGTTTGGTTATTTATTGTAGTAGCTCTTGGGAAGCTAATATTTTAGGAGGTGTTTTATGTTTCAATTTTATTCCTATATGTAAATTCTCTCATTTTGAAATGGAAAAATGGTAATGTTTGAAAGTTACGTGTGGTTGTCTCTCCTTTGTGACACATGGAAGGAGTTGTTAACGATAGTTTGGGATTTAATCGTGAAAACTAAAATATGCCAAATTATTGTGTGTCATGTGGAGTTCAATAAATTTTAAGGGACACCCCATGAAGCTTGGGATGTTAAGAGGAATATGGAATGGAAAAAATATTGGGAGAGAGGGACGAGTTGTGAAGGAACAGAAGTCTACACAAGCATAACAAAGAGTTGTATTAGTTCAATAAGAATTGTATGAGAATATTAAACTCTTTCATGTAATGTAATATTTTTTTAGGGTTATGTGCTTGTATCAAATTACCTTTTATAGCTTGTTATCTATATTTTCACTATTTTTTAGATGAAAAAGTTTTTATTTAAGTTAAATTTATATTAAGTTTCTTGGTGTTGGTCGATGTGACTCTAAAGTGTGATTATTCTACTCATTTTTTTGTATAAATAACTTTTTAATATAATGTTATATTAATATATTCAAAAATATTCTCAATAAAAAATTACTTTAAATATTAGTCTAAATAAATAAAATAACTTAACGAGAATATTAAAATGTAAAAAAATCATATCAATATAATTTTCAAAAAAATTATCTATTTTATCAAACAAAATATGTAATATATTTGGTTATAAAATAAAAATAATAATATTTCCATACAATTTATAATATTTGTATAAATATTTCACATGAGTCACAATATAGAATATAACATCCAAACATTGAAGGGAAAAAAAGAACTTAATATCATTTTAACTTACATTTTAAAATAGTGAATATTAATCTACCTGCATGTTCAACCTTGGTTACCCTCAAACATGGTATGGAGAATCATGAAAAATTACTCAAAATAGCCTTGCATCTGATATTATTTTTATGGATTTTTTCATTGATATGTATGCAACATGTGGGATCATATAGACTTCCTTCGATTTGTTTAAAAGAATGGCCTAATGAGATGTCATTTCTTAAACTACAATGATTGTAGTGCGTTCACCCAATAAAAATGAGGTCTATAATGTTTTTTTAATAATATTAATTATAGAAAAAAATGCTAATTTTATTTATAACTAAAATTATTTCCAAGATAAATGCACACATATATGAAAGTTACTTTATTCATACATGTTAAATTTCAAAATAATTATGTAAAATTCATTTTTCTAAATAATTTTATGAGGAATGTATTCAAAAATTAATTATAATTTTTAATTGTTTAAATTTTAAATTCAATATAAGACATAACAACTATTCAAAATATAAAGATGTGTGATGTGTGTGAACAAATTACATGTTTAGTGTACACATTTTTAAAAATTATTGTTAAAACATGTATGGTTTACAGAATCTATTTGCACTTTTTAAACAATTAATTTAGTCAATAAAACTCAATCAGTGTATATTTAAGCCGAAGGCTTATATGGTGGGGTAAGGTCCCAAGATTTGTCTCGCAAAGAGATAAAATGATATATTATATTGTTAACAACCTGGTTTTGATTGGTGGTGGTATGGGGGAGGTGGTGGTGTAGAACGGTTTGGTATCATATGATGCCCCTCTTTATGGACACTTTGAAAGTGATGGTAAGCCCCTAAACTTGTCACCCTCATCGAAACCCTAGTGGCCATGAAAGGTAGATGATTTCAACAAACTCAGCCCAAGAGCAACACCACCACCATTAATTTTATCTCATCTATTTCAACTCAAGTGGAACTGCATTCCATTTTAGTCAAGGATTTCAACAAACTTAGAAAGCCCCTCTATGCTTTCAACAGACTAAAAATATGCATTTATCTCCATGGGGATTCATTTTTAATTTCTTATTACTCTTTCCCATTGTGTAGCCTATTAAAATGATTTAGCCCAATATTTTCTCATCCTGGCTTGAGTTTGATGTAGAATTGAAATTCTTAAAATAACATAAGCCACCTAGATATTCATCCTCCCAACATTGGCTTGTTAGCCAAGTAGTGTAATGCTTAGTGATCTGTAAATAACTCAAATGGTGTAGCTAGTAGGTAATGTTGAAACTTTTACATCATAAACACCATAGATAATGCCTCCCTCTTGGTAGTTGTATAGTCATTTTTTATAATAGATAGTTTCCTGGTAGTAAAATGTATGGGATGGTCTAATCCATATTCACTTGGTTGTACTAAAACAACTCCTATTATAGTACCAGAAGCATCCACATGTACGTGTGATGGCTTCTTCCAATCAAGAAAAACTAGAATTGGTGCTATTACCAGAATTTATTTTAGTTTAATGAATGATGCTTGGTATTTTTTTGTCCATTCAAACTATGTATCTTTATGTGATATTTTATCCATGGGCACTGATATGGATGCATATCTTTTGATAAATTTTCTATAGTATCCAGTATCACCGAGAAATGTGTGCACTTCTATAGAGTTGGTTGGAGGTGGCATCCCTATTATTATAGTAATCTTAGTTGGATCAACCAAAATACCATTGCTACATACTACATGGCCTATCAAAACACCAAAAGGTGTAAATAATATCCATTTCTTCAAATTCAAAGCAATGCATAAAGCACAACACTGTTCTAGCATTAATCATAATTATGTTAAATGTTTTATAAATAGAGAGAAAATAGCCCAGTTTTCCAAATAGACTTATATAAATTCATAGATGAATTATTTGAATGCATTTAGTATAGCCATAAAAATACTATAGGCACACTCTTTAAGCCAAAAGGCATTACCTTATATGCAAATGATCCCCATTTAGTTGCAAAGGTAGTCTTGGCTTAGTCTTCCTTTGTGATAAGAATCTGATGATACCCATTAAAGCCATCTGTGAATGAATACACTTCATGCCATATGGTAGACTTAAGGATTTCATATGTGAATGGTATTGGGAACAGGTAATTGATGAAAGCATCATTGAGTGCATGGTAGTCTCCACACACTTGAATCTCCCCTATATTCATTGGCTATACAAAAATAAGACTCACCCATTTTGTTTTTTCAACTAGATAAATGATTCCATCTTCATGAATTCAATAGAGGGGGGTCATTATCAAGGTATGCTTGAAAATTAGGAGAGCGGACATTGACTGAGCCATATCTTGAAAGGAGAGGGAACATTCTCATCTCTGTAGATAAAGGAGTGACTAGGGATAATCATGTAAAAGATTTGAAGGCAGATTCAAGCTGAATTCTTAAATAATTTGTGGGGGTTTTAATCAATGGGTCTATTGATATGCATAAATTATAAGAATCTAGCATGCAACCTATAACATATATATAGTAATGATATAGTCATTCATACATTACATCCACCACATACTTAATACTACATGTAGGTATGTAGTCACTCATAGGGTAAGTGCATAAAGTTTGGGGACAAAAAAGATCCTACCTATGGATATGATTTTCATAAAATATTAAAAATTTTAACTTGTGTAGATAATTTGATATATCTACACTAAAAATTAGAAGATGGTGTAAGAACATGAAACGTAGATTTTTTTGTCTAGTTTTTAAAACACTATTTTTTTTAAAAATAGTTAAGTATAACTAGGTCAAAAATCTAAAATTTAAAGATGAACTCCTTTTTTTTTTAAATAAAATAGAGTAGATAGATGGTTGTGTGGCCCAACATTTTTTGAGAAATGTTTAATAATATTTGAAACCCTTTGGAAAATATTTATATAACATCTTCTAGATTGTGACCTATATTATTTTATATTTTTTTAATAAATATTTATTTATGAATTTTTTAAGTAAAAGATACTAAAAATTAGTTAAAAAATGAATATTCGGTCGTGCACCCCCCTTAACAACCTCAAAAAAATCAAAATCATTTTTTTAATGTGTGTATCATTAGGCCTAGTTTGTGACCATATAACTTATTTTGCACTTAGATCAATGAAATAAAAATTACATAAATATGTATAGGCATGTATATTTGTGGCATGTAGTGGCCTAAAAAAGTAATAGTTTGAAACCTTAAACTAGTCCAAAAATTATGAAAATCATATTTTTAGAAAAATAAGAGCATGCTCGTCATGATGGTATTAAGTTTTTGAATTTTTCCTTTGAAATTCATAGTGTATTTGGTGATTGCATTATATTTTCATAACAACCAAAAAAATAAATTTGTTCTTGAAAAACAAAAAAAAACACTAGAACAAGATCATGAAGCTAATCTTGACTTGAAGCTGATATTTACTACTCTAAATGTTAAGTATAAGTTTGTGTTTATATTGTTAAGTAATCTTATAATCTAAATTTATTTTAGAAAATATAATAAATTAGGGTCACTCTGCATCTAATCGAGTTGGTCTCATTCCTGCATGCCTTACAATGCGAAAATTAATTTTCTAAATTTTAATCAGGTCAATACTTAGGCATTTTTAGGGTCTAAATATTGAATCTAGGGATTTTAGGGCATAAATTTTGTAATTGATGTCCATTTTTAATAAACATTGTTAGGTTGTGGAGATAAAAGCTTCACTGATGCAAACATGGAGGAGGTTGTTGAGAGGTTATTGAGTTGCAAAGCAACTGACGTCAGTCTGATCAACCGACATCGGTCATATCCAGTTAGCAGAGAAACCAACATTGGTCAGTATCGGCCAACATCATTCATCTCCAGCCAAACAGGGACTAACGTCGATTGCCTGTGCAGTTCTAAAACTGCTAGTTGACGAATAGTTAGTTTGACGAACTGGTTGTTTGTATGTAAAAGGCTATTTTTAGTCTTGGAGCTGCGGATCTAATTATTGTAATTAGATGTCTAATTATTGTTTACATGAGATCTATTTAAGAGACTCATGGGCTATATTGTAAAGTGTGAGGAATCAAAGTAGGGATTCCCTAGGTGCTAGATAGAGAGAGCAAGCTTGGCTCCTCATAGTGCCACAGTACCAAGTGTGTATGATCAGGTAGATCTATAGGTTGTGCAAGGTCTGGTAGAAGATCCACAGGGGTGCTGGTATGGTAGAATCATAAGGACTTGGTGAGGCAAGGACAAGGGTTCTATCTGAGGATGTAATAACAGGTTGGTATACAGGTTGTTGTAAGATCAGGTAGAAGATCTACATGTTGTAAGTAAGGTCGGTTGATCTGCAGGTGGGTGTGTGTGTGCGAGGTCAAAGGAGATCTGTGGGGTAGCAAGATTAAAGGTGATAGCAACACATCAAGGAGCAAGATCAGGTGAGATATACTTGGAGTACATTGTGTACTCAGAGTATGTGTGTATACTCAAACTTGGAGTACGTGGAGTACTTGGTGGACCGACAGTATTGTTACTAACTGGTGGACTGGTAGTATTATTACTGGCTATTAGAGGTGAACAATAACTCTATGTTTGAGTTTTTGGTTGGGACCGTAATTGAGAGAGTGAGCTCTTGAAGAGATTTATTGTTTATGCCCTAGAGGTGTGGGAGCCCTAGAGGAGTGTAAGGAAGAAGACTGTGGCATCTTCTTTGTTGTATTTCCTTCTGGAAGAGTATTAATACAATTGGGTATTGTCTCTCATATTCTGTGTTGTTTCTGAATTCTAGTTACTTGTTAAATTCCATGTTTAGTTGCTTGGTAATCAATTATGCTTCCTAGGTCCTGACAAGTGGTATCAGAGCTAAGGTTGTAGGGAGCAGGTTTGTGTTTGATTACAAGTCACTCTTAGGGGTTTCTAATTGAGTGGGAGTAAAGTAATGGTAGAAGAAAGTACACTAAGAATGGAGGAATTCAAAGGCATGAATGGTCAATTAAAGTGTTATGGAAAGAAAGAGCAGGTAAAGAAAGATTATTGGTTGGTTGAAGATCAGCATGAAGAAAATAAAGAAGCATGTGTTGCAGAGATTATTGCACTAGTTGTTCTTTTTGTTCCTTGGATAAAGTAGAATCTTGGTTTATAGATTCTACTGCCTCTTTCCATGCAGCCCCAAATAGAGTATTTTTCTATGTTAAGGTCCATGGAGACTTTGGAAAGATTTATTTAGGGGTTTGTGAGCCTTGTCAAAGTTTTGGCAAAGGGGAAGTACGGCTGAAATTGCAGACGGCCAACACATGGGTGTTGAAGGAGGTCATGCAGGTCCCAATCTTAAAGATGTGGCTAATTTCTTTAGGAAAGTTGGGTGATGAGAGATGCATAAAAACTCTCACAGTGGATGCACTTGAATTAGCATGTGGTAAGAAAGTAGGTACTCTTTATCTACTTGCTTGTATTACTGATTCTTCTTCTATTGCGAAGACGTGGCTTTGTAGGCTTGGTCACATGAGCAAGAAGGAGATGCATATTCTTAAGAGGAAGTCAGATGTCTTTGACAAAATTGAGAACTGGAAAACCTTGGTGTTCTTGGAGGAGATGATGGGCGGAGATCAGTGGATGAGACTGGATATCTTTGAGCAGGGTAGTTTGGATAGGGTTTTAATTCAAATTAAGCTTGTGGGTAAAAAGACATCACTCATAGGAAAACACAGGTATCGACATTGGTTAGGAGAAATTAGCATCGAACAGATAGGCACCAATGTCGTTCATGTGCAGATAGGCAAAGTTGGTGGTGTCGGGCAAGTGGCGACTGACGTCGGTAGGATAATCAGCGTCGATGACCAAGTCAATTGCATAGAATCAATGTCGATCAGATGCAGACTGGGTGGTGACCGATGACGGTCACTAAAATAGATTTTAGGTGAAAAGCAAGCTATCAAGGAGTCTCAAACGCCCATGTGGAGGACTGAAAGGGTAAGTAAGCCTCAAATTCATTATTCCTCTTCTTTGATGCAGGTAGAGTCCAGGAAACAGTGGGAGCATGGCATGACTCAGGAATTTGATTCCTTGGAGAACCAAACAGTAGTTTTGATAGGGTTGTTGGCTGGGAAAGCACTGAAAGGTGAATGGATTCCTAGGTTAAAGAATAGAGTGAATGGACAGGTGAGACGGAAGGCCAGGTCATATGGTCTTGAGGAAGCTCCAAGACAGTGGTACAAGTTTGACAGGTGTATGACAAAGCATGGCTTTAGTCAGTGTCATTGTAACCATTGTGTTTTCTTTACCAATTTGGATAGTGGTCGTGACATTATCCTGTTACTATATGTGGATGATAAGCTTATTGCAAGTTCATACATGTAGGGTTTTACTGAGCTAAGGGTAAAGTTAGTTCAGTGGTATGTCATGAAGAATTTGGGAGCAACAAAATTCTTTGGCATGAGTAATCCTAGAGACAGAAAATATCACAAGTTGATGTTGTCACAGGATGATTGTGTGAAGGTAGTGCAGGATGCAAAATGACAAGCGCACCTATGGATGGACAGTTCACAGAATAGGGTCCCCAATCACATGATGAGGTTGAGTACATGTGTACTCCCTAATTTTGCCCCAGTAGCAGGTGTTGTCAACAAGGTTGTGGCCAATCTAAGAAGGAAGCACTAGAAAGCGGTTCAGTGGGTTTTCAGGTATCTGAGAGGGACTAGTAGTAGGGGTTCATGCTATGCAGGGTCAGGCACTTCGGATATGGCAGGTTACTTGGATGACAGGTGTTGCACCACAGGATGTGTGGTAGTTGGTCTTCAAGATTGAGCTTGAAGAGGGATACAAGCCAGAAAATAAATTAGATGGTGTACAAGTACAGGTATAGTGTAGCTATTTATCTCCAAGTGGGAGATTGTTAGGTTGTGGAGCTAAAAGCTTCACTAATGCAAACATGGAGGAGGTTGATGAGAGGTTACTGAGTTGCAGAGCAACCAACGTCAGTCTGATTAACCGATGTCAGTCATATCCAGTGAGTAGAGCAACTGACATCGATTAGTATCGGCCGATGTCGGTCATCTCCAGCCAAACAAGGACCGACGTCGGTCACTTGTGCAGTTCTAGAACTGCTAGTTGATGAATAGTTAGTTTAACGAACTAGTTGTTTACATGTAAAAGGCTATTTTTAGTCTTGGAGCTGTGAATCTAATTATTGTAATTAGATGTCTAATTATTGTTTGCATGAGATCTATTTAAGAGACTCATGGGTTGTATTGTAAAGTGTTAGGAATCAAAGCAGAGATTCCCCAGGTGCTAGATAAAGATAGCAAGCTTGGCTCCTCATAGTGCCACAGTACCAAGTGTGTATGATCAGGTAGATCTACAAGTTGTGTAAGGTCTGGTAGAAGATCCATAGGGGTGCTGGTATGGTAGAATCATAAGGACTTGGTGAGGCAAGGACAAGGGTTCTATCTGAGGATGTAAGATCAGGTTAGTCTGCAGATTATTGCAAGATCAGGTAGAAGATCTACATGTTGTAAGTAAGGTCAGTTGATCTGCAGGTGGGTGTGTGTGTGCGAGGTCAAAGGAGATATGTGGGGTATCAAGATCAAAGGTGATAGTAACACATCAAGGAGCAAGATCAGGTGAGATATACTTGGAGTACATTGTGTACTCAGAGTATGTGTGTATACTTGGACTTGGAGTACGTGGAGTACTTGGTGGACCGGCAGTATTGTTACTAACTAGTGGACTGGTAGTATTGTTACTGGCTGGTAGAGGTGAACAACAACTCTATGTTTGAGTTGTTTGTTGGGACCATAATTGAGAGAGTAAGCTCTTGAAGAGATTTACTGTTTATGTCCTAGAGGTGTGGGAGCCCTAGAGGAGTGTAAGGAAGAAGACTATGGCATCTTCTTTATTGTATTTCCTTTTGGAAGAGTATTAATACAATTGGGTATTGTCTCTCATATTCTGTGTTGTTTCTGAATTCTAGTTACTTATTACTTGTGGTTAAATTCCGTGCTTAGTTGCTTGGTAATCAATTGTGCTTCCTAGGTCCTGACAAACATATAGTAATTTTTTATGTTTTTATGCCTTATAAATTACTTTTCGGGATTTTTAATAAGCCTAAGTTTATCAAAATAGAAGTTTGAAAATCACTCACATTAAACTTGATGCAAAGTGGTCTCATTGGGATAACATAGCTCACAATGATGAATTGCACACATCAAATGACCACTTTGTGTTAACTTCACTTGTTCATCATCCCTCCCTCATCTTTGATCATTTCTTACTCATTCCTCATCACCCCTAATCACTCTCTCATCATTCTTTATTGTCCTTAATCACTCCCTCATTGAATCTCACTATCCCTAGTCATCTCTAATCACTCCATTAACCCTCACTATCCCTCATCATCCCTAATCACTCTTCCTCATCCCTCATTATCTTTAATTTTCTCCTCTTCATTTGTCATCATCCTTAATCACTCCCTATTCATCTCTCCTCATCCCTAATCACTCCCTCATTGACCTTCATTATCCCTCATCATCTCTAATCACTCCCTTATCATACCTAATCATTTCTTCATTAACTATCACATCCCTCATCATATATAATAATTCCCTCCTCATCCCTCATAATCCCTAATCACTCTTCCCTCATCCCTCATCATCCCTAATCACTCCCTTATTGTTGCTCACCATCCCTCATCACTCTATTATTAACTCTCACCATCCCTCATCATCCATAATCACTCCCTCATCATCTGATGTAAGTATATACTCTAAACGTATCTTTTATTCTAATCATATGCTATTTAATTGACCATAATATAAATTAACTCCTTTCCAAGACTTATGTTGTTAATACCCATTTGTGATAGTCAATTTTATTACTTAATGAATTGGATGATCTGCTAAATTTATAGTCACGTAACATAAGTACTAGCAAAAATAGACTCTAAATTTTAGTTCATCGATTTATATTTTTTGTGTAGTTGACTAGATGAAACTTTATTTGATTCCACGTTTGGTAGCTTGGCTCAAAGGATAAAAACTAAACACAAATCTCTTCTATAATTTTATAATTTTGAGAAGATTTGAATATATGTAAAGTTATTTGGTGTTTCCCTTTCCTATATGACTTGAATATTTGTTAGGTTCACATATGCACTCCTTGTGTGTGTAATATATCCCAAATATTTTACCTATTTCATGGCAAATGAACATATATTCATGTTATCATAAAAATGTGTTTTTACAAAATGTGAAACACTAGTTTAACATCATGTAGATGTTAATGACATGTTTTATAAAGATTAGGGTGTCATCAAGGTACATAAAATGACATAGTTAAAGGGCCTAAAAATATATTTCAACATTTCAATGTACGAATTCACTACATGAGTTAACATAAAATGCATAATAAACTAGTTAAGCAATCCTTCCTTTATTTTTAATACTATATTCCAAATTTCTAGAGGTTCAACATGAATATGATGATACCCAAACTTAAGATCAATTTTGAAAAGACTTATACACCATGGATATGGTATAAAAATTCCTTAATATTTAGATGAGGATAATACTTCTTCACTTTAATATTGATAAGATGTTTTTAATTGATTCACAACCCCATGTCCCATCCTTTTTTAGCATAATCACAATTGGGGTTCTACAAGGCAATGATTTGGGCATGATGTGTCCATTATCCATGATTTCATGGATCTACTACTTGATCTATAAATTATCTAGAAATTATATGTTTTATGAAGAGGTTTTAGGTAGAGGTAGTCAATGGATTAAATCAATAGTATTATTTAGTGTACAGTATGTAGGAACTTATTTAGCTGACTGAAAGATATCCTTGTATTCATCTAGATTATGTTTTAATTATTTTTTCTTTATTATTGATGGATAAACCACACTATGATATGGTACCACAAGGATGTTATTATATTTACTTTTTACCATCAAGAGTATACTTCTTACTAGAATTGACAAGATTATTGCACTTCCTGGCACTAATAATTGAAATCTTATGAACTAACTATGATATATGATATTTTAGATCATGACAATATATCACAACATTTAAAGGATTTACTTCATAGTAGATGTTAATGGTAAATATATGGTTGAGCACATTTAAAACATCACATACCTCTAATGGTGAGATGTCACAAAGGATTGCATCTTTAATAGGTTTAATATTGTACACCAAATGACATTACTAGGTGATCCATTTCTCAAGGCATACACTGGACCATACACTAGGATATGGTTATGGATGATGCATCAATTTAAAGTTTAATTTTTTATCTTTATTTTTGTGGGTTTGGTCATTTTGTGACTATTTTTTAGATTTTTCTTGAGGTATATTTGTTCTAAGTGTGATGATGCTTGTGGGGTGTGACTTTTCCACCCATTTTATTATATGATTAGTGTTTTACCATATCTTGTCTAATTAATATATAGATACACTCTTAAATTAAAAAAAGTTTAATTTTTGTAAATATGATTTAGGAGAAATTAAATTCATCTAACTTCCATTAGAAATGATGAAGTGTATTAGTTCACCATTGATCTACATTTGTTAATGAAATAATATTTTTAATTAATATAATTTATTACTGGGGGAAGTAAATATAGTTTTAGTACCAACCATATCATTGGGTTCATAATCTATTTTATACTTACCTTTGTATAGTGCTATATAACTTGTACCCTCTTCTTGAGCTATGCAAGTAGAGAGTTCATAGTGTGACACTCTTCATCAAATTAAATATTAAAGTTGTGACTTAAGAAGCACTTTAAAATCTTGGACTACTCATTCTAATCATATGAAAATCATTTTCCTCTCTCTAGTCTGATGACTCAATCAATAGACGTACAAATGGAAGGCCTTCAATGTAATTATTCAGATCATAAGATGTCCTCATATGGAAATCATTTAATTGGTTTCACGGAATCACATAGATTGGTGATCCTCATATTTATTACCCATTTTTGGTGCTATGGTATTTTTTATTACTTCTCTTTTTCTGGTGTATCTTCAATTATGAATTACATCACTTCTAATAGACCCATATTTTTTTAAAGGTGTTAAATATTTATGTTTCAAATTTGCCTCCACATAATTTTGATCATTATGTCTTATATTTTATGCTAGAACTCAACTCTCCACTTTTATATCCTATCATTGTTAAACCCTAAAAAAATACCACCATCAAGGTGGTCGATGGAGTGATTAAAAATGAGGAGGTATGAGGAGGGATTAAGTAGAGATGATGATGGATGGTGAGGGTTAATGACAGAGTGATTAGTGAGGATAGGCAATGATTAGGGATGATGAGGGATGCTAAGGGTTAATGAGGGAGTGATTAGGGGTGATGAAGGATGATAAAGGAATGATTAGAGATGACAAGGGATGATGAAGGTTAATGAGGGAGTGATTAGGAATGATGGAGTGATTATAAATGATGAGGAATGGTAAAGGTCAATAAGGGAGTGAACAAGGATGATGAGGTATGAGGAGGGAGTGATTAAGATAATGAGGGATGATTAATTGATGATTAAGGATGATGTAGTGATTAATGATGATGAGGGATGTTGAGAGCCAATGAGGGAGTGATTAGGGATAATGAGAGAGTGATTAATGATGATGAGGGATGGTTAGGGTAAATAAAGAAATGATTATGGATGATGAGGGATGAGGAGAGAGTGATTTGGGATGATGAAGGATAGTCAAGGTTAATGAGGAAGTAATTAGGATGATGAGAGAATGATTAGAGATGATGAAAGATAGCGAAGGTCAATGAGGGAATAATTAGGGACAGTGAATAATGAAGAGAGACTAATTAGGGGTGATGATCATGGATGAGGTAGGGATGATGAATAAGTGAAATTAATACAAAGTGATAAATTGATGTGTACAAGTCATCAATGTGACCTATGCTACCCAAATCACACCACTTTGGATCAAGTTAAAAGTGAGTGGTTTGAAAACTTCAATTTTGACAAATCTAAGAATGATATAAATGGTATTAAGCAATCTAGAAAGCATAAAAACTTTAAAAATGACTATATATTTACCAAAAATAGACATTAATTATAAAATTTATGCCCTAAAATTCCTAGGTTCAATATTTATCATATTGAATTTTGAAAAAATATTTTCCACATCATAAGGCATAAAACTATGACACTAACTCTATTAGATGTAGAGTGACCCTAATTTATTATATTTGTTAAAATAAATTTAATTAAAAGGCAATAAATGTAATAGTATAAATGTAAACTTATAATGTAACAATGGGTATGTGTACAGAGTTGGGGGATAATTCTATTGATATACCCAACAATGCATATGTGTTATTACATTATGGGTACGCATTATTATAATAATGCTTATGTATTATGGCTTAGGATACCCAATCCATAATGTGTATGCATTTTTTATATAATTAACATGTACATGTTTTTTAGCAATAGGAACACATACATGTTATAAGAATGCGTACTTGTTCCTATAAATAAAATTAACATTAAAAAAAATTGATTTAATCAACAAAACTTACCTCTTCTTCATAATGACATCATCTATCTCACAAATGTAAAAGCAAAATTAATGATTTCCATGCAATTAATTATTTTAAAATAAAAATCAAACAACTCATAACTATTAAATAATACAAACTAATTATAAAATTTTATGTATTCAAATCTTATTTGAACTATTAAGAAACACACTTACTAATACATTAAAAAACCACAACACTTTTGAGTGCACTAATACCATTGAACCCTTTAACAATAATTTGCACACATGAATACAAAATAATTACTGACTGCAACAACCCACTCTCAATTTACGTCAGCCATATCAATAATTAAAATTTTGAATTGCATATATTAAGGAGCACCACCTTTTCTAAATATCCTAGACAAAGGTGTGGATTACTTTCCATTCCTAACTCTCGTGGCTGATTTTAAGTGACTTATATCCTACTTGCCTTTTTCCCCTAAATTTTGTAAGATACGCATAAAATTGCATTGAAATTTCTCTGGAAAACTAACTTCCTTTCAGTCCCACCAGCCATTCCCCATTTATATTTAAATTAATTTAATCTAATTGCCACTAGCCATGCAGATTTAATGTGGTAACACTTTTTTTAAATCAATAAAATACATGGCTAGTTACCTTAACGGCTATTTCAATGAACTGTTAGAATAATCTGGTGCTAGAGAGTCGTTTGCTCCCAAACTTTTAGATGAGATGAAGGCCTCTGCAAATTTAAGGCTGGACAATTTGAAGGCTATGAATTGCTCCATGAATAGTCAGATACAAATGGTCGCTTTATTCAATAAAACCTAAAAATATTTTGAATTGAAATAAAAATTTAATATCATAATTTTTATGATAATATAAAACATCTAATGGAAAAAATAATGGCTTACAAAATGAAACATCTAATAATTTGCACTATTATAAAATCTTCAAGTTCATTTACAACCTTCATGAAAAGCCTATTCTAAAAGGAAAAAATGCATTTTTTACAAATAATGTTTTGAATAACATTAATTTTTTTGAAATGTACATTAAATTAAAAAAATACAATATAACTGTATTAATAGCACACTTATCAAAAGGGTTTTAAATATAGTTTTAACATAGAAGCAAAAAGGGTTGTGTTAAGGAGACTTGGTGCATAGAATTATTTGGCGTAGTTCCAAAACAACTAGCTTCAAAGATCTTGGAATTGACAATTGACTCCAAAATTATTTGAGATGGACTCATAGGGCATGTGTGTTAACCATCCATGTATGTGTGGGAATATATCAATCTGCAATAACACTTCCATCTATTTTTTTGAATATTTATTTATTTTATTTTTTTATTTTTATTTTTTTTTTTTTTTTGTGGACATATTTCAATTGGGAAGGCCAATATAAAGACAAGTTGGCCAAGAATTAACATATTCATCCATTCTTTTATTATGATAAGTAAGATAAACCATCATTTTATTTAATCTAGACATATGTTTAAGAATTTGGATATATAGAATCGTCATTTCTAGTTTTATAATTGATGAAATTAAATTCTAATATTATTAAAATTGGTTTTTAACCATTGTGATAGTGGATTACAATATTATTATTATTCGTTTTTAACTAATGTGATGTCAGATTCTAATGTAGTTGTTATTGGATTCCAAAGTATAATGTGATAATAGATTCTAATTATATATTAACTGGTTTTTCACTTTTAAATTCATATTTAAGGGAAATGGGTCAATGATTGAGAATGTTCCAATAGTTGAAATAGGTCCTAATAATTTATATAATATGACCTTATAATTATCACACTATTACTTAATTATAGTTATTATAGTATTGTTTAATATTCATCCAAATTTTACCATATATTAATTAATCACATCATGACATGGAAGATTCAAAATTTTTGGGTTTTGGATTTTTTGAGTGAACTTGTTAATCTCTTAAATTGATGTTTCAAAAGTATTCCATTGTTGCAGGAAAAATATAGAATTCTTTTGTTTACTTATGTTAGTTTATTTGCAATGTTAAGTCACAAACATTTGTCAGATTGGTTCTTCAGCTGTTGTGAGATCTAAATGATGAAATTTGGTGAGGTCATAGTACCTAACACTTAAAAATTCCATGGACCAAATTTTAGATCATTTGGATTTACGATGGAAATGTATTATCTGATTTTTTCTAGCTATGTTTGCAACACTTGACAATATTTTTATCTTATTTCGGTGAGAAATGGATTATGAAATTTTGTGAGATCATATTAACTAACACTTAAAACATATGAACTAAATTTCATATCATTTAGATTTACAATAAAAACTTAATATCTGATTTTGTTAAGTTGTGTCTACAACACTTGGTAAGGTGGTTTTCTTTTTGGGGTGAGAGTTATTTTTTTAAATTTTGGTGAGATAATATTACCTGACATGTAAAACCTATGTACCAAATTTAATACCATTTAAATTTACTGAGGTAATGTACCATTTGTTTCTGTCAGTCTATGTTATCTATCTCATCTATGGCAATTAGTAAGATGGTTCTTTTCTTGTAATGAGAAACGGATTTCCAAATTAGGTGAGATGAAAGAAACTATAGTGTAAATTTTTTTTTTCAAAATTTTAATCATGTAGATAAATATTAATAAATTTATGATGGTTTTTGTAACTACCATTTGGTTTGAAAATGTCCCTTGAATACCCAAGAATCAAAAGTTTGGTTATTTATTGTAGTATCACCTGAGAAGTTAATATTTTAGGAGGTGCTTTGTGTTTTAATATTATTCTAACATGCCAAGTCTCTCATTTTAAAATGGAAAAATGGTATTTTTGATAGTTATGTGTGGTTGTCTCTTCTTTGTGACACGTGGAAAGAATTATTAATGATAGTTTGGCATAATTGTGAAAACTAAAATAGGCCAAATTATTTTATGTTAAGTAGAATTCAAAAAAATCTAAGGGACACCCCATGAAGCTTGGGATGTTAAGAGGAATATGGAATGGAGAGAAAAAATAATTTTTTGGGAAAGAGGGATGAGTTATGAAGGAGCAAAAGTATCCAAAAGTATAATAAATAGTTGTATCAGTTTAATTTAAAAACTGTATGAGATCTTGACCTCTTTCATGTAATGTAATAATCCAATGGAGTCAAGTGCTTACATCAAATTGCCTTTTATAACTTGTTATCTATGTTTTCACCATTTTTTAGTTGAAAAAGTTTTTATTTAAGTTAAATTTGTATTAAGTTTCTTGTTATTAATCGATGTGACTCTAAATTATGATCATTCTACTCATTTTTAAATAAATAAATTTTTAATATAATATTATATTAATACATGAAAAAATATTCTCAATAAAAAATTAATTTAAATATTAATAAGAAAAAATAAAATAATTTAACGAGAATATTGAAATGTAAAGAATCTATATCAATATAACTTTCACAAAATTTATTTGTTTTATTAAACAAAATATGTAATATATTTATTTTAAAAATAAATAATATTTCAATACAATTTATAATTATTTTATACGAGTCACAATACAATATATAGCATCCAAACATTGAAGAGATAAAAAGAATTTAATATTATTTGAAGTTACATATTAAAATAGTAAATATTAATTTACCTACGTGTGCAACCTAGATTCATGAAAAATTACTCAAAATAGCCTTGCATTTATATAATTTTTTCATTGATATGTATGCAACATGTGGGATCATATGGACTTCTTCAAATTGTTTAAAAGAATGGCCCAATAAGATATCGTTTCTTAAACTACAATTGTAATGCATTCACCCAATAAGAATTAGGTTTATAATTTATTTTTTAATAATATTAATTATAAAAAAATTGCCAATTTTATTTATAATTAAAATTATTTCCAAGATAAACACACATATATAAAGGTTACTTTATTTATAGATGTTAATGTAAAAATCATTTTACCAAATAATTTTACGAATAATGCATTAAAAAAATTAATTATATTTTTTAATTATTTAAATTTTAAATTTAATATAAAGCATATTAATTATTTAAAATATAAAGACGTGTGATATGTGTGAACAAATTATATTTTTAGATATATTTTTTTTAAATATTGTTATAACACATGGTTTGCAGAATTCATTTGCAATTTTTTTTTAATAATTAATTTAGTCAATAAAATTCAATCAATATATATTTTTAATATATTTTGACAATCATAATAAATCCATCCTTGAATAAATTTATACAAACCATCATCAAACATATGTATAATATAACCAATTTAACCTATCATTCTCTTTTCAAGCTATGGTTTATAGGCATATTATTTGTGCCTATTAATTTGCTTTTAAAATTAAATTACTAGAAGGATCATTGATTAAATGATGTGATTTGAAGTATTTAAAATCATGTCAAGTCGCTAAAAGTGACACCCATCAGTATGGATGAATAAAATTGTTTTACTTGCCTGTTACGGCACGGGTTATGTACAGCATCATAATTATTGATAGCTCGTAAGAATATTTTTAATTTAAATAATCCACTTGAAAAGATAGTTTATTGAATTCCACTTCATTTCACAGAATGTAGCATCAGCAGGAAAAGCAAATTACACAATAACTACGAAGGGATTGTTCTTAACCATGAATCTACAAAGGGAAGAATCATGAATAAATAAAGTAGGGTTATCCACTAAAAATCAACAATGTGTTAGCTAAAAATATGAATAAAATCCACCGTCCTACTGATGGCATCATCCCATCACTCAATTTAACTATAGGTTCCAAAGAGTCAAAGAGAAATATTCTAGGCTTTGGTAATGAACTTGTAAGTTCTAGAGTGATGAAGGTGGGTGGTATTGAGATAGAATTAATATTTTTAAATATTTATTTGAGGAACAACCCATTAAATCTCAAACTTGATGGGAAGGTGGTCTAAGAGTGAAGAATCAAGAATAGCTGTCATACAGTGATCAAAAATTTTGGCAAGAGAGAAAAAAGTGTTCAACAATAAGAGCATGACCTAAATGTTTCACTACTTTTTTGCATCCTTAGTAGAAGTTAAACTTGGTGAACCAAGCTGAGGTGGCAAGAAGGCACCAG
Organism: Torreya grandis; assembly: GCA_037957365.1. Classification (NCBI taxonomy): domain Eukaryota; kingdom Viridiplantae; phylum Streptophyta; class Pinopsida; order Cupressales; family Taxaceae; genus Torreya; species Torreya grandis. Next base: position 1,779,119 of record JARHVA010001113.1, read on the forward strand.
TGGTGGTTAGATAAAAAACACCAAGCTTATTGAGCATGTAAAACCATGCCCCTCTTTTGCCAAAAAATTGCCCCATGGGGAAAACCCCCTGCTTGTTCTCTACTAATTTAATCATGTTAAAGTCATCATAAAATATCTAGTTGACATTCTAAAATGAGTTAATAATCCAATGCCAAAAAGGTGTCCTTTCAACTACATCATTAGAAGCATAAAATCAAAAAGGGTCCACACCACCCAATTAGTAGGGTCTGATCTTCAAAACATGATATTAAGTCAAATGGATGGGAAAATTAATGAAGCACATCCCCACATCCATTCTCATAAGTATACATTTGACAAACAACTCCCAAACAAATTGTTCTAATGGTGGAAGAGAGAGAAAATCCAAAAATATTAACTTCTTGTAGGCAAAGAATTTTCATGTTAACAAACAACTGACACGTATCCCTTGTAATGAATATTTAGGTCATCACAACAAGACCTCACACATTCCATGAGTACACTAATATTTAATTAATATTCATTTGCATAATGGTTTCCTCTTTATCCTTGACCAAAACACAAAAATTATTTCCAAGTAGGATTGGTGGTTACCTTTCATAAAATTACTAAGTGCAAGGTCCACTACTTTTCTTACAATTAATCACCATCTTTGAGTGGTGGAGATGGGTTGTGCACTTTATGCAGTACACTGACTTGTGATCAAACATAATTAGTTGGTCTTCTACATCTGGTTTTTCTACCTCATGAGTGGGTTGTGATGGTTGAGAAACCATTATTTGGCTCTGAGAGCTAGAAAATAAATGTTGCCTATGGGTGTAAACAATAGGAGGTAGGCGCCCTTTGTTGGGTGGCAAGAAATGGCTGCTTTGTGGCCATCATAATATCACTTTTGGGTTTTTACATAGTACTTGGGGCCTTTACCATAGTGAAATATTTTTTTTTACCCTTCTTAGTAATAATAGTCCATCCATACAAAAACCTAGGAGCATTCTTAATCACCTCATGGAAGTTTTTGAGTGGTAGGGCTGGTCTGGAATTGGCCATCAATAAGCACTTAAAAATTTTATGGTCCATGCCTTGAAAACAAAATTAGGTATTGGGCATGTTAATATACTATGACAAATGGTTATCATTGATTTGAATATCAATGGTTTACTTGAGATCTTTAGCAGAATTCACTTCCATGCAAATGCATTTTTGAGGTTTAGCTAAATTAAAAAAATCTTGCTCAAACCCTATGGGTTTAATTAACAAATGTAAAAGATTCCAAAATGGCAAGGGGAGGCTAGGAAACTCTATCTATATTAATATTTTCAGTTTGGCTCGCTTTGAGATGATAAAGACTCGGGTCCAATGAGAGAACAATACCAACATTTTACAAATAAACCATGGCCCATGAGTGGCAATGGCATGATAATGCTCTGGGTTATCAAACTTAAACAGGAAGAAATCCATGGTCATGTTCTGGACTCCTTCAAGTTTAAAATTATGGGGGGTTGACTGAGTGTTGTCTAAGATTTCAAATTACATTCAACAGGTACCAAATCAAAAAAATATGCAACAAGAGTACGCTATTCATAATAGTTTTAATTTTTAACAAACTCAGGGCATTCTTAAACAACATTACGGAGGCTTTCAAAGGTATGGCCATTATCTCATGGAAAATCTTTGAGATGAATTTACGCACTCACTTTAACACCATTGGTTGCCATAACTTCATCGTAAATACTTGTAGAAAATGTTGTAAGCCCTGAGAATAAGAACATTACATAGAGGGACTATCCGCTCAAATGGTGGTAAAAACGCAAATACTTCATAATAAATATGTGACCTTTTGAAAAATGAAAAAAAAATCTAAACTTCTTGTAAGAAAAAATGACGGTATGAATAGCAAGCATGCATAAAAACTCTAGCAAAACTCCTCACTCCATTCGACCAACCTAAAAATAACTATAATTTTTAATTTTAACTAACTTGTAACTTTTATTTTTCACAATATTAAAATTGTTATTGCACTATAAATATATTATTCTAAAAAAAAATATTATTATCTTAAAAAAATTAATACATTTCATTAAATATAGATCATTTGTTATATTTTAAAAATTAATTTGAAAAAAAGTATTATATAATTCTTGTAACTGCGCGGAGGAAATCCGAATATGTAACCATTCCTACTAAATTACCGCTCGTCCCTTCTTCCGTCGTCACTGCTGCCAAACTGCTCGTCGGCCTGCACGTCAACGGTGCGTTTCTCGCCGTGTACAGCCGCGCATTCATTCTGAAACCACTCTCACTTCCCCCATATATTTTCTTAAAATCCCTCGGAAATCCTTCGTCTCTTCGATTACATCTTTCACTGAAAATCTCTTCCCACGAAATCACAGGAATCTCCAAATTATCAGCTTCTTTATGACGGTAAAATCCAATTCCCATTACAAATTCTGCCACATGTTCGATGCTTAAAATGCTTCTCTTGTGGTTATTACAAACGACCTGCTGCAAACCAAACATATTTCTATTGGATGAACATGCAGACAACTATTTAGATTGATGATGGCTTTCCGTATCCAACAGCATTAACCTTGTTGCCATATCAAGTTTTGTTCTTTTCTTTTCTTTAACTCAGCCCAAGAGCAACACCGCCACCATTCGTTTTATCTTAGTTGTTTCAACTCAAGTGGAACCGCATTTCATTTCAGTCAAGGATTTCAGCAAACTCAGAAAGCCCCTCTGCGCTTTCAACAGACTACAAATATGCGTTTATCTCCATGTCTGGGCATGACATATATATAATTTATATCTACTATGGTTCTGTTTCTTTCTGGGAGTGAGAGCCGCTTCACATTTGTTTCCTACGTTTAACAATTATATTATGAAAGCAACTTTCTTCGATTCCATCACGAATTTCATTATACATTGGTCGGTGCATAGTTGATTTTATGTTATTATGAATTGACGGGAAAGGTAGTGGGAGACCCACATTTAGTTGGTTAGTTTAATTTATGATTGGATATTTAGTTGTTTAGTATAGTTTATGATTGGTTTTGGGGGTTTTATTTGGGAATTAAATGACAACATTTATTATCATTTTGATAAGTTATGGATGGTCTTTTTCATCCTTCCAATTGATTGTTGTGCGTGGTTTTGTTGAAATCTTCACAATCATGTTTGGTCTTTGTTTATTGATCTAATCAACCTCCCATTAGCCTTTAGTTAGGATACATTGAAATTTCAGGTTGATTTTTGCTGAAAATATTTATTCTAATTTAAATTTTCTTATTTTAGAATTAAAATTTTGTTAATTGTTATGACTATTAATTTTATTTACATAGATTTACATAATTTGAATGCTTATTTCTTTTAGAATGTAAATACTTAATTATTATTTTTTTGTGGTATTCTTTATTAATCAACTGGTAATGGTGAAGTTGGCACTAGGTCAGGGCAAAAAAAGTCAACAAATGTTGTATGAACAACTCAATAATTGTGGGATCATTGCCATATATATATATATATATATATAAAATCACAAAACAAAAATATACAATTATTTCAGCGTTCTTTACACCTTCAAGGCAATTGCTAGTTGTAATATACTTTGACAATCATAACATGTTCATCCTTGAATAAATTTATACAAACCATCACCAAACATATGTACGACCAATTTAACCTATCATTCTCTTTTCAAGCTATAGTTTATAAACATATTATTTGTGCCTATTAATTTACGTTTAAAATTAAATTTCTAGAAAGATCATTGATTAAGTGATATGATTTGAAATATTTGTACTCTATAATGATGTGTTACACTTTCAATAATATTTTTTCACTTATTGAATAACATTTTTTTATTATTTAATCAGTATTTAACTTCAATTTTATTGATAAAATTATTCAACATAATGTTATCTCTAAAATAATGATAATGAATTTTTAATAAGATTGATGTATATATTTATTTATAATGGTCATGGAATGAATTTTTAATAAGGCTCATGTATATATTTACATATAGTGGTCAAGTAACCATCACAAGTAATATTTTTTTTTAAATTTAACTTAATGGAATCATTAATAATCAAATTATCTTTTGGCTTAATCATGGGACCTTTAAAAAGGGACCATTTCTAGTCTAATTCAATGAATAGTCTCTATCCATTATCATTGAGATTGAGATATCTTTTTGGTTTAAGGGAGAGCCGTAATAAAATTGTTTTGCTTGCTTGTTACAGCGTCGTAATTATTGCCGTCACATAAGAATATTTTTAATTTAAATATTTCCCATGAAAAACTGTTTATTGAATTCCACTTCATTTCACAGAATGCAGCGTTAGCAGGTCAAGCAAATTAAACGATAACTACAGGAGCCGAAAAGGACTAAGGGATTATTCTTAACCATGAATCTACAAAGGTAAGAATCACGAATAAATAAAGTTTGGTTCTTTCTTCAATGTCTAAACCATTAAAAAATGAATCTCCGTTTGAGCAGTGACTCGATCTCTGGTCGAAGGAGTTCATGCTAAAATGTCACAACGAGACGGTCTTATTCACAGTATTGATATTCTTCAAAACAAACTATTGAAAATTGGTCGACCTCCGAGTTGAATAGGGCCACTGGGTTTAGGGCCTCCACTTGATTAATTCATAATTTCTAATTATTTTTTGGTTTGGATTGAAAAGTTATTTCAAGAAGATTCATAAGTTAATCATACCCTCACAACCTAAAAAGAAAAATAAAAATAAAATTTGAGTGGGATAAATCACACTTTAAAAGTTACATTTGTGAGTGTTAAATAGTTACATTAGTAATTTAATAAAATTTAAAGTATAATTTAATTAAAAAAGGGGCCACTAAGTTTAGGACCTCCATTTGATTAATCCATAATTTCTGGATTTTTTTTTGGTTTAGATTGAAAAGTTATTTTAAGATTTATAAATTAATCATACAAAAAAAGAAAAAAGTGAGTGAGATCAATCATATTCTAAAAGTTACATATGTGAGTATTAAACAATTATATTAGTAACTTAATAAAATTTAAAATACTTTTTAACTAAAGAGGTGACAATGCCAAAGAGTTATAATGCAGAACTACATAATGTAGTTCACACTAAGCAATAGATTCTCATTTAAGTGTGGATGGTTGAGCCGAAAACACACTATGATAATGAGCCACAAAGGCTTGCAAAATATTATTAAGATGTGTAAATTGAGAGCTAGCTTCTTGGATGGATTTTACATGATCAATTGCTTACTAGAATGGAAGAGAACGGAAAATTATTTTGAAGTTCTATCACATATTTTAAACGAGTGCATGTGAGCATGAATTTGAGCTCCCCAAGCCTTATAGTGCTCCTCTACTTTGAGCATACTATTGCCTCAAGGCAACTTGCTTTCGTAAATATTCATTGAATAAAAATAACTTTGGTTCCCATGAATTTCGGTTGAATTCACATTGTGAGTCCATGTGGGTTATCCGCTAAAAATCAACAATGTGTTGGCCATAAATATGAAGAAAGGCCACAGTCCTACTAATGGCATTATCCCACCACTCAATCTAACCATAGATTCCAAAGGGCCAAAGATAAATATTCTAGGCTCTAGTAATGACCTTGTAGGTCCCAGAGTGATGAAGTTGGGTGGTGTTGAGATACAATTAATATTTTTAAATCTTGACTTGAGGAATGACCCATTCAATCTCAAACTTGATGCGAAGGTGGTCTGAGAGTAAAGAATCAAGAATAATTGTCATATAGTGATTGAAAATCTTGGCAAGAAAGAAAAAAATTGTTCAACAATAAGAGCATGACCTAAATGTTTCACTACTCTGTTCCATCCTTAGTATAATTTAAACTTGGTGAACCAAGATGAGGCG
>JARHVA010001113.1:1792500-1945000 GCA_037957365.1 Torreya grandis
TTTTGCTTTTAGGCTTATGCACCTAATTAACTCTCAATAGATTAAAATCACAATTTGAGTCTTCAATAAGATAAAACCTACTTTTTCAAGGTCTTTAAAAATAATAAAATTTATCCAATCCTTGTACCAATCTATAACATTCAAAAGTAATGAAAACTCACCTTTAACCTTTTGAAGCATTCTCAAAAAATGAGCATATATAGGTAGGTGAAAACATATTGGAGTTATTGGACACATGTAGGATTATATGAGGTTAAAACAAAAAATTTACATGTTATCCACCTAATTCAAATTCTATTCTTCCCTTCAAATGATCAAAAATCTAACTTTGCTCTTTATGCCTTTAAGATTGACTGTGGGGTTTCGATCTTACCTATGGGTTCGCATGGAGTTTGGAGTGTTAAAACTATTTAAAGTTGTTTTATAGGATTAAAAACATCCTATTATTATTTTAAAACACTTCCATAATCTTTGACCTAATTTTTATACCTTAAACCTCAAAGAAACATGCCTACACTAATGATGACCATCATGAGACATGAAGGGGATTGTGTATAAACAATGGTAACTTCCACTTATCACATGGCCTTTAAAATATTATGTATAGGTATAATAGGTAATGAGGACAAATCCTACCAGTTTTCAAAGCTTTTGGATATGTATTTTGGCATGTGGACCTTTTTTACCAAACATTACCTTAAGATGCCTACTTACTTCCTACATGCCTAAACTTGTCTTTCTTAAAAAATTTGAATTAAAACTTGAATTTTATATAATTAATAGGTAAAATTATGTTTTAAATATCTTATTATACCATTTTAATAACTCTCCAAGGCTTAAACTCCTCATTAGCACTCAAAACTGATAAAAGCTTCATTTACTCTCCAATGGCTACCAGCTAACTGCAAGAATTTTGTGTAAGAACAGTGAGTATTTTAAATATTTTAGGACATTTATGATGGAATGTAATTTTTTTATGGGTCATGGATACCATTCATACCAAATTTCATGCTTTGAATTGACCTATAGATGACCCAAAATGGCCAATTCCTCCAAGACAGGCTCCAATGTTGACCGTGATTACACATGGGGTTGATTATGATAAAATAGTGAATACAAGATTTTTTTTAGGTATATTAGGTCATAATTAGTCTTTACACCAAATTTTGGGATTAGATCATGCATATTTTGGCCTCTAGGCCCATTTTTCCAAAAGCTAATGACATGTTGCTTGTCTCATCAAGTTTCAAAACTTTGCTTCCTTCCCTTTTGCCTTGGTTTGAGATAAAACAAGTTGAATGTGATTTTAATATGTAATAAACCTCCTTTAAATGATTCCACCCTTCATTAGTTTGCCTTTACCCTGATACAACCCTTGTCTTCCCATCTTCATTAACTTCTCTTACTTGTCAACTTTTTCACTCTTAGCTTCTTGAAGTGTTCTTCTCTGCCCTTAGGATTTACATGGATGTTACTCATCCACTCACCTCATACCATTCATATTCAATACATAATCTTTTAATCTATCTCACACTAGCTTCCAATAGGCTTTAGTGACCAAATCTCTTCATGCTTGAACCAGGTCTCTTACAATCATTCTTCATCTAGGATAGCCTTTGTATCTTAGAAGAACTTCTTGATAGAATTTACCTCTTTCATTACACTTACATTCATTTCCAAACTCACACCATTCATTCCATTCCCATACTTCCTCTTTTTCTTTCACTAACTTTTTATTAAGTTATTCTCTTAGGTCTCAAATACCAAATCTTGGAATAGGTCTCAATGGCTCAATATTTTGTCTTGGTTGGTCTAAATTAACCCTATCACATTTTTCTTAACCTTTTATAACTTCTCAAACACACTTTAACCTTAAATTCCACATATAAGGCTCATAAGGACAATCCTAGGTTTATATCCTTTTTTGTGAATTTCCTCTTTTTTTGGTCAAACTAGGCATTATTTTAAATATTTAATAACATTTATATCCACCCTCTATCTACTTCTTAGTTTGTGTCAAGTTTCATGCCCTAACTCCACACTTAGAGCGCACTTCCTTTGTAATTCATCTCTCCATTATGCCTAATTAGCCCTTACGCACATCCATAGGTCTAAAAACCATATTGTATATCCCCCTTTAAATCTAAAACCTCTTGATTAACTTTCCTCACATCCAATTAGGTATGATTACAAATTTTTAGCATTTTTCCACAATTAAAACTCCCTAAAACATCAAAACCCTAGTCTAGGGTTTCTCTTCCTTTGTATAGGCCTAAGAGCTTGTATAATTCCATTTATTGAGTTTATCAAGGTCTCAGAGGACCTAAATTCCACATCTAAGTCTATTTTCACCCCCTCTATCTATCCAACTTATTTATAAGCCTTGTTCAATCCATCCAATACCCAAACACAACAAAATATAATGGATTGTATACATTTTTGGTTGATTGTACATGGTTTTTAAGGGAATGTGTAATTTCAATACATTCTATGCCTCACTTGGGTCATTATTATGACTGATATCCTCAGCATTATGTCCATATTTCACCAACATACCAACCTATCATGTTATTAGATCCACACATCCCTTCACTAGACAATATATGAATGAAAATAGGGGTTTTAATGTACCTGTAGGATTTAAATAGTTTGAGAACAATTACCAACCATTCTAAGGATTTATATTCTCTTCTCTTGATATATCAACCTTTCCCCATGCTCATATTATACCAAATTAATGACCAACCACATGGTCTCAAATAAAACTCTCCATTACCTATAGGCATGCAATTTAGCCTAATTAGGCCTAGAGGGACTAATAGGATCTTTGAATGATTATTAGCCTCCTAAAGGATTTTTTACCCTTAGAACACTTTTATAAGATTCAAACAAACCTTTCAAAGGTCTTGAAACCCAATTCTAATGGCACTAGCTTATAGCCATGTGTACATGGTTCACTTGGGCTATTAGGCCTATTAGACCTTTTTGGCTTCTTAATGGCCTCTGACTAGAAAAATGGAATTTACAACACATCCAAAGGGGTATAAATCATCTAGGATCAAGTTTTTTTCCTCCCATTTATCCTAGTTGACTAACCCACCATGCATTTCGAGCTCAAGAATGCCCTTCCCAATACAAGAAAGATGATGATTTTTAGCATAACTTCAGGCATGCATAAAACCAAAATTATAAGTCATATTGAGGAAACATAAGATCCTTCATATTCATGGTAAATCCATCTAAATATACCTTAAATCTAATTTTAATCACTTCTAATAGAAATCTATGGTAGAAGTTGCAGTAATAGGTCCTAAAATACAACTTTTTGGCAGTGAAAAGGCAACTTATTAACCTCCAACTAGAATTTTTGCCTCTGGAACTTATAAGTGCAAATCTATCACTTGTATCAAGTCAAAATACATGTGCTCCAATGACCATGACATCCAATTATACTTGTAAGTGCATTTTCACTACTATTTAGAAGCATGAAAACATTAATAACAAATGTTGTCAAAGTTGAAGCTATGGTCTGAGAACTCTATTTTCAATGCTTGTTGGCTAAAAGGCACTACTAACATGTTCATAGGGATGTATAATAACTAATACCAGGTTATTATCCTACCACCTAGCTCAGTCTATAAACCTACCACCCATTCTAGGCTCAAGAATGCCCTTCCCCATACAAGAAAGATGTTGATTTTTAGCCTAACTTCAAGCATGCATAAAACCAAAATTGTATGTCATATGGAAGAACCATAAGATCCATTTTTTACATGTTAAAACCTTATAATTACACCTTGAATCTATTATAAATCACCTCTAAGATAAATTTATCATATAATTTGTAGTAATAAGTCCTAAAATGCAACTTTTTGGTAGTGAAGAGACAACTTATTGACCTCCAACTAGAATTTTTACCGATATGACCCATAGGTTCAAATCCATCACTTGGAGCACATATATATATATATAGGAAAATTACACATGATCCAATGGTATTGGCATACAATTCCACCCGCAAGTGCATTTTCACTACTATTCAGGAGCATGAAAACATTAACAATAAATGTTATCAAAGTTGAAGCTACAGTCATAGAACTCCATTTTTGGTGCTTGTTGGGTAAAACCTGGCACTGTCAACACATCTATATGGGTGGATAACATCTAGGACCAAGTTTTTGGCCTCCCATCTTGCTCGATCGACAAACCCACCGCCCATTCTAGGCTAAAGAATGCCCTTCCCAATACATGAAATATGTTGATTTTTAGCCTAACTTCAAGCATGCATAAAGCCAAAATTATGAGTCATATGGATAAACCTTAATATCCCTTTTATGCATGGGTATCCCTCTAATTTCACCTCAAATCTAGTCTAAATTAACTCTAAGATCAATCTAGGGTAGAAGTTGCAGTAACAAGTCCTAAAATACAAAATTTTGGCAATGAAGAGACAACTTGTTGACCTCCAACTAGCATTTTTGCCTCTCAAACCCACAAGTGTAAATACATCACTTTTATTCATGTCTATGTAGTAAAATTACACATGCTATGATGACTGTGACATCTAATTCCACCCATAAGTACATTTTCACTACTTTTCAAGAGCATGAAAACACTGACAACAAATATTATTAAAGTTGAAGCTACGTTTGGAGAACTCCATTTACGGTGATTACTGGTTAAAAAATGGCACTTTCAACACATCCAAAGGGATGAATAACATCCAATACCAAGTTCTTGGCCTCCTATCTATCTTGGTCGACAAACCCACCACCCATTTTGAGCTCAAGAACGCCCTTCCCAATACAAGAATGATGTTGATTTTTAGCCTATCTTCAGGCATGCATAAAACCAAAACTATAAGTCATATGAATGAAACATAAGATCCCTCATATACATGTAACATCCCTCTAATTTCACCCCAAATCTAGTTTGAATCACCTTTAAGAGAAATTTGTGGTAGAAGTTACAATCACAATTCCTAAAATGCAACTTTTTGGCATTGAAGAGACAATTTGTTAACCTCCAACTAGCATTTTTGCCTTTGGGACCTACAGGTGAAAATCCATCACTTAGAGCATTTATATATATGCAAATTACACATTCTTCAATCACCATGACATCCAATTCCACCCACAAGTGCATTTTCACTACTATTCAAGAATGCCATACCAATGAAAATGTGTAAATCAATGAAAAATGTGTTTATTTTGTGTGTAACATTAGTATGTAATGCCATTTGAGGCAATTTTAATACATTTGATTTAGCTAGAAGCCATGTATATTGTTCTAAACAAGGACATTTATGTTTTTGGAAAGATACAAGGAGAAATAGACTTATCATGATAAATTATTTAGGAACATGGAAACACCAAGTAATTTTAGTAAGCTTCTCTTAGCTTCAAGAATATGAAATTATTTACTAGCAATGCCAGCCATGTGAAGGTGGAAGCTTATTTGGCATCACTAACCTATAAAAAAAAGTTAGTAATTAATTAAAGATGAAATTTATGCATGTACTACCTACAAAATCAAAAACATTTGGTAAGATTGATTACATATACATTTTACAAGTCAACATACCTACACATTTTAATCCAACAAACCACTTGAATCTGCTCTAATCTTGATAGTATCAAGAATAGATTCATAGTTTGACTCATAAAATTTCCATAGATTCCTATTTCTTGTCCTCCCATGATATTGTTTTAGTTGAATATTCATTGCAAGAACCAAATTTAAATAGCGCAATATCTTCCTATGTGTTTCAGAGTCTTCAAACAACCATACATTTGAATTTTTTATAGGATATCATCGAAGCCAAGTTCTAGAGACTACCACAAACCTAGTAGGATAATCAATGTTTTCTTCATCTCCGATTGGGGAAGTCAATTTTTTCTTTCCGTCTATACACTGACATGAGTAGTAATATGTTCCCTCTTCATTGTCCTTGTTTGAAATAACTAAAAAACATGGCTTTCATCATAAAAAACAATTTTTAATGACACTATGAAGATAGATAATGAGAATAAATAGTACATAAAGATTAATCTTCTATCTAACTACACTAGATCAGATATATGATCAAAGTCATGTGATAATGTCATATTTGTAAGTTCCAATGCTGGTGGAATCTGATATGTGTTGATTGGAGTTAGAGGTCTAGAACTCTAGTCATCCACCCACTCTTGTGACTTGCACTCATTCCAAATAGATTCCATGCATGTAGAACAAAATCCTGACAAGTGTCACATATGAATAGTCTAAGAACCTGCATTTGAGCTATGAAATGAGTGGAGCTCACTTGAACCTATTAGAGTCATACAATCCTCATAGTTTGCCAAGTCTTTTTCCTTTATTAACCAAAAATATCTATGAATAGTAGAATTTACTTGAGCACCATGACATATGTTCTCACTACACCATTTAACCATAGTTTTTGCATCAATTAAATTAGAAACATGGTCAAATTTTAACTCCTCCCTTGCAATGGCTCTTTTTACACATGCTCTAGCACCGTCAAGCTCCCCTTTTCCATGACTAACCTCAGTGAAACTCCAAATATGTTCTACACCAATGGTAACATGTATCCTACTTAACTAATAAAACATTTGTGCATTATTGAATTATGATGTACAATTGTCTGACCAAATGTAATGTTGTTTGAAAGTAATGTTCCTCTAAGTCAATTGTCCATAGAAGTTCTCAAAACAACCTTTCACATACTCTATAGAATGTGATTGATCATCACTGATATAGAAATGGTACTCCCTTAATATTTTTCAATCTTCCTTTGTACTATCAAGTACATGTATGAATGCTATATGCACGAATATGACAACTTGTGTTGAGTTGTAATACTATGAATGAACTTTTATTTGTGGTTTAAATGTGTAATTTTTAGCAAATTCGACTACTGAAACAATAGAATCAAGTGGGAATGTGTCCTTGCTTAGCTTGAAATGTTCATCCAACCATTTATCCCTATGTGTGTGCCTTACATACTCATAAAAAAAATTCTCTATGAATTCAACCATAAATTATAAAATAGGTATCTCTTTCGTATCAAGCTCACACATTTTATATTCTTTATCATATTTTACTTGATAAGTCATAGATTTGTATTTGTTTAAACCAACTAATTCATGTCCAATTGCACTTGTACAATCCTCATGGATACATGTTTTTTAATTTTGGAAATCCACCATAAATGCTACAATTTCCATCCACACATGCTTTCTTATAAAAGAACTCTCCATCTAGTCTTTCACAAAAAATATTTGGATTAAATTCCCTAGCTATTTTTGGCAGAACTTCTATGCCACACTCCTAAAAATGTTGTTAGTATGTAAATTACAATGAATATGGTGAAAAACATCATAGTGCATTGAAAATTCAACATATTGCCTACAACAATAAGTGGTGTGTGTGTGATTTACTTTTACATAAAAATGTTTGGCCATCTCAAAAAATCTTTGACTAATAGTAATTTTTGGATGTTTTTTTCAAAAACTTAGAGTACAGTTGTGTTTGAGTCATATTCAAGAAATGTTTCAGATGTGATTCATGATTATGAGAACCAACTCTGTTTTTTATTACATCTCTTTCATTGGGCAAAACTCTTGTATTATCTTTCTAAAATTTTACAAGAAAAACTTTCAAATCATCGGTTATAGCCTTGTCCTTTCATGGAAGTCTACTAGAGAATGCCCAGAGCTCTTTTGTATTGGATTCATTGAGTCTTTCACATCTTGCAATTGATTTCATTAATATTTTTATATTTATGTCAAGTGTTTGGATCATTTTTTAAATCAATCATTTTTTTCATATTTTAGCACTTACTGCACAAGTTGTCATTATATGCTAGGTAGCATTACAATCTTTGTTATGTGATCTCATGCCTATTATTTGATATGCATCATGTAGATTTTCAATAATATCATCATTTTCATCATCCATGTTAGATGTTCTTAGTCCTAATGTGTATATTATGTGTTGGGAGGATGATAAACCGGAAGCACACAATTTGATTACTAAACCAAGCAACTTAATATGCGGAAATTAACCAGATTCACCAAGTAACTAGAATTCAGAATAACACATGATATGAGAGACAATACCAAATTGTATTAACACTTTATACAGAAAAGAATACAATAAAGAAGATGCCACTTCTTCTCCACCACCTTACAGAGGTTTCCCACACCTCAAGTGAATAGTAATTCTTCTCCCCAAAGCTCTCCCTCTCACAGGTCCCAACACCCAACTCAAATACAGAGTTGGTGTTCACCTCCCGTGCTCCACGCACACCACAAGTGCTCCATGCACTCCACAAGTACTCAAGGTACTTCAAGTAGATCTCCCATGAATCTGCAACAACCTGCAATTCAATAGACCATACTTATGGAAGGAACTCCCTTGCCTTCCTCTTGCTCTATCCGAGTACACACCTGTACTCCAAGTAGATCATGCCTGATACTGCTCCCTATTGTGTTGCTGTCTATATGACCTTGCACACCTGCAAATCAAATAATGGTTCTATTCACCTGTGAACCTCGACCTTGTACACACATACACCTGCAGATCAACGATCTTACTTACCATGTAGATCTCCTATATAGGCCATGCAACTGTGACCAAGATCCTACACTCTTGAAGAACCCAGCTGGCTCTCCAATCCAGCACCAACACACCTGGTACTGTGGCACTAGGAGGAACGCACCATAGCTCTACCTCACACACAGAAGGAGCTTATAATTATGCTCTCTTACTCCCTAGCACACTTTTCCAATACAACCATGAGTATATTATATAGATCTCATCCAAACAATGATTAGACATCTAATTACCATAATTAGATCCGCAGCTATGAGTCTAAAATTAGCGCTCATCATGCAAACACTTGGTTCGTTAGCTAACTGCCCGTAAATAGCTCGCAGTCGAACCACACAGGCGACCGACGTCGGTCCCTGTCTGCCTGGGGTCACCGACGCCGGCCGATATATGACCGACGTCGGTTGCCTTCCTGTCTTACCCTGCCAACGCCGGTTGGCCAGACCAACGCCAAACACTTCTGACACTTCGGCAACTCATTCTGCAACCTCCTCTCCTGTTTGCATCAGTGAAGCTTTTAGCTCCACAATCCTAACAATCTCCCACTTGGAGATAAACAGCTGCACTATACCTGTACCTGTACTCCGTCTAATCTGTTTCCTGGTTTGTATCCCTCTTCAAGCTCCCACCTGAAGACAACCCACCACACATCCCATGGTGTACCACCTGTCATCTGAGTACCCTGCCACATCCGAACCTACAAATACATGTAGTGAAGTCCTGACCCTGCATAGCAGCACCTGCTGCCGGTCCCTCTCAGAAAACCTGAGAACTCACTTCCCCGAATTGGCTCCTAACTCTCTGACAGCTCCCACTGCATGGGAATACTCAGGTCTGTACCAGACCTCATGTGATTTCGGACACTGTACCTGTCCAGCCCTTAGTGTGCTCCGGTTCTGCATCCTGAACCTTGCCAACACCTAATTTACATCAGCTCCCACTCGAGACAAAATCAACCTGTGATCTCCATGCCTCCCATGTCAAAGAATTCCGCTGCTCCAAACTCCTCCTGACATGCCACTGAACTAATCTTACCCTTAGCTCAGCAAAACCCTGTATGTACACCCCTGCTAGCTAGCATACTATCCACATACAGCAACAGAATGATGTCGCGACTCATCATCCCCCTGGTAAGGCAAAACCACAGTAGTTACCCTGACATTGACTGAAGCCATGCTTCGTCCTCCACCTGTCAAAACCTGTACCACTGTCCTGCAGCTCCACAAGACCATATACCTGATCTTCCGTCTCACGTATTCGTTCTCTCTATTCTTCTACTAAGGTATCCATTCGTCTCTGTGCTTTTATACCTGCTGGCAACCCTACCAAAACACACCTGTCTGGTTCTCCTCCAAGGAATCACATCCTCATCCATGCCAAGCTCACACCTGTTTCCTGGATCCTTCCTACTCTACAATCAGCAACATGTATGAAGAAGAGGAACAACGAATTTGGGGGCCTACTTACGCC
This sequence comes from Torreya grandis, assembly GCA_037957365.1. Taxonomy (NCBI): domain Eukaryota; kingdom Viridiplantae; phylum Streptophyta; class Pinopsida; order Cupressales; family Taxaceae; genus Torreya; species Torreya grandis. Next base: position 1,802,584 of record JARHVA010001113.1, read on the forward strand.
TTCAGTCCTCCGTATGGGTGTTTGAGACTCCTTGACAGCTTGCTGTCCACCCAAAATTTGTTACAGTGACCGACCTCGGTCACTCCACAGTCTGCATCCGATCGACGTCAGTTTCATGCGTCTGTACCTGACTACCAACCTGCCTGCGCTGGTGTCCCTGCTGCCGACGTCGGTCCTTCTAACCGACATCGGTCTTACATATTGCCGACGTCGGTCTCCTGACCGACGTCGGTCTTACCCTGCCCGACATCGCCGGCTTCGGTCTGCACATGACCAACATCGGCACCTGTCTGTTCGACGCCGGTTCCTCCTGACCGACATCGGTACCTGTGTTCGCCTATGAGTGATGACTTTTTTTTTTTTTTTTTTACCCGCGAGCTTCTTTGAATCAAAATCCATGTCCAAACTGCCCTGCTCAGAAGTATCCAGCCACATCCACTGGGTTCTGTCCGCCATCTCCTCCATAAACACCAAGGCTTTCCAGTTCTTAAGCCTATCAAATATGTCTGTCTTCCGCTTAAGAACATGCATCTCCTTCCTGCTCATGTGACCAAGCCTACGAAGCCACGTCTCCACAATAAAAGAAGAATCAGTAATATAAACAAGTAGATAAAGGATACCTGTTTTCTTACCACCAGCTAATTCAAGTGCATCCGCTGTGAGAGTTCTTGTGCATCTCTCATCACCCAATCTTTCTGAAGAAATTAGCCATATCTCCAAACCTGGGACCTGCATGACCTTCATCAACACCTGTGTGTTGGCCGCCTGCAATTTCAGCTTCACTTCCCCTTTGCCAATTCTTTGGCAAGGCTTACCAGCTCCTCTACCTGGAACTGCATGGAAAGAGGCAACCGAATCTTTTATCCAAGATTCAACTTTATCCAAGAAACCTGCAAACACATCCTGTGCAACAACACCTGCTACATCTGTATCTTCAGTTTCTTCATGCTGATCTGCTACCAACCAATAATAATCTTTTACCTGCTCTTTCTTTCCATAGGACCGTGAGTGACCATCTGTGCTTTTCAACTCCTCCATTCTTAGCTTACTTTGATCTGCTGTTGCTCTACTCCCACTCGATCAGAAACCCCTGAGAGTGCCCTGTAACCAAACACAAAACCTGCTTCCTCCAACCTTAGCTCTGATACCACCTGTTGGTATCAAGCTCAAGAACCTACAACCAAGGCTCTGATACCACTTGTTGGGAGGATGATAAACCGAAAGCACACAATTTGATTACTAAACCAAGCAACTTAATATGCGGAAATTAACCAGATTCACCAAGTAACTAGAATTCAGAATAACACATGATATGAGAGACAATACCAAATTGTATTAACACTTTATACAGAAAAGAATACAATAAAGAAGATGCCACTTCTTCTCCACCACCTTACAGAGGTTTCCCACACCTCAAGTGAACAGTAATTCTTCTCCCCAAAGCTCTCCCTCTCACAGGTCCCAACACCCAACTCAAATACAGAGTTGGTGTTCACCTCCCGTGCTCCACGCACACCACAAGTGCTCCACGCACTCCACAAGTACTCAAGGTACTTCAAGTAGATCTCCCATGAATCTGCAACAACCTGCAATTCAACAGACCATACTTATGGAAGGAACTCCCTTGCCTTCCTCTTTCTCTATCCGAGTACACACCTGTACTCCAAGTAGATCATGCCTGATACTGCTCCCTATTGTGTTGCTGTCTATATGACCTTGCACACCTGCAAATCAAACAATGGTTCTATTCACCTGTGAACCTCGACCTTGCACACACATACACCTGCATATCAACGATCTTACTTACCATGTAGATCTCCTATATAGGCCATGCAACTGTGACCAAGATCCTACACTCTTGAAGAACCCAGCTGGCTCTCCAATCCAGCACCAACACACCTGGTACTGTGGCACTAGGAGGAACGCACCATAGCTCTACCTCACACACAGAAGGAGCTTATAATTATGCTCTCTTACTCCCTAGCACACTTTTCCAATACAACCATGAGTCTATTATATAGATCTCATCCAAACAATGATTAGACATCTAATTACCATAATTAGATCCGCAGCTATGAGTCTAAAATTAGCGCTCATCATGCAAACACTTGGTTCGTTAGCTAACTACCCGTAAATAGCTCACAGTCGAACCACACAGGTGACCGACGTCGGTCCCTGTCTGCCTGGGGTCGCCAACGCCGGCCGATATATGACCGACGTCGGTTGCCTTCCTGTCTTACCCTACCGACGCCGGTTGGCCAGACCAACGCCAAACACTTCTGACACTTCGGCAACTCATTCTGCAACCTCCTCTCCTGTTTGCATCAGTGAAGCTTTTAGCTCCACAATCCTAACATTATGGGTCTCATCTTAACTAATTTCATCAATGAAACAAATAATTGACATCTTTGACTATCATAATCCAATCTATGAAAGAAACTATCTCAAATTTTTTGAGCTAGTCTTCTTGAATGGTGATCAGACATTTTTTTATGCATTGGTTTCAAAATAATTTCATCAACTTCAATTAAGTAATTGTATTTTATATGCACAATTATTAGAGGTGTTTTTATTGATGGAATCCAATCAAAGGATGTTTCAAAATTATTATATATTTCCATGAAATTTTATTTATAGTTTGTTTCTTTATTATATGTTTGCATTATATGTTTGGATGAAATTTTCTTCATTTTTAATTTCATAATTATTTGTGTCCATTGATTTTTCTTCATTATTGGTGGGTAAAGTACCATGCATAGTCTCTTCATCAACAAAATAAAAAACTTTAAACTTTGAGTGTGAATTTCCAACATTATCAAATTTATTATTGTCAATTTCATCATAATTCAATTCATTATTATGAATTTCATCATAATTCATTTAATTATTGTCAATTTTATCATTATTATAAATTACCTCATTATCTAAGGCATTTGGCTCATTAGGGTTAGTGTTTGTACCTTGTCTAGAATGAAATGCTTGAATTCATACTTTTTTTTGTTCTCTCAACTCTTTTAATTGCTCCTGTGTTTTGTTCTTCATCTTCTTCCTCTTCCTTGAACATGAACCAATACCGATTTTGACAAAATCAACCAAGAAAGTACTTCAAAATATGGGGTCCAAAAAAACTACAAGGAAATTATGCAGAGTACAATGGAATGTCTATGGGGACAACAATCTTGATTAATGACAAAAATAGATGTTAAAAAGAAAGTTTTTTTTCTCTTCAAGGAACATGTATACATTCCTTAAAGTATATGAATATACTATAAAAACAAGCACAAAGTCTCATAGTCAATGCATAAAATCCCCTATAATATTATAATATGATGTAATAAGACTCAATAAGACTATAATATGATGCATAAATACCTAATATGATGCAATAAGACTATCAGATATTGCAATAAGGCTATCATATGATGTAATAAGGCTCAATATAATGATTTAAGGCTTAATGTGATGCAATAATACTATCATAAATTGCAATAAGACTATTATATGATGCAATAATACTATCATACGATGCAATAAATCTCTAATATGATGCAATAAGGCTATCATATGATTTAATAAGCCTCAATATGATGCATAATCCCCAATATGACACATAAATATCTAATACATGATGTAATAAGACTCTTGATAAGACTATGAATCAATAATACTAATGCAATAAGGCTCAATAAGTAATATGAAATGAGATAATTTTGCCCAAAATACCATCATAGGTCCTTAAAAAACTAGGGGAATAACAGGTTCATAAATTGGCACTAATCACATTCATGAATTTATGCATTTGTGATGAAATTAGGGAACTTAGGGGTTATGTTTGTTATAAAATTAGGATTTAGGGTTAGGGGTTTAGTGTAATAAGTTTTTACATGTGTATATGTCATGAAATTAGGGTTTACAAGAATTGTACATATTCAAGTGATAAAATTAGGTTTTATGATCAACATGTCATGAAATATGATCTAATTTAGCCCCTTTAATCACATTTTAGACTCCAATTTCAGTTAAATGGGTTCAAATTGGCCATATTTGCATTTTGATTTGCATTTTTGATCAAATTAGAGTCAGTTAAGCCATACTTGTTGCATAGATTATATAATTGATTGGGCCATAAATGTGGTTTAGGGGCTCAATTTTGCCCAAATCATGTCCCTAATTACACCAATTGACTAATTAGTTCAAATCATGATCTATAATCATACTTAATTTTATCCCAAATCATATACATGCTCTTATAGTTAGGTCAAGAAGGGGTTTAAATTGACCTCCCATGCCTCCTCGATTGAATGAATCAACTCTTTGGTTCATTCATATATACATAATGACATTCTAGGGTTAATTTTACTCCAAATTGCATCATGTATACAATTTAAAATAGGTTCATACATGGCTTATTTTGACCTAAATTACCCCTATAATTGAACCTTGTTGTGCCACGTGTGTACCTCATACACTTGAAAGTGTTAAAACTATCAGAGATACATCAGGTCCTAGAAATTTTAGATTTCATAATTCCTTAGGATGCCAAATCTAATTACATATCACCACATGTACCTTGTACATGCTCAAAAATGTCAGCACTATTAGAGATGTCAAGTCTTAGAAGTGTTAAGTATCTATCAGAGCCATGTGAAGCCTAATCCAATTAGATGTCACCACGTGTATCTTGTACACTCATATAAGTGTTAGATATCTAATTATCATGATGCCTAATCCAATCAAATATTTCCACATGTAGGTCTAGTATACCTATAGAAGTGTTAGAGTTGTTAGATATGTATATACATTCTATATTCTAAAAGCATCAAAGATGTTTGCACTTTAGGAGTCCTGATATAATCAGAGATGGCCACATGTACTTCTATACACCAAATGGCAAATTTGAATAGATAAGACTGATAGGCTAGGAATGGCCCCATTTTTTCAATTCATCAAAAATTTTCAATGATCCCATCAATAATAAGAAACACTTTGAAAAATATGAACACATCTCAGATGCCAGAAGGGCCAAATATAGGCATGTACAAGTTATGCACTCTCTATATTTATTAGCTCACATGAGTGGTACTCATGATCTTTGATACCTATACATTTACCATCACCTCCAACCAATCCAAATAAGGCCTAGCTTCATAAATATCATACATACATATAATCTAAAAATGTTTAAATATTGACATTGATCCCATCAATTTATGTCTAGTAAGTAATTCACATGATGCAAGCCTTTGATAGGCTAGGCCTAACCCTGATATTTCAAGTCATCAAAAGTAATCAATGATCCCATTAGTAATAATAAACACTTGGAAAAATATGAACACATCTCAGATGCCATCAGGGCCAAATCTAGGCATGTGCACATTAAGTACTCTCTACATTTATTAGCTCACATGAGTGGAACTCATGATCTTTGATACATAGACAAGTCCCATCACCTCTAAGCAATCAAACTAAGGCATATATTCACAAATATTATACTTACATCTAATACAAAAATGTTTAAAGATTGACATGGATCCCATCAACTCATGTCTAGTAAATAATTCACATGATGTGAACCTCTAGCTTGCCATTATTATACTAGAATTATCATGTAGAACCCTTTAAGGTCCCATCCAAATTGAGCGAGCATCGAACGTTATTATATTTTTATCTATTTATTCAAATTATTTAGATCCCTTTGCCTTGAATTACTTATAGATCCCAAAATACATTCATATTAAGTCCTACATGTAGGAGAGAACATAATTTAGCAATGGACTCCTCAACCTCAAATCCCAAGCTAGAGAAATAATTCTAAGGTACTACTTTCTTGAAGTCCATGTCATAAGGTTTAAACTCATTACAATGAAATATGAATAATATGATTGAAGATATGTACAAAATATATAATATTGAAACCTTCAACGAGGGGGTACACACTGGTATTCAATTATGATCAACCATCTATATGAGGTGAGTAACATCATCCACATGAAAAATTATTGGGCCCCTCTACTCAACATCATCCTTAAGGGGTATCAAGTCTCATATTTAGGGGACATTGTCACCTTTAATGTATCTTGAATAAGCTCAATAGATTTTGATCAATGTCAGGTCTACACCACCCTATATTTCTAAATCATAGCCATCCCTTAATGGTTTTGAATATGGTCCCTAGTACTTTAGATATTTTCTAAGCTATACATTCATCACTACAGGCACATCTTAAAACCACATCATCACTAATGGATATATGTGACCATTTCAAGTTTATTTAGCTCAAAACCACATATTATAAAAAATAAAACCCATACCCAACTTGACTAAAATATCAAAATATTTAATAAAAACATGTACCTTGTAACAATCATCCTAATTTCTTATCTTAACATCCCAATTACATAGTAAGGTATAAAACTATATAGTATTGATAAGCACCAAGTGTTGTCAAGCTTGTAATTATTGCATCCATGGTGTGGCTAGGAATAGTCCCATGTCAAAGACACACTCTTGAGATGAGGTGAGAATGGATGGAGTGGTTGATGGTTATCCCATGTGTGATGGAGGCGTAGATGAAGGAGGTGCATGAAATGGAGGATTAACCATATTTTCACAATAGATATTAATTTTAGGAAAATTTTGAATAATGTATTCGAATACATTATGGGAATCTTGCATAATCATAACAATATAATACTCTTGTTAGACTTTCAATTGGGACCTCAAAATGTACCTATTAAATTAGATGCATTGAGTGACCTTGGAGGAAACTTAAGGGAATTTATTCATCACATTTTAGGAATGTTTTTGGGACAATCCAAGGCATGATTCATAGATATTAGGCTCCATTAGATAAATAATTTAAAATAGATATCCAAGATATGCATTTTTACTCCAAGGGATCTATTTTTATTTCTACTTACACAAGATTATCTATACTACATAGTCAAGTTTAACAGGTTTGCCATTTAAACAAAATAGTTTAAATTTTATAAATAAATGGGTTTGGTCAAAGATATCAAAGAAACAACAAAAGGGTAAGATAGGATTTTAGGCAAGTAGTATAATATCAATAAGAAACAGAAAATTTAAGGGCAAGTGTGATTTTAGGCAAGTAAATTAGTAAGGTGTATCCTTGCCCTACTATAAGAAACATGAAATTTGTTTTTTTTTTTTTTGTTATTTTAAAATAATTAATATGCATTATATAATCTATATGTGTTATATAATGCATATGTAGTATTTGAATTTGAATTCAAAATTGAGCCTATAGGCTCAGAAATGGCTTGGAGTTTTGAGCCAAAGGCTTGTGACTATGCATCTACAGCTAAGATCAAGAAAATTGATAAAAACTAACAAATTTCAACTTCAATCACCAAATATGCTATGGATTTCAACATCAAAATTCAAAAAATTATTACCGTCATCATGAGCATGCTATCCTCTTTCCAAATATATGATTTTTATAATTTTTAGGTTATTTTAAGGTTTCAAACTATATTTATTTATAACTACACATTTTTTAGATGACTTTGTGTCACACATATTAATGCCTATTCATGTTTATGTAATTTTTTTCATTGATCCAAATGCAAAACAAATTATATGGTAATAAACTAGGCCTAATTTTACACATTCAAAAAAATCAATTTTCATTTTTTAGGTAGTTAGGGGGTCACAAGACTGGCTATCCATTTTTTATCATTTTTTAGGATCTACTTAATTGCATAATTAATTAAAAAAATCATTGAAAAAATACAGAAAAAAATCATAACACACTAGAATATCTTATTTAAATATTCACCTAAGTGTTTCAAACAATATGTAACTATGCTTAAAAAATGGTGGGTTGCACGGCCATCTATCTACTATATTTTATTGAAAAAATAGGAGGTCATCTTCAAATTTTAGATGTTTAACCTATTTATACTTAACCATTTTTTTAAAAAAATAGGTTTTTGGAAACTAGACTTAAAATTCTACAATTCATGTTTTTATACCATCTTTAAATTTTGAGTGAAGCCATCTTAAATTATCTATATAAGTTCAAATTTTTAAAATTTCATAAAAATCATGTCCACGAGTAGGCCCCTTTTTGTCCCCCAAATGTGTGTATTTACCATAATCTAAATTTAAACTTATATTGTAATAGTATAAATTTAAACTTATAATGTGACAATACAAATGTAAACTTATATTTTAACAATATAAATGTAAAATTATACTTAACATTTATATTTGTAAATATTAGCTTTAAGTCAAGCTTAGCTTCATGTACATGTTCAAATGCTTTTTAGTGCAAAATAATATGAATGAGATTACATTATTTATTTTACAATAATGTTATCACATTATATATTAGCGTGATCATGTTATGGCTTAGTAATTACAGATCTATAATTTAAATAATGTAATCACATAAGGCCAATAATGTGATCATGTTATTAGCATTATTTGATCATATTATGGGAAATGTCCATAGATTTTTACCCCAAATCTGTATACATACCCCATACATGACATCTACTTGTAGTTGTGATATAGTCACTTATATCAAAAATGAATGTATCTAATCACCCTAGTACACTCTATTTCCACTTAAACCATTAAACCTAACCCCCAAACCCTAAACACTAAACTAAGAACCTTAAACATTAAACCCTAAGCCGTAAACCCTAAACCATGAACATTAAATCTTATACCCTTAAATCCTAAACTCTAAACCAAAAACTAAAAACCCTTAAACCCTAAACTAGAAAACATAAAACCTAAACCCAAAACCTTAAAAAATAAATTATAAACCCTAAACCTAAATAATGAACCCTAAACCCTAAACCTAAAACCTAAACACTAAATTCCAAACCCTAAACCGTAAACACCACACTCAAAACCATAAACCCCAAACCATAAAATAATAAACACTAAACCCAAAACACCAAACCCAAAACTCTAAGTTTTAAACCCTAAAACCTTAGGACATAAAACCCTAAATGTTTAACCCTAAACCCTGAACCATAAACCCCAAACCCTAAACCCTACACCCTAAACATAAAACCTTAAACCAAAACCCCTAGAAAATAATCCCTTAATCCTCACCCCAAAACTTAAATCTTTATCCATACTCCCTAAACCTTAAAATCAAACACAAAACCCTAAATAATAAAACCTAAACCCAAATCCCTAAAATCAAACCCTAAAACATAAACACAAAACCATAAATACTAAACACTAATTTCCAAACTATAATTTATAAACCCTAATTATTATGATCTAAACTCTAAAACCTAAACTCTAAATCCTAAACCCTAAACCCCATACCTCAAACCTTGATCCCTAAACACCAAACCTAGATATTAAAACCTAAACTATAATCGCTAAACCTTGAACCCTGAACCCTAATACATTATCCATAAACCCAAAATCCTAATCCTTAAACCCTAGATCTTAGACCTTAACATATAGATTTAAAATCTTAAACCTTAGAATTTATACCCTAGACCCTGAACATTTAACCCAAAACCTTAAGCCCTTAACCTTAAACCCCAAAACATAAACCTAAAACCCTAAATTCTAAACACTAAACCATAAACCATTAACCCTAAACACTAAACCCCAAACCCTAAACCCAAAACTTGACCCCTAAAATCTTAGTCCTAAACTATAATCTTGAAAACCTAAGTACTAAACCATAAACCAAAAACCAAAAACCATAAAACCTCAAGCCCAAAACCATAGACCCTAAATCTTAAATCCATATATGCTAAACCTTAAAACCTAAATGCCAAACCCCAAACACTAAAATATTAACCTTTAATCCTCAAACTTTAATCCCAACCCCAAAAAAATGAACCCTAAACCATGAATACTAAACCCTAAAACCTAATCCTAAACCTTAAAACATAAGCCTCAAACCCTAAACTCTAAGTCCCAATATATAAAACCCCAAACCTTAAACACTAAAACTTGACACCAAACCCAAAACCCTAAACCATAAGATGTAAACACTAAACCCTAAAAATAAATGTTAAATTATAAAACCTAATCCCTACACACCAAACCCTAATCCCCAAATCTAAAACCCTAAACCAAAAACCCAGAAAACTATGCCATAAACCCTTAGCCCTTAACCTTACATTCCAAAACATAAGCCCTAAACTCTAAATCCTAAATACTAAAGTTCAAATCTAAACCCTTAACTCCAAGCATAAAACCATATGCTATAAGTCACAATCCCTAAACATTAAGTCCTAAACCCCAAATTCTAAACCCAAACCCAAAACCTTAAAGAATAAACCTAAATCCCTAAACCTTAAATCCTAAACCCTAAACCATAAACTCCAAACCCTAAACTCTAAACCATAAACATTAAACCTTAAATCTTAAACCTTAATCCATATGCCCCAAACACAAAATCCTAAACCCAAAATACTAAAACCTAAGTTATAAACCCCAAACACTCAACTATAACCCACAAAACCAAAACCCTAAACCTTAAGTGTGGAAATAGAAACCCAAAACCCTAACCCCAAACATAAAATCCCAAATCCTAAAATCTAAACCCTAAAATATGACCCCAAAATTTTAAAACTAAAACATTAAACCCTAAGCATAAAACTCAAGACCCTAACCATAAAACTCAAGACCCTAAACCCCAACCACCAAACCCCAAACCTTGATCCATAAACCCTACATCCCAAACTTGAAGCCTTAAACCCTAAAACATAAACCTTGAACCTTAAACCCAAATCATAAAACCTAAACACTAACTCTTTACCCATAAATTGGAAAAAAATCCTAAACTCCAAATCCCAAATCCCAAAATCTAAGTCCTATAAAACAAATCCTAAACCCTAAGCCATAAACCATGAACCATAATCCCCAACCCCCAACACCATATCCTAAACCTTAATCCACAAAATCTAAATTTTAATCTTTAAGCCATAACACTAAAAATTTAACCCTAAAACCTAAATTGTGAACCTTGAACCATTAACCCTAAATCTTAAATACTAAACCCTAACACCTAAACCCAAAACCCCAAATCCCCAAACTTTAAACCTTTAACCTTAAATTTTAAAACCTACACCTTGAACCCTAAACCCAAACAATAAATCCTAAACCCAAAATCCTAAATGTTAAACCTAAATCCCTAAAACCCTTAATAATAATCCCAATACTAAAATTTAAACCCAAAATTAAAAACCTTAAACCCTGAACCTTAAACTATAAACCCCATACCTAAACCTTAAACTTTAAAAACTAAACCTTGATCTCAAAATATAAATCCTAAACTTTAAACCTTAAACCTTAAGCCTCAAACCCTAAATATTAAACCTAAACCTCAAACCCAAGACCCTAGATACTAAACCCTTAACCCTAAAACCTTAAATTATAAACCTTAAATATTAAAATCAAAACTCTAAACCCTTAACATTAAATTCCAAAACCTAAAAATTAAATAATAAATCTTGAATCCTAATCCCAACCATAAACCATAAATAATGAACACTAAACCTAAATCTTAAACACTAAACCCCAAACCCTAAACAAACCTCAAAATCTAAACTCTAAACCATAGACCCTAAATAATAAACATTAAAACCTAAACTCTAAAGCTCAAAACCATAAAACCCTAAACCCTAAAACTAAAATTTTATCCCCTAAAATTTAAACCCTAGACACTAAAACTTGACACCAAAATATTAAACCCTAACTCACAATTTATAAACCCCCAACCCCAAACCATGAATAATAAATCTTAAATTATAAAAATTAAGCCCTGCACCCCAAAACCTAAGACCTAAACGTTAAACACTAAAACTCCAACCTAAATTACTAAACCCCAAAAATTAAACTCTAAACCCTAACCCTCAAATACCAAACCTTAAACCCATAACCCTAAATCTTAAAACTTTAACCTAAAATTACAAATATTAAAATCTAAATATAAAATTATAAACCATAAACCCTAAACATTAAAATCATTACCCTATACCATAAACCCCAAACCTTAAACACAAAAATTAAACCTTAACCCATGAACCCTAAACCCTAAATGTTAAATTTATAAATTCTAAGCCTTTAACCCTAAACCATAAACTATAAAACCTAAACCACAAACCCTAAACCCCAAAATCTTATCCCTAAACCTTGAGCCCTAGATGCTAAACCCCTAACCTGTAAACCCTAAAATGTAAACCATAAACCCTAAAACCCTAATCCCTAGAATATAAATGTTAAACCCTAAAACCTAATGTATAAGAACCAGACCCTAAATTATCCCTAATCATTCATAATTTTCCATAGGCACTCTCTCATCATCCTTTATCATACTTCATCATCCCTAATCACCCTTAATCAATCCCTCATCAACCATCATTATGCCCAATCACACCCTCTTTGACCCTCATCATCCCTAACAATACCTAATCACACTCCCATCATCCCTCATTATCCTTCATTATCCTTAGTCATTGCCTTATCAACCCTCATCATCCCTAATCACTCCATAATTGACCCTCATCATCTCTCATAATCCCTATTCAAACCCTCATTGGTCCTCATTATCACTCGTCATCATCATTAATCAGTCTCTACCTTATCTCTTTATACTTTGGTAGTAGAAATCCTCTAGGAGATATAGTAAGGTTTTTTATAACTCATTTTTCAGGTCATAATCTTCAAAAGAGATGGTTTACTTATAATGGAATTAGTATATGTGAGACTCATAATTCTAGTAAACATATTATTCTAATAAATGAAACCAAACCTATAAACTTGGAAGATGTCTATAATATTATAGAGGTAAAAAATTTTAGTTACCATAGGTAGAGGGTTTATGTTTTTCATAGATTTTCTCCCACTATTGCATTTTCATCATTATCTTCATCTTCAAAATGGAAATCATTGATAAAATTGATTTCCATCAGTAGATTAAAACCCTTCAAACTAGTACTAGGTGATCTCTTCCCTAAGTCATAATTTTTCTTAGAATCAAAAGTAGTAATGTGTCTCTAAAATCCACTTCTTCAAAATATACAAACCTAGTAATATGACCTAGAGATATAAATAAAGCCCATAAAATCTCCAAACTCTAATGTGTAATGATGCATAAATTCCTTCCAACCCTATAGAAATTTGATTTGAGTATATGTGTCTTGTGATTTTACAATCTACTCTTGCCCACTTAGGCCTTGTACAACCATATTTTGAACAGTTCAGTTTATGAGATTTGGAACAATTGTTGAAGGAATAAGATACAAATAACATAATACCAAATGAGTTTCAACCAATTTTAATAATACACTTAAATAAAAAAATGAATAAGAATAATTGAGCATCAAAGTTACCAATATTTTTGAGAAGTGTTTGAGTATTACTTTAAATAAGTTAAGAGACCCATTGAATCACCTCTATGTATGTGTTTTCCATGAAGTTTATAAAAACTATGAGTGCACACTAGGCAAGGTAAAAAAATCTTGTTTGTATCTGCATTCTTCACATCAAACCCAAATGAAAAAGCCTATAAAAAGGAACATAAAAATTCAAGTATGAGAACAAGAAAACCTTGTTAATAATATAATGAATTATGAATATTAATGACATGTCAAATTGAATGATTATTAATATAGGGTAAAAATAAATTTTAATTTATTTTTTATTAGGTAAATTTATTTTTTGAAGTAACCTCAATATTAGATGCATTTAATGATCCTAATTCATCACATGTGTACACCTAAATATGACATGATTGCATTTATTAGTCGAATGTGCATTTTATAGCTTTCCACCATTTAAATCCCCTTCGAGTCCCAATCTCATGGACTACCTACTCCAGATTGTTTATTTTTTCCTCCTATATATCCTTACTTGTTTCATAATCCCTTATGTTGAGTTATTCCTTATTTATTTATTTTATATCCCCTTTGTCGTCTTATTGTTTAGGTAGTATTACTTATATTTTATCTTATACTTTTAAGTAAGCCTTATCACTCACATCCCATGATTCATTCATATTTTTCTCATGTAGGGAGTGATTACAAATGATTAGGATCAATGAGTGTTTTATTAGGGATAACGAAGGCTAATGAGGGAATAATTAGGGATGATTATGGATGATGAGAGATGATGAAAGAGTGACTAGGGATGATGAGGGTTGATGAGGGAGTGATTAGGTATGATGAGGGATGATGAGGTCCAATGATGGAGTGATTAGGGACCATGAAGGACAATGAGGTCTAATGAGGGAGTGACTATGGATGATGAGGGATGATGAGGGCCAATAAGGGAGTGATTAGGGATAATGAGGTATGATTAGGGTCAATAAGGGAGTGAATAGGGCTGATGAAGGATAATGAGGTATAATTAGGAAGTGATTAACAATGATGAGGGTTAATGAGGGTGTGATTAGGGATAATGAGGTCCATTTATTAAGTGATTAGGGATGATTAGGATGATGAGTGAGTCACTATGGATAATTAGGGATGATTAAGGTTTATATGGCAGTTATAAGGGATTCTAAGGGATGTTAAGGGAGTGATTAGGGATAATGAAAGAAAATGAGGGTTGAAGTAGTGACTAGGGATGATGAGGACCAATGACAATGTCATTAGGGACAATGAGGGATGATGAGGGATAATTAAGGTAGATGAGATAGGGATGAGGGAAAATGATGAATGATGAGATCATGATTATAATGATGAATTATTATTTATGTTCTTGAACCCATTTCTCCATATTATTTGGGGAGAGGGAGATAGTGATATGAGTGATTTTGATATGAGTTTGAGAAAATAGGGTTTGAAAGCATTCCCCTCCACCCCAGATAGTAGTGTTATTAATTTTGGTAGTGGTAGTGTCTTATGTAATTTTAGTATTCTATAATATGACTCTACTCTATAAAAATATGGAATAAATTGGTTAGGTCATCCATGCATGAGATTGGAATTGAACCATGTATGGATTGACCCATTTATCTGGCATTTATTTCAAAGTGAACAATATATTTTTAGGATGGCACTTGAATGTTGTTTTTATTCTTTCTATTATGAATGGAGTGTACTAGGGTGATTACCTACATTCATGTCTGGTATGAATGAGTATATCATGACTATAGGCAAATATCAAGTATAAATGACCGTATACCTATATGTAGTATTAGGTATGTGGTAGATGTCATGTAGGAGTGACTCTATCATTACTGTAGATATGATATATGTTTCATGCTATAGGCCAATCATTTATGCATATTTATAGACCCATTGATAAGTAATTCCATAAATTATTTAGGAATTCACCTCAAATATACCTTCAATACTTTTACTTGACCATCCCTAGTCACTCCTTTATCTATATAGGTGAGAATACCTCCTCTATTTTTAATATAAGGCTTGGTAAATTCCCCCTCTCCTTTATCTATATAGGTGTTAATTCCCCCTCTCCTAATTTTTGAGCATCTTTTGATAATGACCCCTCTTTTATCTCTTGATTTGATAATGCCTCCTATATTGATTTTCAATATTAAGATATGGCATACTCAGTTAGGTATGGCATACTCAAGTAAAACAAGGTAGGTAGGGCATATTCAAGATTAAGATATGGATTATGTATTTAGGTAGGGCATACTCAAGATCAAGATATGGCTCAGGTATTTAATCAGGTCCGGCATGTCCTCAAGTAGGTAAAGTAAGTACAGAATACTCAAGTAGTTAATTTAGGTAGGGCATACTCAAGAATAATAAGGTAGGTATGGAATAGTCAAGATCAAGATATGGATTAAGTATTTAAGTAGGGCATACTCAATAGTAAGATATGGATTGATTATTCAATCGAGTAGGGTAACTCAAGTCTCTAAAATAGGTAGGGCATACTTAAATAGGTAAAATAGGTAGATCATATCCGATGGTATAGATTTATTTCAAACATAACATGATTTGAAACTTTATTTCTCATTTTATGTTTTAATTCTAAAATTTTGAAAACTAAGTATTGATTATAATAGGTTTTGAAAAACTAACTTGTAAATGGTAATTTATACATCTCTATAATTTATTCTAGAAGATGTAGAGTGGCCCTAATTTATTATATTTAGTAAAATAAATGTAAAGTATAAAAATATAAAATTAGATATAAACTTATTACATTTATTTTACTAAATATTGACCTAAATATATACAACTCAAACTAACTAAACATAATTACAACCTATGGTAACTCAACGGTCATATGCCCTTTGAAGTGTAAATGGCATACACCCTTTGAATCACAAAGGGTGTACATCCTTTGCACTTCAAAGTGGGTATGCCCTTTGAGTTACAAATTCAAAATTTTCCTCTTCCCTTTAAAGAAGGGAATTTCAAAGGGTGCACACCCTTTTAAGATTTATAAGATTCACTTTTATGTTTTTCATCCAAATTTGGCTCAATTTTAGGTTGGGGGGTTTGAACCTAGCCTAATCCTTGTCATGGACTAGCCCATATGAATTTTTGGAAGTTAATGTGTTTTTTCTCATCTTTGTCAACACATCTGATCAGGTAGATTTTATTATTTAAAAAAAAACTATATGGGCTTGTAGAGGAGAAAACTTAGTTTTTGAATATATATATAATTTTAAACTATTATTTTTAATTATTACTTAATTTCTATACAACATACCTCATTATGGACTATATACATATCATGATAAATACATTTATAACTTTTTGACTGTTAATCAAAAATTTATAAAATGTATATCTCAACAATCTACACATCATTAAATATGCTTTAAAAAAAATAAAAAATGATATTCATGAAGTTAAAGTCAAAAATTTATGTTCGTACACTTGAAATTTCAATTTTCCAACTATTTTGTTTTGACTTGTATTATTATTATTATTATTATTATTATTATTATTATTATTATTATTATTATTATTATTATTATTAAAAATTAATAAAAAACATTCTTAAAAATATTTGACATTTTACCTATCCATATATGAAATTTAATACAACAATTCATTCATGTAATTAAAAAAGTATGTTCATACACATGCAGTCTCCTTATCTTTTCACAAAAAAGCGTTAATCTATTATCATAAATGCATCCATTTTGTATAATTTTATCATCAGGGTATTGAAATTAATTATATACCTAGAGACTAAATTCAAAATTCCACAATTCATATTCATGCATCATTGTCAAATAATTTCCAAGGGTATCTAAAATTCTCTCCAAGTTCAACTATTGTTATTTTTAGAAAAAGTGTCACTTTAATCCCCTCCTTTTGTCCCCCATTATCATGTGTCTACCCTTATTGTTAGCATGGATAAAAGGCAATGAGATTTAATATGATTTATCATTAATTATAATAAAATGGAAATATAAGTGTCAAACAGAAGTCAAATAGTCATAAGGAGAAGAAGAGTCATGTAAGAAGAGGAAAAGCCTTTATAGGCAATTATATGGGAAATAAAAAATAGAACATTTGCGTAATAAGAAATATTTTTTATGATCTCATGTTTGTTATTATTTTTCTCTTATTATTTTATTTCCATCATTTATTGGTTATTAGCTTACTAATAGATTATTTTAATCTTACTAATAATTTATAGCCAATAATGTGGTTGTTAGGATAAGTGTGGGTCTTGTACAGATCTAATTAAGATTTGGTCTCCCATGTTATGGTCTTCCAGGGCAATCTTGAATAAATGAGACATAATTTTAACCTCCATTTTTTTGTTCCAAATATTAATGTCAATTTTATATTGATTCAATAGTTTTTTGTCAAAGCACATCTCAAATATTTGGGACTAAATTTAGAAATTTATAATCCTAATTAAAAAGAATGCAAGATTTGTTAAAATTATAGATGTATTGCCACTTACTATGGCTGCATGAGGAGAGGTCTCTTAGAATTCTTCTCAAAGCTCAACATTCTCTTATCTTTTAGGAATATGTTAAATCTATTACTTAAAAAAAAGGATATATACGTCATCTCTATAGGAAACATCTATCATGAAAAGAATATATACATGTATCAAGATGATAAGGTGTTATGTAACATGGAGTGGAAATACCAATAGATTGGAAATATTCTATGCACCATGAATTATATATTATTCAAAAGATGCTAGTAGATGTGGCAACTACGTCATTTCCATCATGACTACATAGTGACAAAGTAACATGATGAGTTCGTAAAATGACACATTATTACTATAGTTTATGGCCTTAAATATATCAAATGGTTGAGCATTGTATGTAATCTTCATATTTAGAACTTGTATAAGGTATGAAATAGATGCTTTTATCTATATAAACTCATGTAAAGTCTAAGTCTATCTTATTTATATTTTTTTCTAACATTTGCATGTTTTAGGCTCCACATTTTGACATGTACATGAAATAATGGTATTAATATGAGTTTTGACAAGATTTCATGAAGACAAGGAAGATCCAAGATAAAGAATGAACCATCTAAGGCCCAACTACAGATTCTGAAGTTCACTATAGATTTTGATAGTTAGCTACAGATTTTGATAGTTAACTACAAACTTCAATAGTGAATTGCAGATATTGACAGTTGGCTAAAAATTTTGACAATCAAGCTATGGATTTAGACAGTAAGCTATAGATTGTACGAGTTTCACTATGTATTGACCTAGTTTGCTCTAGAATTGATCATAGTACATTCCAAAGGGTTCAGATAGCTTCTCTAACTTCTTCATGATAATTTAGAAAACTCTTTTTGACATTTTCATTTCTTTGCATGTATATAAATAGATATCTATTTCTAATTAGTCTTCTATTTTGGGAGTTGTTACTCTAACTTACAAAGATAAAGATAGAAGATATGAGTATCAATATAAGGAAATATTTGGTTGATATATTTAGGCATGGTAATTTTTATCTATGGATTCTTTGACTCCTTAAAGATCTCATTGCAATGACTTTCTATTCTAACTATGTCACTTAATTTATCTAGAATATCTTCTGTTTTCAAATCAATTAAGTTATTACCTATGATGTAGGGTTAAAAGATTTCTTGTTATAGAATAAATAGATAGATCTATTATTGGATCTTTAACTTTTATGCCTACATATAGATATATTGTAATTTTGGTGATTTTCTAAAATAAAAAGTATTGCAGCAATTTCCTTTCTCAATTTATGTGTTGAAGAAATTTCTTAGAGCTGAGTTAATTTAGACCTAGATCTAAGTGTGAATAAGGGCCACTCCCAAAGTAAATAGGATATATATTTGGTATTTATAATTTGATTTTGTATTCCTTTCAATTAAAGATTGATATAGATATATGTTTGTATAATTTAGATTGAAAAGCTATAGGATAGATTGAATAATTAATATGTTATTTTTGACAAAAGTATTTATTTCATTATTTCAAATTATGAAAATATAGATTTATGATTGCTTTTAAATAGTGAGTGAGGATTTTATATTCTTTTAATTCTACAAGAGTGATTTGAATAGGTTTATTTTGTAGTTGTGTGAAGCATTTCTAGATTCTGTAAATTAGATTAGATTGAGTTATTTATGTTTTTTGTAAAGAGTGTTTCTTTCCAAATAGTAACTTAGTAATTAGAAGTAGATATATATTAGCATAGCATCCAAAAAAACCTAAAAATAAGTACTATTAACCTGAAATCCATAAAGTACCTCACTGTAAACAGCTTTAGGCACCACTTTGTTAAGAATAAACACCAACATATGTTGGTTAAATGAATGGGTAATAATGACACCCATCATTTTTGGTGCCATTGCTATGGAAATTTTAGGTGTCAATAAGGTAAAAACTTAGGCTAACATTCCATAAAACATAAAAATACAAAAATAAAATAAAACCACTCTCTTGTCAAAATCAAGTATATGAGTAGGCCACAGGATTCACAGGGTAGATTTGTTCCAAAGATTATGATCTTTTATAGGAAAGAATCAAAATAGTCATAGAAAAAATAGATGGCTTGTAAAAAGAGATAAGATAATCTTTCAAAAATATCTCTAAAGGACTGGAAGAATCCTCTTCTGTAACTTCTAAAATTATAGACACTAATGACCAGAACCCCCTCCTCTCAACAAAACTTTATTTGACATGAGAGAAAATGTAGGCTAGGTGGAGAACCCTCGTAAGAATGCTCTTAAGAGGACTTTATCTTATCCTATTGTCTTTGAAGATGATGAATGAATAATGAAAAATATTTCTTCGGCCAATCTGCCAACCTTTAAAGGTCTATCCATCGAAGACCCAGATCATTTTTTTTTGAGTTTAAGGTTCTCTGTCAGACTTATGGTTACACCTCAGATAGCCAAAATCTAATTTTTTTTCCTTCTAATTTGAAGCAAGGAGAAATGAGGTGGTTCATGGGGCCAGGAGGGAACTCTATTTATACTTGGAGAGAAATGGAAATAGCATTTTTGGATAAATATCAATAATATTATAGGGTCAAGGATAGGAAAGAATTTTTTTTCAAAATCAAACAAAATAAAGATGAGAACCTTGAGGATTACTTAGATATGTTTTCCTTTGCTCTCAAGAGATGTGGTTATGAGCTACCTGAAGAAGTGATCAAAAATATTTTCCTTAAGGGATTGGATGACTCTTCCAAGGATTCTTTAAATATTATTGGGAAAGGAAATATTACTAAAATAGATTTTTAAGAAATCACATGGTTATGCATGATCTACTCTAGAACAAAACCTAGAAGTAGGAGATGAAAAAAGGGAAAATCTAGTGATGTAATCCATCTCATGAAAGAGTTATAAAACCTTAAAAAAGACATATTGGTCCAATTGAATTCAACATTGGATGGATTGTAGGCAAGGCCAAATCCAATACTAAGCCATTAGAAATATATTGCCCAAAATGCAGATTGAAACATGCACTTAGAGACTATTCTTTAGATAAAAATAAAAAAAATTGAATATGTGATGTTAAGTATCATGACACAAAATTGTAGTCACCTCCCTATTCTCAAGAATCAGTTCAAACAAAAATGCACAAGTCATAGAAGAAATCAATTATGTTCAAAGAAAGGAAATACCTTTCAACAAAATCAACAGTTTGACTCAAGAATTAATTTTCAACAATGGCATATACCTTCATAAATTTGGGTTTTACCACCATGGGGCACCCAAAAATGGATGCCACAATAGTGGATGATGCCCTAGCCTTTTCAACAAACATGGATGCCATAAGGTCATCAATAGTGATGGATAAATCAACACTAGAATTTTGGTCCAAACTATAATCAATAATACCAAATAAGGTATCCAAAACAAAACAAAAAAAAAATAACAACAAACATTAATAGCTCCCTAAAGAAATCAAGAAACCCCTACAAAACAAGTAAACCAACATTAACTACCTACTCAACCAATAGTAAATCCAAAAAAAGATAGGTTTTTGTAAATGAACAAGGTGAAATAGTGGGGGTAGGAGCTATTTAATATGTAAAAATTCATCTTGTATCAAAAATAATTTGACAAGAACCTTGGGTCATCATCATATAAGTACCACAAGAAAAAACAAGTCCACAAATTCAACCAGAAAAAGAAGAGTCCAAAGAGAAAACTGGAAAAATAGAGGAAGTTATCATAACACCTCTATTTATACCTTTTCCAGAAATATTAAAGGAAGTAGAAAACAATAAGGAATCTAAATTGATCCAAGAACTCAAAAAACTAAATATAGATATTCCATTACTACAAGCCACTAGAGATATCCCAGAAGTAAATCGGGTGATCGAATGTCTATGTATCAAGATACTAGGAAAAAAGTGACAATATCCTAAGACCATATAGGTTGATGGTAATCATATTGATTTATTAATAGAAAAAAAAATTG
The DNA here is from genome assembly GCA_037957365.1 of Torreya grandis. Lineage (NCBI taxonomy): Eukaryota > Viridiplantae > Streptophyta > Pinopsida > Cupressales > Taxaceae > Torreya > Torreya grandis. Next base: position 1,824,427 of record JARHVA010001113.1, read on the forward strand.
GCCTAAGTATGGAGACCAAATAAGTCCTATCATTTTTGTAAAAATTGGACAGTAGGAGATACCAAATGTATTGGTAGACTTAGGAGCTGATATTAATGTAATGACTATAACACCATGTAAAATCTCTCTTTAAAGGACATAAAACCAACCACCACAATCCTAAAAATGGAATATCATTTAACTACCAAACCATAAGGTGTCATTGAAGACATAATGTTGACTATAGAATCATGGGAGTATCTTATTGACTTTATTGTCTTCTAACCTAAAAAGAAAAAGATTGGAGACCCAATGATTCTAGGAAGACCTTGGTTAGCAACTATAGTAGAATTTATTGATTCTAGATCAAGAGATATGACCATCTCAAATGGTCTTAAAGTAAAATGAATCAATATTGTCAAACAATTGTGGGTCAACCAACCTGATGAAAAATGTGATAGCATCTCTTCTCTAGCTATGGTTACAATCACTGAACATGTACAGTAAGTAAACATTGAGTTATTAAGAATTATTAGAACTAATATAGATCTTGATAGTCTAGCTATGGATTTTGATAGTCTAGGTATGGATCTTGACAATCCAACTATGAATTACAATAACTAGCTATGAATTATAACAGCCTATCTACGGATTATAACAGACTTGCTACGAATTTGAATATAAGACCTTTTTAAAGTATAAATTCCTATTATGATTATAATTCATCATATTACACCTCTTAAAATACATTATATTATCTTAAATACATTCAAAATAGTGTGATGCAATGGGCATATGAAGGCCAAGACTCATTTATTACATGCTTCTATTATCCTTTGGCTGGAATCATTCTCACAAGAGAAAAAATTGTTAAAGATGCTATTACATTTCATACATTACTTACACATACTTATCCTTTAAACTCATTGATGAATGAATTGAAACAAAGAGATTATTCTCATCTAGACACTAAATAAATCATAGTGGCAATGGAGAAGACACTCAGCGTAAACAGTTGGTTGACAAATGATTAGGAAATGAAAGTTTTTGATGTACTTATGGATCACACTCAATATTTTTCATGGGAATATAAAGATATGAAATTAATTCATCCTATCATTTGTACACACCACATTTACACAGATAATATTAAGCCGGTAAGGCAGCCTTAAAGAAGAATTAATCTTACCTTGAGAGACATTGTGAAAGCTAAAATTGAGAAGCTATTATAAGTAAGATTTATTTATCCCATTTATAATAGCCAATGGGTCTCTTCCTTGGTCATTATTTCCAAAAAAATGTCAAATGGAGAGTATGTGTGGACTATAGAAAGCTAAACAAAGCAACAATGAGAGACTACTTCCCTCTACCCTTCATTGATCAAGTACTTGACAATCAAGCTAGAAAAAAATATTTTTATTTTCTAGATGGATTTAGTAGATACAAAAAAATACAAGTGGCACCTAAGGATCAAGACAAAACAACCTTCACCTATCCATGGGGGACATTTTCCTATAGGGTCTTACCCTTTGGTTTATGCAATGCACATACCACTTTCCAACGAGCTGTCCTAGCCATATTTTCAAACTTGACCAATGATTGTGTAGAAGTTTATATGGATGATTTTACTATTCATGGAGAATATTTTGATGAAATTTTAATCAATCTTGTAAAAGTATTAAAAATATGTGGGGACCACCATTTATCTCTAAGTCATGAAAAATGTTAAGTTATGGTAGAAGGCATAGTTTTAGGACATCATATTTCTACAAAAGGGATCCAAGTAGATCCAAAGAAAATTGAAGTCATTTTAAACTTGATTATTATTCAAAATCAAACTGACATTAAGAGTTTTCTAGGACATACAAGGTATTATATAAGATTCATAAAAGATTTCAACAAGATTGTTGCTCCAATGTTTACTATGCTTACAAAAGAAAGTGATTTTGTATAGAATTCAGCCTATCAACAAGCATTTGAAACCATTAAATAGAAGCTTAGTATTACACAAGTCTTAAGAGGACCTAATTGGTTATAACATTTTTATATTTATACTAATGCATCTAATCATGTTATGGGAGCTATTTTGGGATAGAAAGATGAAAATGGGCATATGTATGCCATATATTATATAAGCAAGAACTTAACCTCAATTGAAATAAATTATACAACTACTAAGAAGGAATTCCTTACTATGATTTATGCCATAAACAAATTTAGACATTATATTACTGGCTATAAAATATTTATATATACTAATCATGAAACTATTCAATATTTGATGAATAAGCCAGTAGGAGGAGGAAGAGTTATTAGATGGTTGTTATTTTTGTAGGAATTTGACATAATTATTGTTGATAAGCCAAGAAAATTCAATGTGGTTATTGATTTTCTTTCCAGATTGCATAATGAAGATGAAGAAGAACCTATAGAAGACAAATTTCTATATGAACAATTATTTGTTGCTTCAGCACAAACACCTTGGTTTGTGGATATAGAAAATTTTCTAGCTATAGGAAAGTTTGATTTTCAATGTACCAAAAAGGAAAAGAAATGTTTAATTAGAATAATTTCTTATAATTGGATTAATGGTATACTATTTAAACTTGGACTTGATCATGTTTTTCATAGATATGTGAAGGAGAATGAAATGTATGATATCATTTGTGCATGTCATGATGAACCTAGAGGAGGACACTACTTAGTGAAAAGGATGGCATAAAATCCTTGAAGCTTGATATTTCTAGCCAACTCTCCATAAATAGGTAAAGACCTATGTTTGGCAATGTGATACATGTCAAAGAATGGGGAAACCTACATTATCTTTTGAGATGCCTCTTCATCCATAGGTAATTATATAACCTTTTGAGAAGTAGGTTATGGACTTTGTTTGGCCCATAGATCCACATTCACAAGGTAAAGAATACTTGTTGGTATGTATGAACTATGTAACCAAATGGGTTGAAGTTCAAGCTCTTTCTTCTGCAAGAGAAGAAGCAGTAGTAGATTTCCTTTATTCTAAGATCATGCATCATTTTGAAGCACCAACGAAGATAGTATCAAATCAAGGACCATAATTCATGTCCAATATGATTTAAGCATTCATGGAGATCTACCAAGTCAACCACAAAAAATATTTACCATACCATCCTCAAGAAAATGGACAAGTAAAAAATCACTAATAGATAATTGGAGAACATCCTTACCAAGATAAATAGTAACAAGTAGAAGAATTGGGCAATCAAACTCCTAAAAGATATTTTGGCATACAACACAATGTGGAAGACCACTACTAATTTTTCACCTATGAGTTGGTCTATGGTAAGAAACCTCTTCTTTCAATTGAATTTGAAATACAAACTTTGAGGGTTACATTAGAAGTAGGGATTAATTTGAATGAATAACAAAAAGAAAGAATGTTGTAGTTGAGTGAATTAGATGAGATGAGAATAGAATCCTTGTAGTAGACAGAAATGACATAGTATCAAAGAAAATAATGGCATGACTTATATATATATAAAAGGCAATTCAGAGAAGGAGATTAGGCACTCTGACATGATTCAAAATATCAACATTTCAAAGGTAAGATCTGAATTAGATGGTTAGGACTATTTCAGATAGCAAAGATTTTTTATAATGGTTTAGTACAATAATGTCATATAGATGGAAATTAGAAAACACATCTTGTAAATGGACATCATTTTAAACTATATCAAAAGCCTACCAACAAAGAGAAATTTATTCAAATAGCATAAAATGAGTTTGGTGCTATGGAAGAACTTAAGTCTTCCATGGTAATTGATCTTTGAAGGCAAAATTGGCCTAAATAAAGGAAGAGGATTTCCCCTTCCCTAAAAATATTCAAATAAAAAAAATATAAAATAAATAAAAATAAAATTCAACAATGAAAATATTTTGGGACATTGTTGACAGTCATGTTCAAAAAACCATCAAATGGTTCGTCAAGGGCAAAATACCAAACAAATAAAATAGAAAAGTCAGTTCAGAAATCTAGTTGGTTCCAAAGCAATAAATGTAATGTTATTATATATTATACTATTTTTCCAAGACTAATTCATCTAATTTGTTTTGTGAAATAATAGATATAGAAGACTGATAAGGACAATACTAAGATTTTTAAGGTAAAGTATTGGTTTTTCTACAAAGTGTTAGTTTTATATGTCTAGAATTACATGTATGTGCTCAAACCCATTGATATAAAATATTCTCATATGGTGATATAAGGAGGTTAGGATTCAAGACATCAAGAAAAGTTACTTCAAAAGGTCATATTTTGAAATGTCAATGCAAGTGCTATGAATAACACCCCTTCCAATCATAAAAAGTGTTTCGTAATGACACATCATTATAATTATGTGTCATTTATAAAAAGATAATAAGTGAGGATTAAAATGAATTTATGGTGGAATGACTTAAAATAAAATAAAACAAAAAGTACATTATCATTAATTTTAATTGATGCTATCATCATTACTCAGCATGCTTCAATTAATATCCATAGTCTAACCCTCAATGGATATTATTACCATCTAATCACTTTGTAAGAATAATTTAGTTTCCTTTTAAAAGCAGGGTGAAGAATCAACTATGCAAACCTAACCTAAGGGTGAAGAATTAGAAAATGGGGTTGAAGAAAAAATTATAACTTGATGATGCAAGTGAGCCATTAGAAAATGCATCAATAGAAGAGATATTGGCTACAGTCAGATGGCTCAACATCTTTCTCAAATTCTAAGGTTTTGATGAGACATTGGTAACAAAATTTGTTTTTCATCTCAAATTTGATTTCTCCATAGTCATAGGTGTTCAAATACCCTTCTCCATAAAAGTCCTCAGTGAATTATTAGGGATTCTAGATGAAAGAGCTCAAATAGCAGGGAGATCATCATTTAATGATCCTGTCAAAATTTTAGTAATGAAGGATAGTCCACACTAGTTTTCATGGAAGATCTCAAAGGCATAATAAAAGGGGTAAGAAAAGAGTTTCTACCTAAACCTTAGAGGTTATTTTCCTTTTGGCTCTTTAAATATTTAACATGTGAGGGATAGTGTAGTGTGTTGAATTGTATGGTGTTAAGAATGTTAATTCATTTGATATATGGTGTTCAACAACATCAACACAAGATAAATTTGCCCTCATTCCTCTTATGATCTATTTAGGTTGTAGATATGAGGCCTGCCAAAAAAATTACTTCCATATGTCATCATGGGTTGATTCAACTCACTATTCAACACCACTTTTTACAGCAAGAAAATGGAATGGAAACTTGGACTACCTTCCTTGAAGTAAAAATAAAGAAAACCCCTAAACTTACTAAACAAACTCCTACACATATGCATTCCTATAGTTCAAAAACCCCATCAAAAAATTCTTCTAAAGAAATTGCTTCTAAATTCATTTGTAGCACAAGATCCACAGCCCAAACTTTTATTACAAACCCTAAATCCTCCTCATAAAGTCTCTCCTCTTGAGCCAATGAGTAGAAAATTGAGACTCTGATCCTCTACTAGAAGCTAGAATTTTTTTTCCCAAGTTGCTCAAGTCTAAGAACCCATTCAGTTTGCCTCAATGTCATTTTGATCATTGTGTCTTATATTTTATGCTAGTAGTTTGTTTCCCAAGTTTCTCAAGTCTAAGAACCCATTAAATTTACCTCAAAGTGCTAAATATTTATGTTTTAAATTTACATCCATGTCATTTTGATCATTATGTCTTATATTTTATGCTAACACTCAACTCTCCACTCATAGCTCCCAACATTGTTAAAACCCAAAAATATACCACCATCAAGGTGTTGGATGGAGTGATTAAAAATGAGGAGGGATTGAGTAGAGATGATGAGGGATGGTGAGGGTCAATGAGGAAGTGATTAGAAAGGATAAGGGAGTGATTAGGGATGATGAGGGATGGTGAGGGTTAATGAGGGAGTGATTAGGGGTGATGAGGGATGAGGAAGGAATGATTAGAGATGATGAGGGATGATGAAGTAGTGATTAGGGATGATGAAGGTTAATAAGGGAGTGATTATGAATGATGAGGGAGTGATTATAAATGATAATGAATGCTAAGGGTCAATAAGGGAGTGATCAAGGATGATGAGGGATGAGGAGGGATTGATTAAGATAATGAGGGATGATTAATCAGTGATTAAGGATGATGAAGAATGGTGAGAGCCAATGAGGGAGTGATTAGGGATGATGAGGGAGTGATTAATTATGATGACGGATGGTGAGGATCAATGAGGTACTGATTAGGGATGATGAGGGATGAGGAGAGAGTGATTTGGGATGATGAAAGATAGTTAAGGTCAATGAGAGATTAATCAAGATGATGAGAGAATGATTAGAGACGATGAAGGATAGTGAGGGCTAATGAGAGAATAATTAGGAGTGGTGAATAATGAAAATATATTGATTAGGGGTGATGAGGTATGATTAATAAGTGATCATTAATGAGGGAGGGATGATGAATAAGTGAAATTAACACAAAGTCATAATTTGATGTGTACAGGTGATCAACGTGACCTATGCTACCCAAATCACACCACTTTGGATCAAGTTCAAAGTGAGTAGTTTGAAAACTTCAATTTTGACAAACCTAGGAATGTTATAAATGGTATTAAGCAATTTAGAAAGCATAAAAACTTTAAAAATGACTATATATTTACCAAAAATGGACATTAATTATAAAATATATGCCCTAAAATCCTTAGGTTCAATACTTAGACCCTGAAAATGGCTAAGTATTGACCAAATTATATTTTGAAAAAATATTTTCTACATCATAAGGCATGCAACTATGAGACCAACTCTATTAGATGTAGAGTGACCCTAATTTATTATATTTCCTAAATAAATTTAAAGTATAAGGAAATAAATGTAAACTTATAATGTAACAATGGGTATGTGTACGGAGTTGGGGGATAATTATGTGGACATACCCAACAACTCATCTATTTTATTGCATTATTTTCATAATGCTTACATATTATGGTTTAGGATACCCAATCATAATGTGTACACATTTTTTTATATAAGTAATGTGTACATTTTTTTTAGCAATAAGAACACATACATGTTATAAGAAGGCATATGCATTCCTATAATTAAAATTAACTTTCAAAAAAAAATATTTAATCTAAAAAACTTACCTCATTTTCATGGTGTCATCATCTATCTCACAAATGTAGGATCAAAATTAATTATTTTCATGCGAGCTGGAGAGTAAAACAAAAGGCTAGAGGGCAAAATATGAATGTCAAAGAGAAAAACATGAATGCAAAAGAGTAAAAGTGAAATGATCAATTTGGGTTTTTTTTAATTTTCAAGTGACGTGTAAATAAAATAATTATCCATAGACAAAAAGACTTCAAACCAAAGACCTTATTCAATTCACCTTCCTTGGCACAAGATAATACAAAGGGCACCAAATTATGAAATAGGGTATAGACTGAGTTATATTTATTTGATTTTCCTATATAATCACAAGATATATATGTAAATGTTAACCACATAATAAATCAATTCCCTTACTTATTTCTAAAGATATTTAGACTCAAGTTTCCAAATTTTTTTTAGGCTTCTACACCTAATTAACTCTCAATAGATTAAAATCACAATTTTACTCTTCCATAAGCTAAGACATAATTTCTGAAGGTCTTTAAAACATATAAAATTGATCCAATCCTTGTACCAAGCTATAACATTCAAAAGTAATGAAAACTCACCTTTGACCTTTTGAAGCATTCTCAAAAAATGAGCACCTACAGGCAGGTGAAAACATATTGGAGTTCTTGGACACATGTAGGATTATATGAGGTTAAAAAAACATTTTTACATGTTATTTACCTAATTCAACTTGTATTCTTCCCTTCAAATGATCAAAAACCCAACTTTGCTCTTTATGCCTTTAAGATTGCCTATGGGGTTTTGAGCTTAACTATGGGTTTGCATGGAGTTTGGAGTGTGAAAACTATTTAAAGGTTTTTTAGAGAATTAAAACCATCTTATTATTATTTTCAAACACTTCCATAATCTTGGAACCAATTTTTATACATTAAACCTCAAATAAACATGCCTACACTAATGATGACCATCATGAGACATGAAGGGGATTGTGTATAAACAATGGGAAATTCAAATCATCACATGGAATTTAAAATATTATTGATAGGTATAATAGGTAATGATGACAAATCCTACCAAGTTTAAAAGCTTTTTGATACATATTTTGGCATGTGGACCTTTTTTACCAAACTTTACCTTAAGATGCATGCTTGCTTCCTACATGCCTAAACTTGTCTTTCTTTAAAATTTTGATTTAAATCTTGAATTTTATAAAATTAATAGGTAAAATTAGGTTTTAAATATCTTATTATACAATTTTAATACCTCTCCAAGGCTTAAACTCCTCATTATCACTCAAAATTAATAAAAGCTTCATTTGTTCTCTTATGGCTACCAGCTGACTGCAAAAGGTCTGGGTTAGAACAATGAGTATTTTTAACTTTTTTATAAAATTTGGGATGGCATGTAATGTTTTTAATGGTCATGGATACCATTCATACCAAATTTCATGCTTTAAATTGACCTATAGATGCCCCAAAATGGCCAATTCCTCCAAGATAGGTTCCAATGTTGACCATGATTACACATGGGGTTAACTATGATAAAATAATGAATACAAGATGTTTTATAGGTATAGTATATCATCATGAGTCTTTCCACCAAATTTTGGGATTAGATCATGCATATTTTGGCCTCTAGGCCCATTTTTCCAAAAGCTAATGACATGTTGCCTGCCTCATCAAGTTTCAAAACTTTGCTTCCTTCCGTTTTGCCTTGGTTTGAGATAGAACAAGTTTTATTTTCTTTGAATATTTCATGAACCTCCTTTAAATTATTCCACCCTTCATTAACTTTCCTTTACCCTGATACAACCCTTGTCTTCCCATCTTCCTTAACTTCTCTTGTCAAATTTTCACTCTTGCCTTCTTGAAGTTTTCTTCTCTACCCTTAGGATTTACATGGATATTACTCATCCATTTACATCATACCATTCATATTCAAGACATACCCTTTTAAGCTATCTCACACTATCTTCCAATAGGGTTCAGTGACCAAATATCTTCATGCTTGAACCAAGCCTCCTACAAGCATTCTTCATCTAGGATAGCCTTTGTATCTTATAGGAACTTATTGATAGCATTTACCTCTCTCATGACACTTACATTCATTTCCAAACTCACACCATTCATTCCATTCCCATACTTCCTCTCTTGCTTTCACTAACTTCTTATTAGGCTATTCTCTTAGGTCTCAAATACCAAATCTTGGTATAGGTCTCAATGGCTCAATATTTTGTCTTGGTTGGTCTAAATTGACCCTATCACATTTTTCTTAACCTTTTATAACTTCTCAAACACACTTTAACTTTTAATTCCACATATATGGCTCATAAGGACAATCCTAGGCTTGTGACAATCCTAGGCTTGTATGTGCATTTCCTCTTTGTTTGGTCAAACAAGGCATTGTTTTTAATATTTAATCACATTTATAGCCACCCTCTATCTACTTCCAAGTTTGTGTCAAGTTTCATTCCCTAACTACACTTAGAGCACACTTCCTTTGTAACCCATCTAGTCATTAGGCCTAATTAGCCCTTAAGCACACCCAGAGGTCTAAAAACCATATTTTATAGCCTCCTTTCAATCTAAAACATCTTGATTAACTTTCCTCACATCCAATTAGGTACGATTACAAATTCTCAGCATTTTTCCACAATTAAAACTCCATAAAACATCAAAACCCTAATCTAGGGTTTCTCTTCCTCTATATAGGCCTAAGAGCTTATATAATTCCATTTATTGAGTATAACAAGGTCTCAAAGGACCTAACTTCCACATCTAGGTCTGTTTTCACCCCCTCTATCTATCCAACTTATTTATAAGCCTTGTTCAATCCATCTAATACCCAAACACAACAAAATATAATGGATTGTATACCTTTTTGGTTGATTGTACATGGTTTTTAAGGGACTGCATACTTTTAATACATTCTATGCCTCACTTGGGTCATTATTATGACTGATATCCTCATCCTTATGTCCATATTTCACCAACATACCAATCTATCATGTTATTAGATCCACACATACCTTCACTAGACAATATATGAATGAAAATAGGGGTTTTAATGCACCTGTAAGATTTAAATAGTTTGAGAATAATTACCAACCATTCTAAAGTTTTAGAGTCTCTTCTTTTGATCTATCAACCTTTCCCCATTCTCATACTATACCAAATCAATAACCAACCACATGGTCTCAAATGAAACTCTCCATTACCTATAGGCATGCAATTTACCCTAATTAGGCCTAGAGGGACTAATAGGATCCTTGAATGATTATTAGCCTCCTAAAGGATTTTTGACCCTTAGAACACTTTGATAAGATTAAAATAAACCTTTCAAAGGTCTTAAAACCCAATTCTAATGGCACTAGCTTATATCCATGTGTACATGGTTCACTTTGGCTATTAGGCCTATTAGACCTTTTTAGCTTTTTAATGGCCTTCAACTAGAAAAAAGGAATTTAAAACACATCCAAAGGGGTAGATAGCATCTAGGACCAAGTTTTTTCCCTCCCATTTTTCTTGGTTGACTAACCCACCATGTGTTTCAAGCTCAAGAATGCCATTCCCAATACAAGAAAGATGATGATTTTTAGCCTAACTTTAGGCATATATAAAACCAAAATTATAAGTTATATTGAGGAAACATAAGATCCTTCATATGCATGGTAAATCCATATAATTTTACCTTAAATATAATTTGAATCACTTCTACTAGTAATATGTGGTAGAAGTTGCAGTAATGGGTCCTAAAATACAACATTTTGGCAATGAAAAGACAACTTATTAACCTCCAACTAGAATTTTTGCCTCTGGGACTTGTAAGTGCAAATACATCACTTGGATCAAGTCTATATAGGAAAACTACATATGATCCAATGACCATGACATCTAATTCTACCTGTAAGTGCATTTTCACTACTATTTAGGACCACAAAAACATTGATTACAAATGTTGTCAAAGTTCAAGCTATGGTCTAAGAACTCCATTTTCGATGCTTGTTGGCTGAAACGCACTAGCAACATGTTCATAGGGATGTATAATATATAATACTAGGTTATTTTTCTCCCATCTAGTTCAGTCGATAAACTTAGCACCCATTCCAGGCTCAAGAATGCCCTTCCCAATACAATAAAGATGCTAATTTTTAGCCTAACTTCAAGCATGCATAAAACCAAAATTGTGTCATATGGAAGAACCATAATATCCCTCCTTTACATGGTGAAAACTTATGATTATACCTTTGATCTAGTCTAAATCACCTCTAAGATAAATCTGTCATAGAAGTTGTAGTAATAGGTCCTAAAATGCAACTTTTTGGTAATGAAGAGACAACTTATTGACCTCCAACTAGAATTTTTACCTTTAGGACCCATAGGTTCAAATCCATCACTTGGATCACATATATATATATAGTAAAATTACATATGATCCAATGATATTGACATACAATTCCACCTGCAAGTGCATTTTCACTACTATTTAGGAGCATGAAAACACTAACAATAAATGTTATCAAAGTTGAAGCTATAGTCATAGAACTCCATTTTTGGTGCTTGTTGGCTAAAAAATGGCACTATAAACACATTTATAGGGGTTTATAACATCTAGGACTAGGTTCTTGGCCTCCCATCTAGCTCGGTCGATAAACCTAGCACCCATTCTGGGCTAAAGAATGCCCTTCCCAATACAAGAAAGATGTTGATTTTTAGCCTAACTTCAAGCATGCATAAAGCCAAAATTATGAGTCATATGGATAAACCTTAATATCCCTCCTATGCATGGTTAATCCCTATAATTACACCTCAAATCTATTCTAAATTAACTCGAAGATCAATCTAGGGTAGAAGTTGCAGTAATAAGTCCTAAAATACAACTTTTTGGCAATAATGAGATAATTTATTGACCTCCAACTAGCATTTTTTCCTCTGAAACCCATAAGTGAAAATCCATCACTTTTATCATGTCTATGTATTCAAATTACACATGCTCCAATGACTATGACATCTAATTCTACCCATAAGTACATTTTCACTACTATTCAAGAGCATGAAAACACTGACAACAAATATTATTAAAGTTGAAGCTACGATCTGAGAACTCCATTTGCGGTTATTTTTGGCTAAAAACTAGCCCTTTCAACACATATAAAGGGGTGAATAACATCCAATACTAGGTTCTTGGCCTCCTATCTATCTTGGTTGACAAACCCACCACCCATTTCGAGCTCTAGAATGACCTTCGTAATATACGAAAGATGTTGATTTTTAGCCTAACTTTAGGCATGCATAACACCAAAACTATAAATCATATGAATGAACCATAAGATCCCTCTTATGTAAGTAAAATCCCTCTAATATCACCCCAAATCTAGTTTGAATCACCTCTAATATAAATTTGTGGTATAAGTTACAATAACGGGTCCTAAAATGCAACTTTTTGGCAGTGAAGAGACAATTTGTTAACCTCCAACTAGCAACCTTGCCTTTGGGACCTATATGTGCAAATCCATCAATTATAGCATGTATATATATTAAAATTACACATTCTCCAATGACCATGACATCCAATTCCACCCACAAGTGCATTTTCACTACTATTCAAGAATGCCATACCAATGAAAATATGTAAATCAATGAAAATTGTGTTTATTTTGTGTGTAATATCGGTATGTAATGCCATTTGAGGCAATTTTAATGCATCTAATTTAGCTATAATCCATGTAGATTTTTATAAACAAGGACATTTATGTGTTTGGAAATATACAAAGAGAAATAGAATTGTCATGATAAATTATTTAGGAGCACGGAAACACCGAGTATTTTTAGTAAGCTTCTCTTAGCTTCAAGAATATGAAATTCTTTACTAACAGTGCCAACCACATGAAGGTGGAAGCTTATTTGGCATCAATAACCTAAAAAATATATTATTAAGTAAAGATGAAATTTATGCTTTTACTACCTATAAAATCAAAAACATTTGGTAAAGTTGATTACATCTACATTTTACAAGTCAACATACCTGCGCATTTTAATCCAACAAACCACTTGGATCTGCTCTAATCTTGATAGTATCAAGAATAGATTCATGGTCTAACTCACAAAATTTCCATAGATTCCTATTTCTTGTCCTCCCATGATATTTTTTTAGTTGAATATTCATTGCAAGAACCAAATTTGAATAGTGCAATATCTTCTTGTGTGTTTCAAAGACTTCAAACAACCATACATTTGAATTTTGTATAGGATATCATCGAAACCAAGTTCCAGTGACTACCACAGACCCAGTGGGATAATCAATGTTTTCTCCATATACGATCAGGGAAGTCAATTTTTTATTTCCATCTATATACTAACATAATTATTAATATGTTCCCTCTTCATTGTCCTTGTTTGAAATAACTAAAAAAACATGGCTTGCATCATAAAAAACAATTTTTAATGACACTATGAAGATAGATAATGAGAATAAATAGTACATAAAGATTAATCTTCTAACTAACTACACTAGATCAGATATATGATCAAAGTCATGTGACAATGTCATATTTGTAAGTTCCAATGTTGGTGGAATCTGATATGTGTTGATTGGAATTAGAGGTCTAGAACTCCAGTCATCCACCCACTCTTGTGACTTGCACTCATTGCAAATAAAGTCCATGCATGTATAATAAAAGTATGCCAAGTTTTACGTATGAATAGTCTAAGAACCTAAATTTGAGCTATGAAATGAGTGGAGCTCACTTGAACACCATGACATATGTTCTCACTACACCATTTAACCATAGTTTTTGCATCAATTAAATTAGCAACATGGTCAAATTTTAACTCTTCCCTTGCAATGGTTCTTTTTACACATGATCAAGCATCGTCAAGCTCCCCTTTTCCATGACCAGCCTTAGTGAAACTCCATATATGTTTTATATAAATGGTAACATGTAACCTACTTAACCAATAAAACATTCATGCATTATTGAATTATGATGTACAATTGTCTGACCAAATATAATGTTGTTTGAAAGTAATGTTCCTCTAAATCAATTATCCATATAACTTCTCAAAACAACCTTGCACATACTCTATACAATGCATCACTGATATATAAATGGTACTCCCTTAATATTTTTCAATCTTCCTTTATACTATCAGGTATATGCATGAATGCTATATGCATGAATATGATAACTTTTGTTGAGTTGTAATACTATGATTAAACTTTTATTTTTGGTTTAAATGTGTATTTTTTAGCAAAGTTGAATACTGAAACAATAGAATCAAGTGGTAATGTGTCCTTACTTATCTTGAAATATTCATCCAACCATTTATCCCTATATGTGTGCCTTACATACTCATAAACAATTTTCTCCATGAATTCAACCATAAATTTTGAAATAGGTATTTCCTTTGTATCAAGCTCACACCTTTTAGATTCTTTGTCATATTTTACTTGATAAGTCATAGATTTGTATTTGTTTAAACCAACTAATTCATGTCTAATTACACTTGTACAATCCTCATGGATACATTTTTTTTTTAATTTTGGCAATCCACCATAAATGCTACAATTTGCATCCAAACGTGCTTCTTATAAAATAGTTCTCCACGTAGTCTTTCACAAAAAATATTTGGATTAAATTCCCTAGCTAATTTTGGCAGAACTTCTATGCCACACTCCTAAAAAATGTTGTTAGTATGTAAAGTACAATGAATATGGAAAAAAACATCGTAGTGCATTATAAATTCAACATGTTGCCTACAACAATAAGTGGTGTGTGTGTGATTTATTTTTACATAAAAATGTTTGGACATCTCAAAAAATCTTTGACTAATAGTAATTTGTGGATGTTTTTTCCAAAAACTTAGAGTACAGTTGTGTTTGAGTCATATCCAAGAAATGTTTTAGATGTGGTTCATGATTATGAGAACCAACTCTTTTTTTCACTACATCTCTTGTATTGGGAAAAACTCTTGTATTATCTTTCTAAAATTTTACAAGAAATTCTTCCAAATCATCGGTTATATCCTTGTCCTTTCATGGAAGTCTACCTGAGAATGCCCAGAGCTCTTTTGTATTGGGTTCATTGAGTCTTTCACATCTTGAAATTGATTTAATTAATATTTTTATATTTATGTCAAGTGTTTGGCTTATTTTTTAAATCAATCATTTTTTTTCATATTTTAGCACGTACTACACAAGTTGTCATTATATGCTAGGTAGCATTACAATCTTTGTTGCATGATCTTAGGCTTATTATTTGATATGCATCATGTAGATTTTCAATAATATCATCATTTTCATCATCCATGTTAGATGTTCTTAGTCCTAATGTGTATATTTTAGGTCTCAGCTTCACTAATTTCATCAATGAAACAAATAATTGACATCTTTGACTATCATACTCCAATCTATGAAAGAAACTATCTCAATTTTTTTGAGCTAGTCTTCTTGAATGGTGGTCAGACATTTTTTTATGCATTGGTTTCAAAATATTTTCATCAACTTAAATTGAGTACTTGTATTTTCTATGGACAATTATTAGAGGTGTTGTTATTGGTGGAATCCATTCAAAGGGTGTTTCAAAATTATTATATGTTTCCATGAAATTTTCTTTATTGTTTGTTTCTTTATTATATGTTTGCATGAAATTTTCTTCATTTTTAATTTCATCATTATTTGTGTCCATTAAATTTTCTTCATTATTGGTGGGTAAAGTACCATGCATAGTCTCTTCATCAACAAAATCAAAAACTTTGAACTTTGAGTGTGAATTTCCAACATTATCGAATTTATTATTGTCAAGTTCATCATAATTCAATTCATTATTATGAATTTCATCATAATTAAATTCATTATTGTCAACTTCATAATTATTCAATTCATTATTATAAATTGCCTCATTATCTAAGGCATTTGGCTCATTAGGGTTAGTGTTTGTACCTTGTCTAGAATGAAATGCTTGAATTCATACTTTATTATGTTCTCTCAACTCTTTTAATTACTCTTGTGTTTTGTTCTTCAACTTCTTCCTCTTCCTTGAACATGAACCAGAACCCATTTTGACAAAACCAACCAAGAAAGTACTTAAAAATGTGGGGTCCAAAAAAAACTTCAAGGAAAGTATGCAGAGTACAAGGGAATGTCTGTGGGAACAACAATCTCGATAAATGATAAAAATATATGTTAAAAAGTAAGTTTTTTCTTTTTACTTCAAGGAACGTGTATGCATTCCTTAAATTATATGAATATACTATAATAATAAGCACAAATTATCATAGTAAATGCATACAATCCCCTATAATATTATAATATGATGTAATAAGACTATAATATGATGCATAAATACCTAATATGAAGTAATAAGACTATCAAATGTTGGAATAAGGCTATCATATGATGTAATAAGGCTCAATATGATGTTATAAGGCTCAATATGATGCAATAAGACTATCATATAGTGCAATAAGACTATTATATGATGCAATAATAATATCATATGATGTAATAAATCTCTAATATGATGCAATAATGCTATCATATTATGTAATAAGCCTCAATATGATGCATAAATCCCCAATATGACACATAAATATCCAATACATGATGTAATAAGACTCTTGATAAGACTATGAATTAATAATACTATCATATGATGTAATAAGGCTCAATAAGTAATATGAAATGAGATAATTTTGCCCAAAATACCATCATAGGTCCTTAAAAAACAAGGTGAATAACGGGTTCATAAATTAGCACTAATCACATTCATGAATTTATACATTTGTGATGAAATCAGGGAACTTAGGGGTTATGTTTGTTATAAAATTAGGATTTAGGGTTAGGGGTTTAGTGTAATAAGTTTTACATGTGTATATGTCATGAAACTAGGGTTTGCAAGAACTGTACATGTTCAAATGATAAAATTAGGTTTTATGATCAACATGTCATGAAATATGATCTAATTTAGCACCTTTAATCACATTATAGACTCCAATATAGGTCCAAATTGGCCACATTTGCATTTTAATTTGCATTTTTGATCAAATTAGGGTCAGTTAAGCCATGCATGTTGCATAGATTATATAATTGATTAGGCCATAAATTTGGTTTAGGGGTTCAATTTTTCCCATATCACATCCCTAATTACACCAATTGACTAATTAGTTTAATTCATGATCTATAATCATACATAATTTTGTCCCAAATCATATACATGCTCTTATAGTTATGTCAAGAAGGGGTTCAAATTGACCTCCCATGCCTCCTCAATTGAATGAATCAACTCTTTGGTTCATTGTATACATACATGATGACATTCTAGGATTAATTTTACTCCAAATCACATCATGTATACAATTTAAAATAGGTTCATACATGGCTTATTTTGACCTAAATTACCCCTATAATTGAACCTTGTTGTGCCATGTGTGTACCTCATACACTTGAAACTGTTAAAACTATCAGAGATACATTAGGTCCTAGAACATTTATAGTTCATAATGCCTTAGGAGACAAAATATAATTACATATCACCACGTGTACCTTGTACATGCTAAGAAGTGTCAGCACTATTAGAGGTGTCAAGTAGCTATCAGAGTCATGTGAGGCACGATCCAATTAGATGTCACCACCTGTATCTTGTACACACATATAAGTGTTAGATATCTAATTTTCATGATGCCTAATCAAATAAAATATTTACACATGTAGGTCTAGTACACCTAGAGAAGTGTTAGATTTTTCAGACCTATACATACATTCTATATCATAAAAGCATCAAAGATGTTAGCACTTCAGGAGTCCTGATATAATCAGAGATGGCCACATGTACTTTTATACACCAAATGGCCAACTTGAATAGATAAGACTGATAGGCTAGGCATGGCCCCATTGTTTCAAGTCATCAAAAGTACTCAATGATCCCATCAATAATAAGAAACACTTGGAAAAATATGAACACATCTCAAATGCCATAAGGGCCAAATATAGGCATGTGCATCTTATGCACTCTCTACATTTATTAGCTCAGATGAGTGGAACTCATGATATTTGATACTTATATAATTTCCATCACCTCCAACCAATCCAAATAAGGCCTAGCTTCACAAATATCATACATACATACATATAATCCAAAAATGTTTAAAGATTGACATAGATCCCATCAATTTATGTCTAGTAAGTAATTCACATGATGCAAGCCTCCGATAGGCTAGGCCTGACCCTGATATTTCAACTCATCAAAATTACTCAATGATCCCATTAGTAATAAAAAAACTTAGGAAAATGTGATCACATCTCAAATGCCATCAGGGCCAAATCTAGGCATGTGCAAATTGTGCACTCTCTACATTTATTAGCTCACATGAATGGAACTCATGATCTTTGATACCTAGACAAGTTCCATCACCTCTAACCAATCCAACTAAGGCATAGATTCAAAAATATTATACTTACATATAAGATAAAAATGTTTAAATATTGACATCAATCCCATCAACTCATGTCTAGTAAATAATTCACATGATGCAAACCTCTGACTTGCCATTACTATACTAGAATTATCATGTAGAGCCCTTTAAGTTCCCATAAAAATTAATTGAGCATTAAACATTATTAGTTTTTTATCTATGTATTCAAACTATTTAGATCCATTTGCATTGAATTAATTATAGATCCCAAAGTACATTCATATTAAGTCTTACATGTAGGAGAGAACATAATTCAGCAATGGACTCCTCAACCTCAAATCCCAAGCCAGATAAAGAATTCTAAGATAATAATTTCTTGAAGTCCACATCATAAGGTTTAAACTCATCACAATGAAATATGAACAATATGATTGAAGATATATACAAAATATAGAATATTGAAACCTTCAGTGAGGGGTACACACTAGTATTCAGTTATGATCAACCATCTATATGAGGTGAGTAACATCATCCACATGAACAATTATTGGGTCCCTCTACTCAACATCATCCTTGATGGGAATCAAGTCTCATATTAGGGTACATTGTCACCTTTAATGTATCTTGAATAAGCTCAATAGAGTTTGATCAATGTCAGGTCTACACCACCCTATATTTCTAAAGCATAGCCATCCCTTAATGGTTTTGAATATGGTCCCTAATACTTTTAGATATTTTCTAAGCTATACATTCATCACTACAGGCACAACATCTTAAAACCACATCATCACTAATGGATACATGTGACCATTTCAATTTTATTAAGCTTAAAACCACATATTATACAAAAGAAAACCCATACCCAACTTAACCAAAATATTTAATAAAAACATGTACCTTGTAACAATCATCCTACTTTCCTATCTTACCATCCCAAATTACATAGTAAGGTATAAAACTCTATAGTATTGATAAGTACCAAGTGTTGTCGAGCTTATTTTTGAGCTTGTAATTGTTGCATCCATGATGTGGCTAGGAATAGTCTCATGTCAAAGACACACTCTTGAGATGGTGTGAGAATGGATGGAGTGGTTGATGGTTATACCATGTGTGATTGAGGGGTAGATGAAGGAGGTGCATGGAATGGAGGATTAACCATATTTTCACAATAGATCTTAATTTTAGGCAAATTTTGAATAATATATTTGAATACATTATTGGAATCTTGAATAATTATAACAATAGAATACTCTTCTTAGAATTTCAATTGGGACCTCAAAATACACCTATTAAATTAGATGCATTAAGTGACCTTGGAGGAAACTTAAGGGAATTTATTCATCACATTTTAGGAATGTTTTTGGGACAATCCAAGGCATGATTCATAGGTATTAGGCTCCATTAGATAAATATTTTAAAATAGATATCCAAGATATGCATTTTTACTCCAAGGGATCTATTTTTATTTCTACTTACACAAGATTATCTATACTACATAGTCAAGTTTAACAGGTTTGCCATTTAAACAAAATAGTTCAAAATTTATAAATAAATGGGTTTGGTCAAAGATATCAAAGAAACAACAAAAGGGTAAGATAGGATTTTAGGCAAGTAGTATAATATCAATAAGAAACACAAAATTTAAGGGCAAGTAGGATTTTAGGCAAGTAAATTAGTAAGGTGTATCCTTGCCCTACTATAAGAAACATGAAATTTGTTTTTTTTTATGTTATTTTAAAATAATTAATATGCATTATATAATCTGTATGTGCTATATAATGCATATGTAGTATTTGAATTTGAATTCAAAATTGAGCCTATAGGCTCAGAAATGGCTTGGAGTTTTGAGCCAAAGGCTTTTGACTGTGCATCTACAGCTAAGATCAAGAAATTTGATAAAAACTAAAAAATTTCAACTTCAATCACCAAATATGCTATGGATTTCAACATCAAAATTCAAAAAATTATTACCTTCATCATGAGCATGCTATCCTCTTTCCAAATATATGATTTTTATAATTTTTAGGTTATTTTAAGGTTTCAAACTATATTTATTTATAACTACACCTTTTTTAGATGACTTTGTGTCACACATATTAATTCCTATTCATGTTTATGTAATTTTTTTCATTGATCCAAATGCAAAACAAATTATATGGTTATAAACTAGGCCTAATTCTACACATTCAAAAAAATCAATTTTCATTTTTTTAGGTAGTTAGGGGGTCACACGACTGGCTATCCATTTTTTATCATTTTTTAGGATCTACTTAATTGCATAATTAATATAAAAAAATCATTGAAAAAATACAAAAAAAAATCACAACACACTAGAATATCTTATCTAAATATTCACTTAAGTGTTTCAAACAATATGTAACTATGCTTAAAAAATGGTGGGTTGCACGGCCATCTATCTACTATATTTTATTGAAAAAATAGGAGGTCATCTTCAAATTTTAGATGTTTGACCTATTTATACTTAACCATTTTTCAAAAAAATAGTTTTTTGGAAACTAGACTTAAAATTCTACAATTCATGTTTTTATACCATCTTTAAATTTTGAGTGAAGCCATCTTAAATTATCTATATAAGTTCAAATTTTTAAAATTTCATAAAAATCATGTCCATGAGTAGGCCCTTTTTTGTCCCCCAAATGTGTGCATTTACCATAATCTAAATTTAAACTTATATTGTAATAGTATAAATTTAAACTTATAGTGTGACAATAATAATGTAAACTTATATTTTAACAATATAAATGTAAAATTATACTTAACATTTATATTTGTAAATATTAGCTTTAAGTCAAGCTTAGCTTCATGTACATGTTCAGATGCTTTTCAGTGCAAAATAATATGAATGAGATTACATTATTTATTTTACAATAATGTTATCACATTATATATTAACGTGATCATGTTATGGCTCAGTAATTACAAATCTATAATTTAAATAATGTAATTGCATAATGCCAATAATGTTATCATGTTATTAGCATTATTTGATGACATTATGGGAAATGTCCATAGACTTTTACCCCAACTCTGTGCACATACCCCATACTTGACATCTACTTATAGTTGTGATACAATCACTCGTATCAAAAATGAATGTATCTAATCACCCTAGTACACTCCATTTCCACTTAAACCATTAACCCTAACCCCAAAACCCTAAACCCTAAACACTAAACTACGAACCCTAAACATTAAACCCCAAACCTTAAGCCATAAACCCTAAATCATGAACATTAAATCATATACCCTTAAACCCTAAACTCTAAACCAAAAACCCTTAAACCTTAAACAATAAAATGTAAAACCTAAACCCAAAACCTTAAAAAATAAATTATAAACCCTAAACCTAAATAATGAACCCTAAACCTAAACACTAAATTCCAAACCCTAAACCATAAACACAACACTCAAAACCATAAACCCCAAACCATAAAATAATAAACACTAAACCCCAAACACCAAACCCAAAACTCTAAGTTCTAAACCCTAAAACCTTAGGACATAAAACCCTAAATGTTTAACCCTAAAACCTGAACCATAAACCCTAAACCCTACACCCTAAACCATAAACATTAAAACTTAAACCAAAATGCCAAAAAAATAATCCCTTAATCCTTACCCCAAAACTTAAATCTTTATCCATACTCCCTAAACCTTAAAATCAAACACAAAACCCTAACCATTAAAACCTAAACCCAAATCCCTAAAACAAAAACACAAAACCATCAATACCAAACACTAATCTCCAAACTATAATTTATAAACCCTAACTATTATGCCCTAAATTCTAAAACCTCAACTCCAAAACCTAAACCCTAAACCCCATACCTCAAACCTTGATCCCTAAAGACCAAACCTAGATATTAAAACATAAAATATAATCCCTAAACCTTGAACCCTAAACCCGAATACATTATCCTAAACCCAAAATCTTAATCCTTAAACCCTAGATCCTAGACCGTAAACATATATATTTAAAACCTTAAACCTTAGAATTTATACCCTAGACCCTAAACATTAAACCCAAAACCTTAAACCCTAAACCCCAAAACATAAACCTAAAACCCTATATCCTAAACACTAAACCATAAACCATTAACCCTAAACCCTCAATATTAAACACTAATCCCTAAACATAAAATTAAAAACCATGAACTTTAAACCCTAAACACTGAACCCCAAACCCCCAACCCTAAACCCAAAACCCAAAACTTGACCCCTAAACTCTTAATCCTAAATTATAATCTTGAAAATCTAAGTACTAAACCACAAACCAAAAACCATAAAACCTCAAACCCAAAACCATAGAACCTAAATCTTAAAACCATAAATGCTAAACCTTAAAATTTAAATTCCAAACCCCAAACACTAAACTACAAACCTTAAATCCTCAACCTTTAATCCCAAACCCTAAAAAATGAACCCTAAACCATGAACACGAAACATAAACACTAAACCCTAAACCCTAATCCTAAACCTTAAAACATAAACCTCAAACCCTAAACTCTAAGCCCCAATATATAAAACCCTAAACCCAAAACCCTAACCTTAAACACTAAAACTTGACACCAAACCCAAAACCCTAAATCATAAGATGTAAACCCTAAACCCTAAAAATAAATGTTAAATTATAAAACCTAATCCCTACACCCAAAACCCTAATCCCCAAATCTAAAACCCTAAACCAAAAACCAAAAAAACTATGTCATAAACCCTTAACCCTTAACCCTAAATGCCAAAACATAAGCCCTAAACTCTAAATCCTAAATACTAAACTTAAAATCTAAACCCTTAACCCTAAGCCTAAAACCATATGCCATAAGTCGTAATCCCTAAACATTAACTCCTAAACCCCAAATTCTAAACCCAAACCTAAAACCTTAAACAATAAACCTAAATCCCTAAACCTTAAATCCTAAACCATAAACTCCAAACCCTAAACTCTAAACCATAAACATTAAACCTTAAATCTTAAACCTTAATCCATATGCCCCAAACACAAAATCCTAAACCCAAAATACTAAAACCTAAGTTACAAACCCCAAACCCTCAAACCCAAAACCAAAACCTTAAACCCTAAACCTTAGGTGTGGAAATAGAAACCCAAAACCCTAACCCCAGACATAAAATCCCAAATTCTAAAATCTAAACCCTAAAATATGACCCCAAAAATTTAAAACTAAAACATTAAATCCTAAGCATAAAACCCCTGACCCTAATGATAAAACTCAAGACCCTAAACCCCAACCACCAAACCCCAAACCTTCATCCATAAACCCTACATCCCAAACTTGAAGCCTTAAACCCTAAAACATAAACCTTGAACCTTAAACCCAAATCATAAAACCTAAACACTAACTCATTACCCATAAAATGAAAAATAATTCTAAACTCCAAATCCCAAATTCCAAAATCTAAGTCCTATAAAACAAATCCTAAACCCTAAGCCATAAACTATGAACTATAATCGCCAACCCCAAACACCATATCCTAAACCTTAATCCACAAAATCTAAATTTTAATCCCTAAATTTTAATATTTAATCCATAACACTAAAAATTTAACCCTAAAACCTAAATTGTGAACCTTTAACCTTAAACCATAAAACCTATACCTTGAACCCTAAACCTAAAAAATAAATCCTAAACCCAAATTCCTAAATGTTAAACCTAAATCCCTAAAACCCTTAATAATAAGTCCCAACACTAAAATTTAAACCCAAAATTAAAAACCTTAAACCCTAAACCTTAAACTATAAACCCCATACCTAAACCTTAAACTTTAAAAACTAAACCCTAACCTCAAAATAGAAACCCTAAACTTTAAACCTTAAACCTTAAGCCTCAAAACCTAAATATTAAACCTAAACCTCAAACCTAAGACTTTAGATGTTGGACCCTTAACCCTAAAACCCTAAATCTTAAACTCAAAACCCTTAACATCAAATGCCAAAACCTAAAAATTAAATAATAAATCTTAAATCCTAAACCCAACCATAAACCATAAATAATGAACACTAAATCTAAAACTTGAACACTAAACCCCAAACCCTAAACAAACCTCAAAATGTAAACTCTAAACCATACACCCTAAATAATAAACATTAAACCCTAAGCTCAAAACCACAAACCCCTAAACCCTAAAACCCAAATTTTAAACCCTAAAATTTAAACCCTAGACACTAAAACTTGACACTAAAATATTAAACCCTAAATCATAATTTATAAACCCCTAATCCCAAACCATGAATAATAAATCTTAAATTATAAACATTAAGCCCTACACCCCAAAACCTAATCCCTAAACCTTAAACACTAAACCTCCAACCTAAATTACTAAACCCCAAAAATTAAACCCTAACCCTCAAATACCAAACCTTAAACCCATAACCCTAAATCTTAAAACTTTAACCCAAAATTACAAATATTAAACCAAAAAATCTAAATATAAAATGATAAACCATAAACCATGAACCCTAAACATTAAACTCCTTACCCTATACCATAAACCCCAAACCTTAAACATAAAAATTAAACCTTAACCCATGAACCCTAAACCCTAAATGTTAAATTTATAAATTATAAGCCTTTAACCCTAAACCATAAACTATAACACCTAAACCACAAACCCCAAACACCAAAACCTTATCCCTAAACCTTGAGCCCCAAATGTTAAACCCCTAACCTGTAAACCCTAAAATGTACACCATAAACCCTAAAACCCTAATCTCTAAAATATAAATATTAAACCCTAAAACCTAATGTATAATAATAAAATCCCAAATTATCCCTAATCATTCATAATTTTCCCTAGTCACTCCCTCATCATGCTTTGTCATACCTCATCATCCCTAATCACCCTTAATCAATCCCTCATCAACCCTCATCATTCCTTAAAATAACTTATCACACTCTCATCATCCCTCATTATCCTTCCTCATCCTTAGTCATTCCCTCATCAACCCTCATCATCCCTAATCACTACATAATTTGCCCTCATCATCCCTCATAATCCCTAGTCAAACCCTCATTGGTGTTCATTGTCACTCTTCATCATCATTAATCAGTCTCTACCTTATCTCTTTATACTTTGATAGTAGAAATCCTCTAGGACATATAGTAAGGTTTTTTATAACTCATTTTTTAGGCCAAAATCTTCAAAAGAGATGGTTTATTTATAATGGATTTAGTATATGTGAGACTCATAATTATATTAAACACATTATTATAATAAATGAAACCAAACCTACAAACTTAGAAGATGTCTATAATATTATAGAGGTAAAAAAAATTAGTTACCATGGGTAGAGGGTTTATGTTTTTCATAGATTTTCTCCCACTATTGCATTTTCATCATTATCTTCATCTTCAAAATCTAAATCATTGATAAAATTTGCTTTCCATCAATAGATTAAAAACCTTCAACCTAGTAGTAGATGATCTCTTCCCTAAGACATAATTTTTCTTAGAATCAAAAGTAGTAATGTGTTTATAAAATCCACTTCTTCAAAATATGCAAATCTTGTAATATGACCTAGAGATATAAATAAAACCCATAAAATATGCAAACTCTAATGTGTAATGATGCATGAATTCCTCCCAACCCTGTAGAAATTTGATTTGAGTAGATGTGACTTGTAATTTTAGAATCCACTCTTACCCACTTAGGCCTTGTACAACCATATTTTCATTAGATCAGTTTATGAGGTTTAGAACAATTGTTGAAGGAATAGGATACAAATAACATAATACCAAAAGAGTTTCAGCCAATTTTAATAATACACTTAAATAAAAAGAATGAATAAGAATAATTGAGCATCAAAGTTACTATTATTTTTGAGAAGTGTTTGAATATTACTTTAAATAAGTTAAGAGACCCATTGAATCACCTCTATGTATGTTTTTTCCATGAAGTTTATAAAAATTATGAGTGCACACCAAGCAAGGTAAAAAAATATTGTTTGTATTTGCATTCTTCACATCAAACCCAAATGCAAAAGCATATAAAAAGGAACATAAAATTTCAAGTATGAGAACAAGAAGACCTTGTTAATAATATAATGAATTATGAATATTAATGACATGTCAAATTGAATGATTATTAATATAGGGTAAAAATAAATTTTAATTTATTTTTTACTGGGTAAATTTATTTTTTGAAGTAGCCTCAATATTAGATGCATTTAATTATCCTAATTCATCAAATGTGTACACCTAAATATGACATGAATGCATTTATTATTCAAATGTTCATTTTCTAGCTTT
Source organism: Torreya grandis (assembly GCA_037957365.1). Lineage (NCBI taxonomy): Eukaryota > Viridiplantae > Streptophyta > Pinopsida > Cupressales > Taxaceae > Torreya > Torreya grandis. Next base: position 1,851,251 of record JARHVA010001113.1, read on the forward strand.
CCACCATTTAAATCCCCTTCGAGTCCTGATCTCATGGACTACCTACTCCAAATTATTTATCATTTCCTCCTTATATATATCTTTACTTTTTTCATAATCCATTATGTTGAGTTCTTCCTTATTTATTTATTTTCTATCCCCTTTGTTGTCCTATTGTTTAGGTAGTATTACTTCCATTTTATCTTATACTTTTAAGGAAGCCTTAACACTCACATCCCATGATTCATTCATATTTTTCTCATGTAGGGAGTGATTACAAATGATTAGGGTCAATGAGTGTTTGATTAGGGATAATTATAGTTGATGAGGGAATAATTAGGGATGATGAGAGATGATGAAAGAGTGAATAGGGATGATGAGGGTTGATAAGGGAGTGATTAGGCATAATTAGGGATGATGAGGGCTAATGATGGAGTGATTAGGTACCATGAAGGATAATGAGGTCTGATGAGGGAGTGACTATGGATGATGAGGGATGATGAGGGAAAATAAGGGAGTGATTAGGGATAATGAGGTATGATTAGGGTCGATGAGGGAGTCATTAGGGATGATGAAGGATAATGAGGAAAAATTAGGAAGTGATTAAGAATGATGAGGGTTAATGAGGGTGTGATTAGGGATAATGAGATCCATTGATTAAGTTATTAGGGATGATTAGGATGATGAGGGAGTGACTAGGGGTAATTAGGGATGATTAAGGTTTATATGGGAGCTATAAGGGATGATAAGGGATGTTAAGGGAGTGATTAGGGATAATGAAAGAAAATGAGGGTTGATGGAGTGACTAGGGATGATGAGGACCAATGACAATGTCATTAGGGACAACGAGGGATGATGAGGGATAATTAAGGTAAATGAGATAGGGATGAGGGGAAATGATGAATGATGAGATCATGATTATAATTATGAATGATTATTTATGTTCTTGAACCCATTAATCCATATTATTTTGGGAGAGGGAGATAAAGATATGAGTGATTTTGATATGAGTTTGAGAAAATAGGGTTTGAAAGCATTCCCCTCCACCCCAGATAGTATTTTTATTAATCTTGGTAGTGGTAATGTCTTATGTAATTTTGGTATTCTATAATATGACTCTACTTTATAAAAATATGGCATAAATTGGTTAGGTCATCTATGCATGAGATTGGAATTGAACCATGTATGGATTGACCCATTTATCTGGCATTTATTTCAAAGTGAACAATATATTTGTAGGATGACACTTGAAAGGTGTTTTGATTCCTTCTATTATGAATGGAGTGCACTATGGTAATTACCTACATTCATGTTTGGTATGAGTTATTATATCATGACTATAGGTAGATATCAAGTATAAGTGATTGGATACCTATATGTAGTATTAGGTATGTGGTAGATATCATGCAAGAGTGAATCTATCATTACTATAGATATGATATATGTTTCATGCTATAGGCCAATCATTTATGCATATTGCTAGACCCATTGATAATTAATTCCATAAATTATTTAGGAATTCACCTTGAATCTTCCTTCGATACTTTTACTTAACCATCCCTAGTCACTCCTTTATCTATATAGGTGAGAATACCTCCTCTATTCTTAATATATGGCTTGGTAAATTCCCCCTTTCCTTTATATATATAGGTGATAATTCCCCCTCTCCTGATTTTCAAGCATCCTTTGATAATGACCCCTCTCTTTTATCTCTTGATTTGATAATTCATCCTATATTGATTTTCAATATTAAGATATGGCATACTCAATTAGGTAGGGCATACTCAATTAGGTAGGGAATACTCAAGTACAACAAGGTAGGTAGGGCATATTTAAGATTAAGATATGGCTTGTGTATTTACGTAGGGCATACTCAAGATCAAGATATGGCTCAGGTATTCAATCAGGTTGGCATGTACTCAAGTAGGTAAAATAAGTAGGGCATACTCAAGTATTTAAATTAGGTAGGGCATACTCAATAATAATAAGGTAGGTATATAATATTCAAGATCAAGATATGGCTTAAGTATTTAAGTAGGGCATACTCAATATTAAGATATGCATTGATTAGTCAATCGACTAGGGTATACTCAAGTCTCTAAAATAGGTAGGGAATACTTAAGTAGGTAAAATAGGTAGATCATATTTTATGGTATAGATTTATTACACACATAACATGATTTAAAACTTTATTTCTCATTTTGTGTTCTAATTCTAAAATTTTGAAAACTAAGTATTGATTATAATAGGTTTTGAAAAACTAACTTGTACATGGTAATTCCTATAGCTCTATAATTGATTTTAGAAAATGTAGAGTGGACCTAATTTATTATATTTAGTAAAATAAATGTAAAGTATAAAAATATAAAATTAGATATAAACTTATTACATTTATTTTACTAAATATTGACCTAAATATATACAACTCAAATGAACCAAACACAATTACAACCTGTGGTAACTCAATGGGCATATGCCCTTTGAAGTGTAAATGGAATACACGCTTTGAATCACAAAGGGTGTACATCGTTTGTACTTCAAAGTGGGTATGCCCTTTGAGTTACAAATTCAAAATTTTCCTCTTCCCTTTAAAGCATGGAATTTCAAAGGGCACACAACCTTTTTAGATTTATAAGATTCACTTTTATGTTTTCCATCCAAATTTGGCTCAATTTTAGTTTGGGGGGTTTGAACCTAGCCTTATCCCTATTATGGACTAGCCCATATGAATTTTTGGAAATTAATGTGTTGTTTTCCATCTTTGTCAACATATCTAATCAGGCAGATTTTATTATTTAAAAAAAATATATGGGCTTGTAGAGGGAAAAAACTTAGTTTTTGAATATATATATATATAGATAGATATATATATATATATATATATATATATATATATATATATAGTGTTAAACTATTATTTTTAATTATTACTTAATTTCCATACAACATACCTCATTATGGACTATATACATATCATGATAAATACCTTTATAATTATTTGACTGTTAATCAAAAAATTATAAAATGTATATCTCAACAATCTACACATCATTAAATATGATTTTAAAAATAAAAAATGATATTAATGAAGTTAAGGTCAAAAATTTATGTTCGTACACTTGAAATTTCAATTTTCCAACTGTCTTGACTTGTAAAATCATCATGTGTGTGTGTGTGTGTGTGTGTGTGTGTGTGTGTGTGTGTGTGTGTGTGTGTGTGTGTGTGTGTGTGTGTATTAAAAATTAATAAAAAAACATTCTTAAAAAATTTTGACATTTTACCTATCCATAAATGAAATTCAATACAACAATTCATTCATTTAATTAAAAAAGTATGTTCGTACACATGCAGTCTCCTTATCTTTTCACAAAAAAGTGTTAATCTATTGTCATAAATGCATCCATTTTGCACACTTTTATCATCAGGGTATTGAAATTAATTATATAATTAGAGACTAAATTCAAAATTCCACAATTCATATTCATGCATCATTGTCAAATAATCTTTCCAAGGGTATCTAAAATTCTCTCCAAGATCAACTATTATTATGTTTAGAAAAGAAAATGTCACTTTAATCCCCTCCTTTTGTCCCCCAATATCCTGTGTCTACCCTCATTGTTAACATGGGTAAAAGGCAATGAGATTTAATATGATTTATCATTAATTATAATAAAATGGAAATATAAGTCTCAAACGGAAGTCAAATATTCATAAGGAGAAGAAGAGCCATGTAAGAAGAGGAAAAGCCTTTATAAGAAATTACACAAGAAATAAAAAATAGAACATTTGTGTGAATAAGAAATATTTTTTATGATCTCATGTTTGTTATTATTCTTCTCTTATTATTTTATTTCAATCATTTATTGGTTATTAGCTTACAAATAGATTATTTTAATCTTACTACTAATTTATAGCCAATAATGTGGTTGTTAGGATAAGTGTGGATCTTGTTCAAATCTAATTAATATTTGGTCTCCCATGTTATGGTCTTCCAGGGCTATCTTGAATAAATGAGACATAATTTTAACCTCCAATTTTTATTCCAAATATTAATGTCAATTTTATGTTGATTTGGCATTTTTTTGTTAAATCACAGCTCAAATATTTGGCACTAAATTTAGAAATTTATAATCCTTATTTAAAACAATGCAATATTTGTTAATATTATAGATGTATTGGCAATTACTATTGCTGCATGAGGAGAGGTCTCTCAGAATTCTTCTCAAATCTCAACATTTTCTTATCTTTCATGAATATGTTCAATCTATTGCTTAAAAAAAATGATATATATGCCATCTCTATAGGAAACATCTATCATGAAAAGAATATATACATGTATCAAGGTGATAAGGTGTTCTATAACATGGAGTGGAAATACCAATAGATTGGAAATATTCTATGCAATATGAGTTATATATTATTTAAAAGATGCTAGTAGATGTGAAAACTAGATCATTTTCATCATGACTACATAGTGACAGTGTAATGTTATGAGTTCATAAAATGACTCATTATTACTATAGTTTATGGCCTTAAATATATCAAATGGTTGAGCATTATATGTAATATTCATATTTAGAACTTGTATAAGGTATGAAATAGATACTTTTATCTATATAAACTCATGTAAAGTCTAATTCTATCTTATCTGTACTTTGTTCTAACATTTTCATGTTTTAGGCTCCACATTTTGACATGTACATGAAATAATGGTATTAATATGAGTTTTGACAAGATTTCATGAAGACAAGGAAGATCCAATATAAAGAATGAACCATTTAAGACCCAGCTATGGATTTGGAAGCTCACTAAAAATTTTGATGGTTAGCTACAGATTTGGATAGTCAACTAAAAATTTCAACAATCAATTGTAGATTTTGATAGTCAACTACAAAATTCGATAATCAAGCTATGGATTTTGATAGTAAGCTATAGAGTGTACCAGTTTCACTACATATTGACCTAGTTTACTCTAGAATTGATCATAGTACATTCCAAAGGGTTCAAATAGCTTCTCCAACTTCTTCATGATAATTTAGAGAACTCTTTTTGACATTTTCATTTCTTTGCATGTATATAAATAGATATCTATTTCTAGTTAGTCTTCTATTTTGAGAGTTGTTACTCTAACTTTAAATGATAAAGATAGAAGATATGAGTATAAATATAATTAAATATTTGGTTGATATAGTTAGGCATGGTAATTGTTATCTATGGATTCTTTGACTTCTTAAAGATCTCATTGTAACGCATTTTGATTTTAACTATATCACTTAATTGATCTAGAATATCTTATGTTTTCAATTCAATTAAGTTATTACCTATGATGTAGGGTTGAAAAATTTATTGTTATAGAATAAATAGATAGATCTATGATTGGATCTATAACTTTTATGCCTAAATATAGAGATATTGTAATTTTGGTGATTTTCTAAAATAAAACTTATTGCAGCAGTTTCCTTTCTCAATCTATGTGTTGAAAAAATTTCTTAGAGCTGAGTTAATTTGGACCTAGATCTAAGGGTGAGTAAGAGCCCACTCCCAAAGTAAATAGGATTTATATTTTCTATTTATAAGTTGGTTTTCTATTCCTTTCAATTAAATATTGATATAGATATATGTTTTTATAATTTAGATTGAAAACCTATAGGATAGATTGAATAATTAATCTGTTATTTTTGACAAAAGTATTTATTTCATTATTTCAAATTATGAAAATATAGATTTATGATTGCTTTTAAATAATGAGTGAGGATTCGATATTCTTTTAATTCTAAAAGAGTGATTTGAATAGGTTTGTTTTGTAGTTGTGTGAAGCATTTCTAGATTCTCCAAATTAGATTAGATTGAGTTGTTTATGTTTTTTGTAAAGAGTGTTTCTTTCCAAATATTAATTAGTTAGAAGTAGATATTTATTAGCATAGCATCCAAAAAAACTTAAAAACAAGTACTATTAACCTGAAATCCATGAAGTACCTCACTACAAATAGATTTAGGCACCGCCTTGTTAAGAATAGACACCAACATATGTTGGTTAAATGAAGGGGTAATAGTGACACCCATCATTTTTTCTACCATTGCTAGGGAAATTTCAGGTGTTAGTAAGGTAAAAACTTAGGATAATAGTCCATAAAACATAAAAATACAAAAATAGAATAAAACCACTCTCTTGTCAAAATCAAGTATGTGAGTAGGCCACAGGTTTCACATGGTAGATTTGTTCCAAAATATTATTATCTTTTATAGGAAAGAATCAAGATAGTCATAGAAAAAATAGATGGCTTGTAAAAAGAGATAAGAGAATCTTTTAAAAATATCTATAAAGGAATAGAATAATCCTCTTCTGTAATAGCTAAAATTGTAGACACTAATGACCAGAACCCCCTCCTCTCAACAAAACTTTATTTAACATGAGAGAAAATGTAGGCTAGGTGGAGAACCCTCACAAGAATGCTCTTAAGAGGACCTTATCTTATCCTATTGTATTTGAAGATGATGAATGAATAATGAAAAATATTTCTTCAGCCAATTTGCCAACCTTTAAAGGTCTATCCATCAAAGACCTAAATCATTTTTTTTTTGAGTTTAACGTTCTCTATCAGACTTATGATTACACCTCAAATAGCTAAAAGCTAAATTTTTTTGCTTCTAATTTGAAGCAAGGAGTAATGAGGTGGTTCATGGGACTAGGAGGGAAATCTATTCATATTTGGAGAGAAATAAAAATAGCTTTTTCAGATAAATATCAAGACTATTATAGGGTCAAGGATAGGAAAGAATTTTTTTTCAAAATCAAACAAAATAAAGATGAGAACCTTGAGGATTACTTAGATATGTTTGCCTTTGCTCTCAATAGATGTGGTTATGAGCTACCTGAAGAAGTGATCAAAAATATTTTCCTTAATGGATTACATGACTCTTCCAAGGATTCTTTGAATCTTATGGGGAAATGAAATATTACTAAATTAGATTTTTAAGAAATCACATGGTTATGCATAAACTACTGTAGAACAAAACCTAGCGGTAGGAGAGGGAAAAAGGGAAAATCTAGTGATGTAAGCCATCTCATGAAAGAGTTAAAAAACCTTAAAAAAGACATATTGGTCCAATTGATTTCAACATTAGATGGATTGTAGGCCAAGGCCAAATCCAATACTGAGCCATTGGAAATCTATTACCCAAAATGCAAATTGAAACATGCACTTAGAGACTGTCCTTTAGATAAAAATAATCTATTTAGAATATGTGATGTTAAGGATCATGACACATAATTTTAGTCACCTCCCTAGTCTCAAGAATTAGTTCAAACAAAATGCACAAGTTATAGAAGAAATCAATTATGTTCAAAGAAAGGAAATACCTTTCAACAAAATCAATAGTTTGACTCAAGAATTCCTTTTCAACAATGGCATATACCTTCATAAAAGTGGGTTGTACCACCATGGGGCACCCAAGAATGGATGCCAGAACAGTGGATGATGCCCTATCCTTTTCAACAAACATGGATGCCATAAGGTCATCAACAGTGATGGATAAGTCAACACTAGAATTTTGGTCCAAACTATAATCAACAATACCAATAAGGTATCAAAAACAAAAAAACAATAATAACAATAAGAAGATAAGAAGAAGTATTAATAGCTCCCCAAAGAAATCAAGAAACCCCTACAAAACAAGTAAACCAACATCAACTACCTACTCAGCCAGTAGTAAATCCAAAAAAAGATAGGTTTTTTTTAATGAACAAGGTGAAACAGTGGGGTGGGAGCTATTGAATGTGTAAACATTCATCTTAGATTAGGAATAATAGTGCATGAACCTCGTATCATCATCATATAAGTACCACAAGAAAAAACAAGTCCACAAATTCAACCAGAAAAAGAAGAGTCCAAAGATAAAACTAGAAAAATAGAGGAAGTTATCATAACACCTCTATTTATGCCTTTTCCAGAAAGATTAAAGGAAGTATAAAACAACAAAGAATCTAAATTGATCCAAGAACTCAAAAAACTAAATATAGATATTCCATTATTACAAGCCATTAGAGATATCCCAAAAGTAAATCGAGTGATCAAATGTCTGTGTATCAAGATACTATGCAAAAAAAGACAATATCCTAAGACCATATCGGTTGATAGTAAGCTTACTAATTTATTAATAGAAAATTTATTTTGGCCTAAATATGGAGACCCAAGAAGTCCTATCATTTTTGTAAAAATTGGACAGTAGGAGATACCAAATGTATTGGTAAACTTAGGAGCTGATATTAATGTAATGACTATAAACACCATGTAAAATCTCTCTTTAAAGGACATACAACCAACCACCACAATCCTATAAATGGAAGATCATTCAACTACCAAAACATAAGGTGTCATTGAAGACATAATGTTGACTATAGAATCATGGGAGTATCCTATTGACTTTATTTCCTTCTAACCTAAAAAGAAATAAATTAGATACCCAATGATTCTAGGAAGACCTTGGTTAGAAACTGTAGTAGCATTGATTGATTCTAGATCAAGAGATATGACCATCTCAAATGGTCTTAAAGTAAAATGAATCAATATTGTCAAACAGATGTGGGTCAACCAACCTGATGAAAAATGTGATAACATAGCTTCTCTAGATATGGTTACAATCATTAAACATGTAGAGTAAGTAGACAATGAGTTGTTAATAAGTATTAGAACTGCTACATATCTTGATAGTCTAGCTATGGATTTTGACAGTCTAGTTATAGATCTTGACAGTCCAGTTATGAATTATAATAGACTAGCTATGAATTATAATAAACTAGCTATGGATTGTAACAGACTCGTTATAGATTTGAATAGAAGACCTTTTCAAAGTATAAATTCCTATTATGCTAATCATTCATTCTATTCCACCTCTTCAAATACATTATATAATCTTATAATACATTCAAAATAGTGTGATGCAATGGACATATGAAGGCCAAGACTCATTTCTTACAGGCTTCTATTATCCTTTAGCTAGAATCATTCCCACAAGAGAAAAATTTGTTAAAGATGCTATTACATTTCATACATTACTCAAACATCCTTATCCTCTAAACTCATTTATGATTGAATTCAAATAAAGAGATTATTCTCATTTAGACACTAAATAAATCATAGTGGCACCAGAGAAGACACTCAACATAAATAGTTGGTTGACAAATGATCAGGAAATGAAAGTTTTTGATGTACTTACAGATCACACTCAATATTTTGCATGGGAATATAAAGATATGAAATGAATTCATCCAAGCATTTTTACACACCACATTTACATATATAATATTAATCCAGTAAGGTAGCCTAAAAGAAGAATTAATCTTACCTTGAGAGACATTGTCAAAGCTAAAATTGAGAAGCTATTATAAGTAGGATTTATTTATCCCATTTCTAATAGCCAATGGGTCTCTCCTCTGGTCATTATTTCTTAAAAAAATGGTAAATGGAGATTATGTGTGGACTACAGAGTGATAAACAAAGCAACAATGAGAAACTACTTCCCTCTACCCTTCATTGATCAATTACTTGACAATCAGGGTGGAAAATAATATTTTTCTTTTCTAGATGGCTTTAGTAGATACAACCAAATACAAGTGGCACCTGAGGATCAAGACAAAACAACCTTCACCTATCCATGGGGGACAATTTTCCTATAGGGTCTTACCCTTTAGTTTATGCAATGCACCTACCACTTTCCAATGAGCTATCCTAGCCATATTTTCAGACTTGACCAATTATTGTGTAGAAGTTTATATGGATGATTTTACTATTCATGGAGAATATTTTGATGAAAGTTTAATCAATCTTGTAAAAGTATTAAAAATATACGGGGATCACCATTTATCTCTAAGTCATGAAAAATGTTTGATTATGGTAGAAGGCATAGTTTTAGGACATCATATTTCTACAAAAGGGATCCAAGTAGATCCAAAGAAAATTGAAGTCATTTTAAACTTGATTATTCTTCAAAATCAAATTGGCGTTAAGATTTTTCTAGGACATATAGGGTATTACAGAAGATTCTTAGAATATTTCAGCAATATTTTTACTCCAATGTTTACTATGCTTACAAAATAAAGTGATTTTGTATAGAATTCAGCCTATCAACAATAATTTGAAACCATTAAATAAAATCTTAGTACTACACCAGTCTTAAGAGGACCTAATTGGTCATAGCCCTTTTATATTTATACTAATGCATCTAATCATGTTATGGGAGCTATTTTGGGATAGAAAGATTAAAATGGGTATATGTATGCCATATATTACATAAGCAAGAACTTAACCTCAACTAAAATAAATTATACAACTACTGAGAAGAAATTATTTATTATGATTTATGCCATAAACAAATTTAGACATTATATTACTGGCTATAAAATCTTTATTTATATTGATCATGTAGCTCTTTAACATCTAATGAATAAGCCAGTAGGAGGAGGAAGAGTTATCAGATGGTTGTTATTGTTGTAGGAATTTGACATAATAATTGTTGATAAGCCAAGAAAATTCAATGTGGTTACTGATTTGCTTTCCAGATTGCATAATGAAGATGAGGAAGAACCTGTAGAAGACAAATTTCTAGATCAACAATTATTTGTTGTTTCAGCACAAACACCTTGGTTTGTGGATATAGAAAATTTTCTAGCTATAGGAAAGTTTTATTTTCAATGTACCAAAAAGGAAAAGTAATGTTTAATCAGAATAAGTTCTTATAAATGGATTAATGGTATACTATTTAAACTTGGATCTGATCATGTTTTTCATAGATATGTGAAGGATAATGAAATGTATGATATCATTTTTGCATGTCATGATGAACCTGGAGGAGGGCACTACTTAGTGAAAAGGATGGTACATAAAATCCTTACAGCTCGATATTTCTAGCCAACTCTCCACAAATACGTAAATACCTATGTTTGGAAATGTGATAATGTCAAAGAATGGGGAAACCTACATTATCCTCTGAGATGCCTCTTCATTCATAGGTAATTATATAACCTTTTGAGAAGTAGGGTATGGACTTTGTTTGGCCCATAGATCCACATTCACAAGGTAAAGAATACTTTTTGGTATGTATGAACTATGCAACCAAATGGGTTGAAGTTTAAGCTATTTCTTTTGCAAGAGAAGAAGCAGTAGTAGATTTCCTTTATTCTAAGATCATGCATCATTTTGAAGCACCAACGAAGATAGTATCAAATCAAAGACCACAATTCATGTCCAATATGATTCAAGAATTCTTGAAGATATACCAAGTCAACCAACAAAAATATTTACCATACCATCCTCAATTAAATGGATAAGTAAAAGTCACTAATAGAGAATTGGAGAACATCCTTACCAAGATAGATAGTAATAACTAGAAGAATTAGGCAATCAAACTCCCAAAAGATATTTGGGCATACAACACTATGTGGAAGACCACTACTGATTTTTCCCCTATGAGTTGATCTATGGTAAGAAACCTCTTCTTTCAACTAAATTTGAAATACAAACTTTGAGGACTACATTAGAAGTAGGGATTGATTTGAATGAAGCACAAAAAGAAAGAATGTTGTAGTTGAATGAATTGGATGAGATGAGAATAGAATCCTTGTAGCAGACAAAAATGACACAGTATCAAAGCAAATAATGGCATGACTTATATATCAAAAAAATTCAATTTAGAGAAGGAGATTAGGCACTCTTATATGATTCAAAATATTAACATTTCAAAGGTAAGATCTGAACTAGATGGTTCGGACCATTTCAGATAGCAAAGATTTTTTATAATGGTTTAGTACAATTAAGGCCTATAGATGGAAATCAAAAAACACTTCTTGTAAATAGACATCATTTAAAACTATATTAGAAGCCTACCAACAAAGATAAATTTATTCAATTAGTATAAAATGAGTTTGGTGCTATGGAAGAACTTAAGTCTTCCATGGTAATTGATCTTTGAAGGCAAAATTGGCCTGAATAAAGGAAGAGGATTTCCCCTTCCCTAAAAATATTCAAATAAAAAAATATATAAAATAAATAAAAATAAAAATAAAATTCAACAATGAAAATATGTTGGGACATTGTTGACAGTCATGTTCAAAAAACTAGCTTGTTGGCTATTCATGCACTAAATAATAAGCCTTGACCAAAAAACCATCAAATGGTTCGTCAAGGGAAAAATACTAAAAAAATAAAATGGAAAAGTTAGTTCATAAATCTAGTTGGTTCCAAAGCAATGAATTTAATGTTATTATCTATTATACTATTTTTCCAAGACTAATTCATCCAATTTGTTTTGTGATAGAATAGATACAAAAGACTGATAAGGACAATACTAAGATTTGTAAGGTAAAGTATTTATTTTTATACAAAGTATTAGTTTCATATGTCTTGAATTACATGTATGTGCTCAAACCTATTGATATAAAATATTCTCATATGGTGATATAAGGAGGTTAGGATTCAAGACATCAACAAAAAATTACTTCAAAAGGTCATATTTTGAAATGTCAATGCAAGTGCTATGAATAACACCCCTTCCCATCATAAAAAGTGTTTCATAATGACACATCATTATGATTATGTGTCATTTATAAAAAGATAATAAGTGAGGATTAAAATGAATTGATGGTGGAATGATTTAAAATAAAATAAAACAAACATTACATTATCATTACTTTTAATTGATGTTATCATCATTACTCAGCATGCTTCAAGTAATATCCATAGTCTAACCCTCAATGGATATTATTACCATCTAATCACTTTGCAAGCATAGTTTAGTTTCCTTTTGAAGGCAAGGTGAAGAATCAACTATGCAAACCTAACCTGAGGGTGAAGAATCGACTATGCAAACCTAACCTAAGGGTGAAGAATTAGAAAATGGGTTTGAAGAAAAAAATAGAACTTGATGATGCAAGTGAGCTATTAGAAAATGCATCAGTAAAAGAGATATTGGCTACAGTCAGATGGCTCAACTTCTTTCTCAAATTCCAAGGTTTGGATGAGACATTGGTAACCAAATTTGTTCTTCATCTAAAAGTTGATTTCTCCATAGTCATAGGTGTTCAAATACCCTTCTCCATACAATTCCTCATTGAATTATTAGGGATTCAAGATGAAGGAGCTCAAATAGTAGGGAGATCATCATTTAATGATCTTGTCAAAATTTTAGTAGTGAAGGATAGTCCACACTAGTTTTCATGGAAAATGTCAAAGGCATAATAAAAGGGGTAAGCAAAGAGTTTCTACCTAAACCTTAGAGGTTAGTTTCCTTTTGGCTCATTAAATATTTAACATGTGAGGGACAGTGTAGTGTGTTGAATTGTATGGTGTTAAGAATGTTAATTCATTTAAGATATGGTGTTCAACAACTTCAACACAAGATAAATTTGCCCTCATTCCTCTTATGATCTATTTAGGTTGTAGCTATGAGGCTTGCCAAAAAAATTGCTTTCATATGTCATCATGGGTTGATTCAACTTATTATTCAACACCACTTTTTATAGAAAGAAAATGGAATGGAAACTTAGACTGCCTTCCTTGAAGTAAAAATAAAGAAAACCCCTAAACTTACTAAATAAACTCCTACACATATACATTCCTATAGTTCAAAAACCCCACCAAAAAATTCTTCTAAATAAATTGCTTATAAATTCATTAGTAGCACAAGATCCATAGCTAAGACTTCTATTACAAAACCTAAATCCTCCTCATAAAGTCTTTCCTCCTGAGCCAATGAGTAGAACATTAAGGCTCCGATCCTCTACTAAAATCTAGTAGTTTTTTTCCCAAGTTGTTCAAGTCTAAGAACCCATTCAAATTATTGAAGAAGAATCTTCTACAGACCCTATCTCCAAACTAAGAATGTAGGAAACCCTACCTACAGACGTTGTATCCCCTCTTAATATAATAAGAAGATTAATCCTTGAAATAGATAGTGATGAGACCATTATTATAGAGACACTAGACAGCTTGAAACAAAACCCCATATCCACTAATAGTGAAGCTCACAATAGAGAAAAGGAGGAAAAATTTCTTCCATGTGAAGATTTGACTAATGACTTTACTGAGATTATTCTTGATGAGATTATCTTTCCTCCTACATAGCAAATGAGGGATAAAGGAAAAGCTGCCACAAAAGAAGAGGGACAACCTTTAAGGAAAGCAGATGATGTATAACTCCAACATGATCTAACCTTATCCCAGCTAGAAGCCACCGTTGAACAAAATGTAAAGGATATAGCTAAACTAATTCCTACATCTCAAAACAAATATTTTTTAATTGTTCATTAATAAAACAAATTGAAAATTTAGATATTCAATCCCTAAAGAAAGTGGATGAGGTAGAAGATGAAATTATTGATATATGGAGTCATAGTAGATCAATTGAAGAAGAGAACATTTTTGAGGAGGAATATTCTAAAAACTAAAATGAAAAATGTTAGGCTAAGAACCGAAATAGACTCTAACTCTTTTAATATTCCTTCTAGGTCCATGGTAAAACAAAGTTGTCAGACTATTTTGTCTATTTCAAAAGTGAAAAACCAATGGGACCAAGTTTGCTTGGAACTAGAAGAAATGAAGATATAAAATCATCTACTTAAGAAGGAAAATCATCTTTTTAAGAAAGAGAAATATAAAATGTAGGAAGAACTGATTCAAGCTCAACAAAAAGAAGAATAAGATAAATAAACTCTTTAGTTTACCTATCAATTAAGTAAAAATTTGTTATCCTACAGAGTCCCTTATTTTGCATATAGCCTATTTTTATATGAATAGTTATTCAGATGAAAATTATAGTAGATATATTTTGATTTACCACATTAGATAAATACCAATGGTGACTTCATGACAACATTCATAAATAGTACTCCTGATAGGTAAGATCAACTTTGTAAGTTTTAATTGTGTGAAATTATTTTAGGTAATACAAATAATTTCTTGCTAAATATATTTATGGGAGAACTTCATATGAGATCCCTATTTTCTGCATATAAAAATAAAAAAATTTGGCAAGAGAGATATGGTGATCACACTAATATTGCATAAGGTGTTGGTTTATGCAATAGGCCTCAATTTGGTAATGCTTAGTATATATTACAATAACTTTATAGGTTTTACCAACAACTAAGAATTCATGATCATTATCTCTCCACCTTATAGGATGGCCTTCTCAAGTTTGAGTTGTTTGTTTAACATAATTTTAATGATGTAGTGGTGGCTTGTAGACAATGTTGGCATATGTTACCAGTTCCATTAATACAAAGAGAAGTGTTGTCACCCACTACCATTCAGTGGTATTTGAGAAGAGCTATCATTATTGTGTGGATAATTTTAGATGTTTTACAAAGGGATGGAAGAAATATATGGATAGGAATGAAGTTTATACCTCCCTTACTACTTTCTCCTATGTCCCCTTGGCAAAATACAAGACCACAATATCATGAATAGTTTGATATTTGGCTTCATTTTATACAAACGGATATGGGTTTTACTCCTCATAATCAGAGGATACTTTAAAAATATCTTTATTCCATTTATGATTTGAGTCTAAAGTTATAACAGATAGTTTATAACTATGTAAATTGAGGATATAGTTTGCACAAAGGACTTTCAAAAGGTAAGGAGTGGGGGACATGATGAGTCTATAAAATGACTCATTATTACTATAGTTTATGGCCTTAAATATGTCAAATGGTTGAGCATTGTATGTAATCTTGATATTTAGAACTTGCATAAGGTAGGAAATAGATGTTTTTATCTATATAAGTTCATGTAAAGTCTAAGTCTATCTTTTTTGCACTTTATTCTAACATTTGCATGTTGTAGGCTCCACATTTGACATGTATAGGCAATAATGGTATTAATATGAGTTTTGACAAGATTTCATGAAGACAAGGAGGATCCAAGACAAAGAATGAACAATCTAAGACCCAATTACAGATTTTGAAGCTTGATATGGATTTCAATAGTCACCTATGGATTTTGATAGTTAGTTGTGGATTTCAAGAGTCAGCTATAGATTTCAACAATCAAGCTATGGATTTCAATAAGAAGCTATAGATTGTACCAATTTTGCTATGAATTAACCTAGTTTGTGCTATAAAAGATCATAGTACATTCCAAAAGGTTCAAATAGCTTCTCAAACTTCTCCATGACAATCTAGATAACTCTTTTTGACATTTCCATTTTTATGCATGTATATAAATAGACATTTATTTCTAGTTAGTATTCGATTTTGAGAGTTGTTATTATAGGTTAAAATGATAAAGCTAAAAGATATGAGTATCAATATATGTAAAGATTTGGTTGATATAGTTAGGCATGGTAATTGTTATCTATGGATTCTTTGACTCCATAAAGATCTCATTGCAATGACTTTCTATTCTAACTATGTCACTCAATCTGTCTATAATATCTTTTGTTTTCAAATCAGTTAAGTTGTTACCTATGATATAAGGTTAAATAGTTTCTTGGTATAGAATAAATAGTTAGATCCATGATTGGATCTATAACTTTTACGCTTACATATAGAGATATTGTAATTTTGGTGATTTTTTGAAATATAAAGTACTGCAATAGTTTCCTTTCTCAATCTATGTGTTGAAGAAATATCTTAGAGCTAAGTTAATTTGGACTTAGATTTGAGGGTGAGAAAGGGCCCACTCCCCAAGGAAATAGGAGATATATTTGGTATTTATAATTTGGTTTTGTATTCCTTTCAATTAAATATTGATATAGATATATGTTTGTATAATTCAGATTGAAAACCTACAGGGTAGATTGAATAGTTAATATGTTATTTCTAGCATAAATATTTATTTCATTCTTTCAAATTCTAAAAATATAGATTTATGATTGATTTTAATAAATGAGTGAGGATTTGATATTATTTTAATTTTTCAATAGTGATTTGAATAGGTTTGTTTTGTAGTTGTGTGAAGCATTTCCATATTCTATAAATTAGATTAGATTGAGTTGTTTATATTTTTTGTAAAGAGTGTTTCTTTCCAAATAGTAGCTTAGTAGTTAAAAGTATATATAGATTAAAATAACATCTAAGAACCCCCAAAAACAAGTATTTTTAACTTAAAATCCATAAAGTACCTCATTACAAATAGTTTTAGGCACTGTCTAGGTAAGAACAGACACCAACATACGTTGGTTAAATGAAGGGGTAATAATGACACCCATCATAACACATGGTCATGTCTTGTAAAGGCATCAATTCATGACAAATATTTGACCAACTGCATGAATAATATGTGGTTATTTTGATGACAATGGTTTTTAAGATGTTGTATGAATAGGCCAACACTCAGATGTAATCCTCTCTGATGTCACACCTTCAATCCATGGAATTGTAGTAAAGGGTAATATGTTCAGTAGAATACTTAGATTCCCATAAAAAAGGTTAAGATTTATAGATACTACTAGACATTGGTGTCAATAAAAGTGTATGAAAGTGAGAGGCCTAATATATCATTATTAGAAATTCAATGAATATATATTGCAAACCCTCGATGTGCATATCATTCAAACTGTAGCTAGACCCAAAGGAGGCCAATGGTTTTATTTTGAATGGAGTTTCATGGGACCGTACAAAAGATAAATACTAATGGAATACTTCAAGTTTTCATGTAGAGCATATTTCCCTACTCAATGAATTACACTTCAACTCACCAAAAAAGTTAATGTTTTTCTTTTAGCTGCAAAAGAAGAGACCAAAAGAATTTTATTTAATGTTTTGAAAGAGACATATTTTCATGTAATAGGTGGTTCAATTTTTAAAAGGTCTAACAAAATAAAGTATTTATATATTTATAATATTAGAAATGCATTTTGAGGTTGCAATAGATAGGTAAAGGAGAGGAGTGGGGACTTTGACAAGAGGTCATGGAGATTAGGAGTATTTTAGTTATCTCAAATGTTTTTGTAGTTGAAGAAAATTTGTAAAAAATATGATTTTTTAGGGCCTTTGAGTGTCTCAAGATGAGACATCTTTTTAAGTTTAGGTGAATATTAGCATGGGTAAATGGAAATGAGATTTAATGTGATCTATCATAAATTATAATAAAACACAAGTATAGGTGTCAAAAGGAAGTCAAATAGTTGTTAGGAAAAGAAGAGTCATGTAAGAAGAGGAAAAGCCTGTATAGGTAATTGTACGAAAAAGAGCAAGTGGGCCATTTATTTGAATAATAAATATCTTTTATGGTTTCATGTTTATTATTCTTCTTCTCTTGTTATTTTTTTTCATGATTTATTAGTTATTAAATTTCAAATAAGTTATTTTATTCTTACTGTATGCAAGGAATCCAAGGGGTTGCATTTGTGACTTGTTGGTAGAATAAACATCAACAACAAGCATGATACAAATCACTCCCTATCCTAGATACTTAGGGGATCATAAATAAAAAGAAAAAATAAAAACACAACTAGAAAACAAAATGGAAATTCCCTTTGACCCTCCTTGTAGCTCCAAATTTGTTTTTTGGTTGGTTGGATTGCTCGAAATATGTGTGTAATGGAATCTTTTGGTTAATGTATTCTATGGATAACATTTTTCCTTATCTGCCCTTGGCTTGGCTTGTCTTGTCTTGGCATGTGAAGCTATCTCCAATAAAGTTGGCATTAAAATTTGGCTTGAGAGCTTCTTGAAGGTATTCCTACATACTAACATTACACAAGAAAGCTTGTTGAAAGAGAGGGAGGGCTCTCTTATTTATAGGTTAGGCAAATCCATTATGGACTTTGAATTATAAATGAGATGTGTGGTGGATATTAAATAAAAAATGTAATTAATATTCTTCAATTAATAAATATGACTCATAAATCCAAATTTTGTTAGATATTTTGTGAGTGCTTGACCACTCATAAAAGCAATGATGAAGAGGTCTAATATTTTGTACTTTTGAATTTCCAATTTTAGATATTAATTGATTGTGTATGGATTATTTAACTAAAAATTTAAATGGGTTTAATTAATTGAGTGAATTTGATTAGTCTTTTTTTATTTCTATAATTTGGTCAAGTTCCCCACTCAATTGGTCAAAAATATTAGTTGGCTAGGTCATAACTTGACTGGGGATGAATCCATGCGAACTTATCATTGCATACAGGGTAATACCCCAAATAAAGAAGCCTAAAAATGATTTTTGACTTTTTCATCTGATGTGTAGATGAATTTGGGAGTTTTATTGATTTTTATACTTAGTTTTCATAGCTTATTATAAATCAATATGAAGTTTGGTTTAGACACAAATGTGGATGAAACGGGGTGTCTACATTTTTCCCCTATTTGAGAAGTTATTGCAAGACACAGGTAAAGTAATGTATTTTCAGATACTAAAAAAAAATTAAGAATAAAAAGAAGATAATGATTAAGGAATGATGATCCAAATAGATTTTGAGAAGCCTATGATGTCCCCTAGAGGGAGTGGATAAAACATACGATTGATGGGTGGTCCCACAAAAAGAAGCAAGAAAAGAATGAAATTAACTCATGGATGGGATTAATCTAATTGAGCTAATGATTTCACTCATTTATTTAAATACTAATTTTTCCAAAGGTGATTATAATTAGTGGCACAATTATGTGCCCTAATAAGAAAGATGGGTTGGAATATTGATTTACCCAAAGGTGTTTATAATCAGTGGCATAATGATGTTCCCCAATAGGGTGGATGGGTTGAACTACTGATTTGCCCAAAGGTGGTTATAATTAGTGGCACAATGATGTGCCCTATAAGGGTGGATGGGTTAAACTAATAATTTTCCCAAAGGTAGTTATTATCAGTGGCATAATGATGTGCCCCAGTAGGGTAGATTACTGATGAAATAAAATTGATTTTACCTAAGTAGGACAGATTGGTAAGCATAACTCAAGGATATAACCTATCACACATACTAAAAATGATCAAGCATGAATGTAGGTATGATGGTCTAATGGTTCTTCAAATATTTAAGAATCCAAAAATAAATAGGCACATGAGGATGCACAAAGTGACGAAAGAGATGATTTAAAGACAATAATTGGGATGGAAGAATAATGGTGGTTGAGCTGATCTTAAGATACGTTAGTATTGCCTACATAGTCTAAATAGACCTTGAGGCAATGTTGTTCTCTCAGAAGTGGAATAAAATATAATGAATAATAAAATATAATAATAAGAATTTATCAATGTGGATGATTTGATTGTACCTACCAATGTGGAGATGTTCATCCTTATTAACATTGATACAACCAAAATAGTAAATGAGTTGATTTGATCAAGCAATGGGCGATAACTATTAAAGTAAACAAGTATAATTACTTTCCATTACATTTTTTGATATATCCACTAACCTAATTTTTGATATAGCATGTTATGGTATGCACCATGATGACATGTTTGTAATGTGCATAAGGACCGACTCTTGATCCAATAGACAATTGAAAATAATGCACCAATGATAAAAATAATGATGAAAATGTTGATGTATGAATATGGATGGACTCAAGTATAATGTGTAAGGAATCACCTAATGAACGCACATACACTGAGTCAAGGCACAACAAGGAAAGAAAATAAATAGGCAAATAAACAAATAAATAACTAAGCAAATAAACACATACAAAGCTTGAAAACAAAAGCAACAAAAAGTGTCATGTCATTAACCAAGTAAATATCTACGTGTGAAGGCTTAATGGAATGATAAATGAATGGTACTCCCAAGTAAGGCTATATGAAATGGAATGACATGCAGGGATAAGATATCCTAGTATAAGTTACACATTTTGATTTTGTCCTATCAGGGCAAAATTTGTGAGCTTGGACTAAAAGTGTGAATTGGACAGTACCCCTAAGCAAGGATACATGCAAATGGAAGGTCACAACCCAAAATATACTTATCCTAAAAGTATGAATAAGAACCAACCACAAATTTTCTCTTGTAGGGTGGATCGAGGATTGGTGACTAAGTTCAGGATAAAATAAATGTTTTTGGATTTTAGGGATTTATAACTTTCTAGGAGTGTGTAAGCCATTTTCAAATGTTTAGATTTTTGTAGCCTTATATCTCATATGGATATTGTAAGACTTTTCTAAATTTTAGGCCTTTTGATTGTTTTAAATGTTTTTGTAATTTTGGGGGCATCTTAACTCATTAGAGATTGACAAGATACCACTCATAAAATGGAAATAACATGGCTTAGGTTGCTCAAAAAATAATGAGAGTGTGGCTTAAGGAATGACTAAGATGACTTCAATGTAAATTAAGCACTACCTACATAGTCTCAAAGGACCTTAATTCAATTTAGTTCCAATTTATAGTGATGAATGTTTAGGAATGTTTCCAATGTTTTGGGGTTTTTCTAGGCATCTCAACATAATGGAGGATTAGAAGATATAGAATGGTCTAACTCAAAAAATGGTGAAAGCATGGCAAAAGGGGTGGCCAAGCTGACCTCAATGTAAATTGAGCACTACCTACATAATCTCAAATGACCTCAATTCAATGTAGTTCTACCTTCAATGATGAATGTTTTGAAATGTTTTGGGTTTTGGGGTATTTTTGGGTAGCTCAACTCAATGGAGGATTATGAGACATATAATGGTATAACTCATAAAATAGTGAGAGTTTGTAAAAATGGGTGATCAATTTGACCTTAATGTAAATTGAGCATTTCCTACATAATCCCAAAGGACCTCAAGTTACTGTAGTTTTACCCTACAATGAAGAATGTTTTTAGTGTTTTAGAGTTTTTTAGTATCTCAACTCAATGGAGGATTATGAGATATAGAATGGTCTAACTCATAAAATGGCAAGAGTGTGGCTTATATTGCTCATAAAATGGAAAGAGTGTGGTAAAAAGGGTGATTGAGTTGAATTCAATGTAAATTGAGTGATACCTACATAGTCTTGAAGGACCTCAAGTCAATGTAGTTTCACCTTATAGTGAAGGAATCTTGACTAAGTAATAGTAGGTTTGTGAATAAGAAAATGGCATAGGAAGTCAAAGTATGAAAGGACATTAAGGTGAGTCAAAGGTCAAGACAATAAATAATGGTAAGTCAAGGTAAATAGAAAGGCAAGGTAAATGAGAAGGCAAGGCAAATGGCAAGGCAAATGGCAATCCAAGGAAAATGAAATAATGGAAAGGCAAGGCAAAATAAATAGTGGAAAGATGAATGGCAAAACAAGGTGTGATTTTATTCTTCCTACTAATATGGAGATGCACATCTTGATTAGCATATGATACAATTAAAATAGTCTATTGTTTAAATTTATAGTCCACTCTCACTCTAAATAGTTGTTTTTTCAAGAACCTATTGCTGATTTGGACTCAAATAAAACTAATGTGATCTTTGTTGGCCGTATATTTTATTTCCTCCAAAGTTTTAAACAAGATGTACTCATAGCCTTTATAAAGGAAAGTGTAGCCAAGGATGGTAAATAAAGATAAACACTAGATAAAATGTCTAATTTGGTAATGTAATATAAGTTAAGAATGGAGAAATAGATTATAATGGAATATATAATGGTTGGGTGACAAATTAAGATTGGTATTTTCAGTCACACATAATGTTTTTGATTTTAGATTCAACATAGTTTTAGTTATGGTGGGGCCAATGACTTTTGAATATGCTCTTAATAGGACTACAAGATTTTTTTTGTTGCTTGGGCCTAAGAGATATTGCAATTTGATTATGTTGTAGATTATTGGTTGTGTTGATAATATCTTCATTATGAAATGAAGAACCATTGTGCTTAGCTATTGGAACCTCGAAGAGGTTTTCACTAATAAATTTGTCTTGATTGTCCCATAACACCTATGAGAAGGTTTCACTAAGGAATGTTGACTTTGGAATTTGATTGTCTTCTAGAACCTCAAACAAGGTTTCACTACAAGATGTTGAGTTTGGACTCTGATTGTCCCCTAGCACCTCTAGAAAGGTTTCACTAGGATATTATTCTTCTTTAGTCTGCATGTGTTTTTTTTTTCCCTTTATATTTTGTAAATGATATGTCACCATGGATGTAGTTCAACAATGTGTGATTTTGTCGATTCCAATCAACATTTATGGGAGTTAGAATGTCAATATAATGGCTAGGTTTGTTGGTGTTAATATAAAGTGGAATGATAGTGGAATTATAAAAGGCAATACAATCCTCGTAGAAGATACTAGGAGAAATTTTGTCGGTGCTAAAGTAATCATCCTCAAAAACTATGGAAAGATCACAAATATATTCAACTTGATCTATGAGGAGTGTGTAACCAATGTCATAATATCCACTAATATATTCTGATTCTGAAGCTAATTCTAATTCAAGGGACTCTAAATCTAATGTTGATTCAGATTTTGATGCTAAATGTGATATTAGTTCAAAAATAGAACCTAACCTTAATGTTGATTCTTCTTTTGGTGTGGTGGCAAAGATGTCATGTTGACTGTTTGGTATTGGATGAGTAATGGCATGTGGTTGAATAATGGGATCTTCATAAATAGGCTCATCTAAGAAGGGTTCAATTAATATTGTCTTGTTAATATGAGATTCCTTAAAGATTTGGAAATGGTCAAGAGATGACTCTATAAAGACTAGCTTATCAAAGTGAGGATTCTTAACAAAAGGGAAATGGTCAATAGAAAACTCCATAGAGACTAGCTTGTCAAAGTGAGGCTCCTCAAAGGAAATGGTCAAAGGGAAACTCCATAGAGACTAACTTATAAAATTGAGGTTTCTCAAAGGAAGGAAAAGGGTTAAAGGTGATTTATCATAGGTTAACTCATCACAAATAGGTGTTTCAACAAAGACATCAAGGATTGGTTGGTTCTCTTGGCCTTGGATTACATTTGGTTACAAAATTATAAACTTGGACATACTATGCTCTTGAATAGATAATGACTCTTGGGGAGGTAATAATTGGATCTATTACAGCTCAAATATTGGATTGGATTTTATAAATTAAATAACATTTGATAATGGATGAGTAATGGCCTATGGTTTAATAATGGGCTCTTTGGAAATAGGCTCATCTAAGAAGGGCTTAACAAAGATTGGCTTGTCAAAGTGAGGTTCCTCAACGATAGGGAAATTTTCTAAGAGTGGCTCAAAAAAAATTGGCTTGTAAAATCAAGGTTATTTAATGATAGAATCAACAAAGACTAGTTGGTGGTCTAGGATGGTAACTGTAATATGTCTAGTTGTAATTTCACAACCTTATTGAGATAATGAACTACCTAAATTAGAAGAAAAGGGAGAAGGGCCTAGAATGTTAATCCTTAGATGATGTAGATCCTGGTTGATAATGCAAGAAAAAATAGGAGGTCCTAAAATGGTAATCCTTAGGTGTTGTGGAGCTTGGTTGCTAACACAGACCAAAGGAGGAGGGCCTAGAATGGTAATGAATGTGTGTTGTGGATATTGGTTGTTAATGTGAGCTAAAGGAAGAGGCCTATAATGGTAATATTTTGGAATTGCATATATTGGTTACTAATATAGACCAAAGGAAGAGGGCATGAAATGGTAATTTTTGGGACTTTCATAGCTAGGTTGCTAACATAAGCCAAAGAAGGAGGGTCTAGAATGATAATCCTAAGGTATTATAGAGCTTGTTTGTTAATGCAGTATAAAGGAGAAGGGCCTAAAATGGTAAACCTTGGTTGATGTAGATATTGGTTGATAAAGTAGGCTAAATGAGGAGGGACTAAAATGGTAATATTTGGGCACTATGGAGCTAGGTTGCTAACACAGGCCAAAGGAAGAGGGCCTAGAATGGTAATCCTTGGGTGTTGTGGAGCTTGGTTGCTAACACAGGCCAAAGGAGGATAGCTTGGAATGGTAATACCTAAGAAATATAGAGATTTTTTAATAACATAAGCTAAAGGAGGATTATGACAAAATAAAGGGATTAGGTACCATTATCATTAAAAAGAAAAACTTGGTACTTTAATTGGCCCAAAAAAGGGTAGTCTTAGCATATAGTAATAGGCATGGCTTCATATTAGAAGTGAAATGGGGTTAGTTTAGGTCTAACTATAACTTATATTATAACTTCGCTTAGGTTTATGTCAAATTTAAATGGGCTTGGTCTAGGTCTAGGTCAGATTTGGATTGATTAACATGGTCTAAAAGGGGTAAAAAATGACCTAGATTGGGTTGGAATGTGGGTTCAAAAATAAACCCTAATTTGGCATGATTTTTTAATTTGGTTGGAATAGTTGATGTTTGGAAGAGGTCATTTTGAAGGTGATTTGGGAATTCATATCTTTGAAATTGGAAGGGTATAGGTCTCAGATTTGCTTTTAGAATGAAATTGGAACTTAGTCTGGGTCCAGGTCTAGGTGTGACATGAAATTAGCTTGATCTAGGTCTAGGTCTAGGAACATGAGATTGGTCTTGATAATAAACTTGGTCTAGTCATAAAATAAAAACTAATTTAAGTCTAAGGATCTTGGCTCAAAATAAAAAGGTACACTTGGCCTAAACAAAACCTAGAAATAAGGTTAAATTTGGTTTCGATCTAAAAGGAAACTTGGTCTAGATAAAGGTATTTAAACTAAACTAGAAAGTTATCCAAGTTACATAATATAAACATAGAAATGTGAAAATCTCAAGCCCAAGTTGTAGGCAAGACTCAAGTGTAAGCCAATTAGCCTTAGATATAAACTTTGAAAGATGTGTTTTGACATTGGTTAGAAATAATTAGATTTTCAAAAAAGCAATGATCTAGACTCAAGTGGGTAGCATAATGATGTATTTTGGGAACAAAGGTACATAAATGGTTTCAGGATCAATTTTTAACAAAGGTAAATTTTTTAAGCATTATATATTTTCCATGCATCTGGCTAACACAAGGGATTAATCAAGTTAATTGGATGGTTATTACCTAGCATGTTATGCAATGGTCTAGTCCTTTACATAACAAATTCATCTATGTACTTCTTAGTGAATTTTGACATCTAGTGTGTGTAAGCTCCAAAGACCCATTGGAATTTTGAGGCTAACCACTCAACCACTATCCAATCCAATAGTTTTCTCAATTTGTATACCCTATCATGGAATGGGTTTGGAATAACGTTTGGAGATGAAACCCCAAGTCAAAGTCCTCCTAGAAAACTTATGAGGGAGCTATCAACTCCCACTCACAAGCCAATATAGAAAAATAAATAAATTAGAATTAGAATAGCTTTAGGGATGTTTCTAAGTCACCCAAGTCACTCAGAGCTTGAGAGATCATATGTGACTTTTCTTCACTTCTACGACTCAACCAAGCATGCCAAAATGATGCATTTTTGATCACCCAAGTTTCCTAAAGGGGATGGAGGGAGAGCATGCATGAAAATTTTTGATAAAAATAAACTAATATACTAAAAAAAACTATTACTTCTCCAAAAAAATCAAAATATTTTAGGATCACTAATTTATTGTTTTTATTCTTTTTAGATCACTTAAACAAAATGTGAAGTGAAGCTTGGCCTTTTGAGTGTTTGAATTTGTAACTTTGAAAATCAAAAATGAAAGTTGTTAAGTGAATTCTAAGCACCAAAAAGACCATTTTAAATGACTTTTTAAAGTGTTTAATATATTCTCCATTTGATTTATTTTCATGCAAGTAACTTTAGAATAACAATAGTTGATTGATGGAAAGAGTTATTAGGTGATGGTAGGAGTTGTCAAAC
Source organism: Torreya grandis (assembly GCA_037957365.1). NCBI lineage: Eukaryota > Viridiplantae > Streptophyta > Pinopsida > Cupressales > Taxaceae > Torreya > Torreya grandis. The sequence continues at coordinate 1,877,908 of JARHVA010001113.1, forward strand.
GATGACAAGAGGTGTTGGTCAATGGTGGTGGTGTCATGTGATGGCATAAGGTGTCAGTCAGTGGTGATGGAATAGTTAGGAAATGACAAGAGTGGTCATAGGAAGGAGGATCTATTAGTCAATGACATGATTGGTCAGTAATGATGGAGTTGTCGAGTGAAGACAAGAGTGATTATATGATAGTAGAGCTATCAGGCAATCGTAGGAGTGGTTAGTGATGATGGAGTAGTTAGGTGATGATAGGAGTGGTTAGATGAATGTGGATCTATTGAGAGATGATAGGAGTGGTTAGTGATGGTGGAGCAATCGAGTGATAATAGGAGTGGTTGGACAAAATTGGATATGTTGAGAAATGGTAGGATCGATTAGTGATGGTGTAGTAGTCAAGTGATGGTAGGATGGTTTTGAGTGATAACAGAATATTTTAGGTGATGGAAACTATGTCAATCAATGGTAGAAGGTGATAATTGATGGTAGAATCTTTCAAGTGATAACAACAATGACAGATGATGGCAGGGTGTTAGGTGATGATGAGAATTATCTATCGATAATGACACTATCAATTAATGGAAAAAACCTTTGAATTATAGTGATGATGGCAGATAGTAGAGGGAAATGTTAGTCAATGGTAGAAATTATCAGATGATGATGATGTTGAGTGATATAAGAAGTTATTAGATGGTGGTGGGTGATAGTAGAAGCAGTCAGATGGTAGTGGTAGTGTTGGATGATAGAATAATGTGTTAGATAATGGTGACTATGTTTGAATATGGAAACATGGTCAAGTTTTCTTATAAACTAATGAACAACTACGTAATGAAGTCAAGTTGTTGAATGGTGTAGCCAAGTAGTCGAGTCAAGCAGTCAAAAAATAGAGTCAAATAGTCAAATGGTGTAGTTGATTAGTGGATTATATTAACCAAGTGGTTAAATTAAGTGGTAGAGTGATGTAGATGATTAGTTGAGTGGTCGAGTAACACAGTTAAGTAATCAAATGGTTTAATAGTGTAGTCACCATTTCTTGAAGAATAAAGCTAACAACTAGACACAGGATATTGAAACACAAAAAATGTTAGATAAAAAATGTAAAAATAAGGTTGTGAGTGAGATTTTATTGTATTTTAAGAGTCTAATATCACTCCTGAAATTGTTATGGGATGTGTTTTCTCATCTGCATTCCATTATGTATGCAACGAATCCAAGGGATTGTATTTGTCACTTATTAGTAGAATAAACATCAACAACAAGCAACATACAAATCAATCCCAAGCCTAGATACTTTGGGGTAGCATAAATAACAAAAAAAAATCAAAACATAACTAGAATATAAAACATAAATTCCCTTTTACTCTCCTTGTAGCTCTAAATTTATTTTTTGGGTAGTTGGCTTGTTTGGTTGATGTGTGCAATAGAATCTTTTGGTCAATGTATTTTCCTTATGGGTAGCACTTCTCCTTATCCACCCTTGGTTTGGCTTGGCATTGAAGCTATCTCCAATTAATTTGTCATTATAAGTTTGTCTTGATAGCTTCTTGAAGGTATTCTTGCATAATAACATTACACAAGAAAGCTTGTTGAAAGAGAGGGAGCGATCTCTTATTTATAGGTTAGGCAAATCCATTATGGCATTTGGATCAAAAATGAGATGTGTGGTGGACTTGAGCAAAAAATGTAATTAATATTATTCAATTAATAAATATGACTCATAAATTTATATATTTGTTAGATATTTTGTGAGTGCTTGACAACTCACAAAATCAATGATTAAGAGGCCTGATTTTTGCATTTTTGAGTTTTGAATTTTAGATACTCATTAATTACACATGGATTATTTAAATAAGCACTTAATTAGGTTTAATTAATTAAGTAAATTTGATTAGTCTTTTGATATATTCTATAATTGGTTAAGTTCCCCACTCAATTGGTCAAAAATGTTAGTTTGGTAGGTCACAACCTAACTGAAGATGAATCCATGGGAATTTATTATTGCATATAGTGTAATACCCTCAATAATGAATCCTTGACATGATTCCGAGCATTTTCATCTGATGTGTAGATGAATTTGGGAATTTTGGTATTTTTTAGACCTAATTTGCATAGCTTGGTAGAAATCAATTAGAAGCCCAGATTAGACACAGATGTGGCCAAAATGGGGTGTCTACACTTACTACTAATTTATAGGCAAAACTTGTGTTTCACTTATGTGTTGAATTTGAAATAATTGTCCCAGTTGATCTCCTTGGTATGGTGACACTTGTCCATTTAATACTCAATTAGGACATATGGGCCTTGTCTTTAGCTAATATACATAAATTGATGTACATGCCAAGGTGTCCTTAAAATGATATATATGTATTTATAGTTCTCCTAGGACCCATATTCATGTCTCGATTCTACTTTGCCTTGAGGAAAACACGTGGCATAATGTTACATATTTTATCTTATTGGTCACTTCATTGAGCCATATGTTTTGCCATTTGTCTAATTTTTTTGCATCTAAGCCTTATTTTATTTGTCTTTAGCCTTTCAACCTTGATTTAGTGAAATATAGACATGTGGCCTAATCCCACTAGTCTACTTGGTTGTTGATATTTGATGTACATGGCTCTGGTATTTTGGTTTTCATTCAGTGAGATGTCAACATGTGGCATAATCCTACTGATATGATGGCTCATGAGCTCTGTATAATCTTTTTCCCTATCTTTGGGAAACAATTTAGTAGGATGTTACCACATGGATGACCCTTGCTTGTTTGGGCACTCAAGGAACCTCTAGAATTCGATCTAATTAGTGGCATCATACCACATGGAAAAATCTCATTTATATGGGTGATTAAGGACCTTGGGACTTGGGTTACTTCACTATTTTACTCTATAGGAATGAAATGTTGACATATGGTGCAATCTTATTAATCTATGGGCTTATAGGCTCTATATTATTTTTTTCTTGAAGAATAAAGCTAATAACTAGACACAGGGTATTGAAACACAAAAAATGTTAGATAAAAAATGTAAAAATAAGGTTGTGAGTGAGATTTTATTGTATTTTAAGAGTCGAATATCACTCCTAAAATGCTTATTTTTTTATATGTCTACATTATTTGGATGATTGGGATGTTTCCACTTATATCTCCCTAACTCATCCAAGTTATTTGATATTTGACTATGGGACTAGCCATTGGTTTGCTTGATAAGTCACAAGTGAGTAGGATTGTGCCACATGGCACAATCTCACTTATCTATAGGATTACCTACCTTCATAATATATGCATCTACCTATTTAACCACAAATTATAATGATCATGCCATTTGGCATGATCTTTCTTATCCATAGGTTCACCTACCTAAGGAGTATGTGCCTCTTCATGTTATCCACAAATAAGTATGATCAATAGAAGGGAGTAATTGGGATGAAGACATGTGGCACAATATTAGTTACTTAGGTGGTCAAAGAACTTAGACTTAGATTATTTTTCCTCATTATCTATACAAAAGTGAGATGAAGACATGCATCTAAATCCTATGAATTTGGGGGATGTCTAAAAGAATAGACTTAACTGCATTAAAAATCCTTCATAGGGAAGATGAGTGCCGACAAGTGGAATGATCCTAGAGTATAGGGACATAACCATTGTAATTTAAACTCAATAACTTATCCATTATAATTTTAACTTAAGATTAGTCATTGGAATTTGAACTCATCATCACTCTTAAATTTTTGGTTTCTCTAAGTTCAAGAGGGATGTGTGCTGACAGACTGTGCATAGAAACTTTTATCAAAACAAATAAGTATGAAAATTCACTCATACTATAGGGGAATATTTCTAAGCTAGACCAAGTAAGTTTTGGTAAAGTGGCCCTGTGGGGTCAAAACACTTCTACAAAGAACAAACAACATTGGGAAAAAAAAATTAGCTCAGTTAGTCTATAAAATCAAAATTTAAATTTATGAATGTCATAGCAATAAAAGCCACAAAGATGTATATAATAAATTCAATAGATATTTTCATTTCAACCTTTAGACTCAAGCATCAATTGGACTACTAGAGTATCTATGGGAACACTCAATCAATTTAGAATCAAATCAAGTCTTCATTTTGAATAAAAACTAAGACATAAATAATGACTTCCATATTATACTTATATTGATTCACTTGACAACAAGACTTGAACATGGAATTTTAATCTCAAAAGGGGTCCTCATTTAAATATATAAAATGGGGTATGTTAGTCATAAAAAATGGTGACTATTGTGGGAAAACACTACCTCAACATTTATAATCTAGAATATGACCTCTATTATAGAACTATGTGGGAAAACATTGCCTCAACATTTATAATCTGGAATATGATCTCTATTATAGAACTATGAGATAAGCAACTAAAGATGCTTTTAGATGAACTTAGAGGAAAAGAGAGTGATCAATTCTACTTCAAAAAACAACATACTAGGACCTGATTCCTTCAAAAGGTCATTTTGTGTAAAGAGTGATTTTGTTGTTATTTTTAATCCATTGGGCAAGCTTAGGCATATCTTAAGTACTTATAGTTACCTAAAAGGTAATTTATTTTCAAATTTAGCCAAGGAATATTTGGGCATTACTTTGCTGGTAGTTAGGTGTCTATATCCCTAATAGAGATGTTTTTGGCCTCACTTAAGGCCTTGCTCCTTTACCATCTATGATAGAAAGCATACGATGGAGGTTTCCCAAATCACCCTTTCTTAGGAAGTAACTTGCATTTTAATGAGATTCAGACTTCCTTTCATTTTCATGTTTCTTTTTATTAATCCAAGAGGGTTGAGGACCAATTTAGCCAACGTATAGGGATGATGTTTCAATGAATTCTTTACACCAAAAATGTCCTTTTCTTGTTTAGTGATTGGGTGACTAATATGTTTTTTTAGTGTTGTGATGACCTTTATTAAAGATAGGTATTTTCTCAATTCATTTGCTTAGTTATGAATTAGTGACTCCTAATAATTTTTATGTCTCAAGATAAGTTCCTTTACCTATCACATTGTTCAATAGCGGGGGCTTGCCTTCTACCTTCTAATTATGGGACTCATTTTTGAGGGCCTTGTCATTTTTTAAGTGACCAAAATCAGAAACATGGGAACCAAAATTTATATTGGACTCTACCTTATCATAATGAGCTTAAATTCTTCTCAATCTGAATCATGGGAAAAAGGTACAACGTATGCAAGGTTAGAAATCAAAAACAAGGGGCAAACAAGATGAAGCCTCAAAGAAAACAAATGCATGACAAAACAACACCAAACAAGAATAAGAAGAAAAATCATGACAAAATAGAAACAAACACATAATTAAAGTAAACTATCTAAATTTAAACTAATATTTACATCACCAGCCTTTACCCTGGGGGTTATTCATAAATTGTATTGGAAGGGACAATGGAGAAGTATTCTGTGTAAACTTTATCACTTACTAACACTTTCTCTCTTACATGAACCTATCGAGTTTCAATCTCTCTAAGTGTATGCCTTAAAAGGTGTACTAAGAAAGGGGTAGGCAAACCATTAGTGATTTGTAATATTATGGTGGATTTTATCATTCTTGCCATTATTTCAACTTATTTAGAGTCTCTATCCATTTACTTCATATTATGTTTCCCTATAATATTAAAATACTAATATATGGCTAAGTCTAAAATCTTGAAATATGGCTAAGTCTATGTACATGACATTTTGTGATTATGTAGCACCTCAATCTTATACACTTAGAAAACTCAGACCTTGGTTGTTCCTCTTAGTTATACAATCTCTTTACTTCCAAAAGCCTCACATCTTCTATATCTTGTGCCTATTGACCTATCTCTTAATCTGAACAATCTTATATTGATGACACAAACATTCTATCTTTACCAAAATACTTAAAATGTACTTATCTTACACCTCTACAAGTTATGAGCCTTTACCTATTTTTTTACTCCTTAGACACTAACATCTAGGACATATAATAGCATCGATGTTTCTATCCTTCCTTGATGCAACTGTCTAGTGCCCTAAAGCCATCCAATTTGTAAATGAAATGTATCCTAATGGTCAGCCTAATTTTTTTAATGTGAGTTATTACTCTAAAGGGATTGATATAAATATAATATCAACCCCCATTCATTCCTTACACAACTACCCCTAGCAAAAAGATCAAAGAGCATTCAATTGATCAAATCTTCCCTATTTGTTCATATTTATGAACCAGTCATAGAGACTACACATCTGTAGGTTTGTAGTACTAAAGGAGTAGCACAAGAGCCTGATTTACCAAGTTACAAGCTAGGTCACTGTTTTAATTTCTTTACACACATTATATTTAAGTTATCCTATTTATTCCACCTTCTTTGTTGTCTTATCTCTCTTTCCAATCCCAAAATTTTCTTCTCACTTTATTTCTTTGTATCCTCTATATTCTAGGTTCAATTTTAAGTTCTTCTACTCAATTATTCATCATTCACTTCTACATCACATGCAACTCCATAATGTCTAAAGTGACTACTCCATGTTTCTAGTGGTAAGCACCATGGCCTTTTCAATAACCAACATTTGGATATGAGTCGGTAGTCACTGAATAAACTTTCCTTAGAACCCTTTCACTATTATAGTATATTCTCATGTGCTCTAGGTTTTATAGATTATTTTCTTATATTTTTCTTAGTTTGTCCTTTGTGGATTTATCTCACATTGGTTAGTTAGACTTGCTTATCATATTTCCTAGCCTACTTATGCAAGGTCTCTCCATTATACTTGCATGTCTTATTATGAATATCTTATCATTTTCCTTGTCTTTACATTTCATCCTTGAAACCTCTTGTGATGATTTTGTTTCTAATGATTCATATTCTTGAGTTCTTATAATGATCTTATTCTCATTACTTATATGGTATCAGATCCAAGCTAGAAGCCCTGACCACCAACAATGTGGATTAAGGGTAGGTATTGTAAATAAGCCACACTCATACAATCAATAGGATGGCCATAGAGGGGCCCATATATCAGTTTATATAACACTCTAGCATCTATGGAAGGTCCTACCTTTAAGTCCTAGCTGGTCCATATGAGTTGTAGCTCAACATGTAGTAACAGAGTTAGAGGTGTTGCAGCCATCCATTTGTGAGTTTTTTACTACAAGGTTATGTTCATTTATCAAAATTTATTCTCAGTGGATTGGAGATATCAAGTTATAAAGCCCTTCTACTTAAAAACTTGATTGTTGATCTGTTGGCATATACCTACCACCAATTTAGTTTTCTCTCACCATAGATGATATGGATTTCATTTTTTAGATATGAAACCTATTTTGGTTAGATAATAGTCCCAAATTTCCTACCATATAATTTTCAAGCATTTTAGAGTAGGTCATATAATATTTTTGGCCGTTTGAAGATTACTATAGCAATCTATCTTCATCATTTAGATAGATGGTCATTTTTCCTCTAGTTTGAGGTTGTACAATCTAAAATTTTAGATCTAATTATTGGAGAGGATAATATTTTAGGTATAATTTAAGCTTATAATAGGTAGGACCACTGTACATTAGGTTGTAACACATTTTTAGACATCACAATCAGGCCCATTTAACCAATTTTTTTAGATCTTGCAAAGAGTCATCCTGAAGTTGTCTTTCACCATTTTTAACAATCTATGCTTGGTTTCTGACAAATAAATTATTGGAAATGTACTAGAAATAAACCAAACCTAGACAAACTATTGGTTGGCCATAGAGGGTCCATTAACTTAGTTGGTAGAGCAATCTAGCAACAAATGAAAAGTCCTAAGTTTGGGTCCTTGTTGGTTCCCCATAGCTAATCACTATTTTCATTTTCTGCATATGGGTGTTTGGCCATAAAATGTCATACCTTTCCACAATTAAAGCATTTAAAAGGTATATTACATTTGTATTTACTAGATCCTTTCTTTAGTTTCCTCACAAAATGAACTTCATTTGATTCATTAATAGAACTATTGCTTGGATCATGCTCTTTATTCTTCATTTTCTTTGAAGATTTGAAGGTTGCCTCGCATTTAGGTGATTTCTATTTTTCAGTCCTCATTTCATATGTTGTGAGGATACCATGAAATTGATCCATAGTTATTTTATCCAAGTCCTTCATTCCTTAATGGCTAAAAATTTTACATCAAATCTTAAGGGAAGTGATCTTAGCACCTTTTGCATGATCATTGGCTCTTCAAATTTTTCATCAAGTCCTTTGATAATATTTACAATTTCACCCACATGAAGAAGATAGGCTACAATGTTTTTTTCATCCTTCATTTTTAGATTTTTGAATTATCTTTTATGTGTTTGATGCTTAGCTTTCTTTACCTTCTCATCTCCTCATAGATGTTTTTTTATTTTATCCCAAATCTCTTTTCTCAATTCACAGTGTACTACTTTGAAAAAATCTGATTTTGATAGACCACACAAAATTGCATTCATATATTTTGCATTATTTTCACTCACCTTCTTTCTATTGGATATATTGGTGGAGATGATGGAGCTACACATATGCTCACAACTGATTTTGAAATATCAAATCCAAGATCCATTAGGTAAGTGCACATCCTTGTGCTCTAAAATTAATAGTTCATTCCATTAAACAATGGATCCTTGTTTGAGGATAGTCCTTCTTCACAGACCGTGTGTGCTCTTGAGATCTACCTTCTAGTGATTAGACTATACTTAAAGGAGTCAGATTTGATACCAGTTATTGAGCACACACTTATACTAATAGGGGGTTGAATCATTATAAGGTAATCTTTTAATTTTTCAAATTGATAATCACAATAATATCATTCACACAACATCATCAATTAAGAACACAATATTTACATGGAAACCCTTTCGAAAGAAAACCACAGAGAAAATGTTAAAATAATTAATTAATCCTAGCTATATTGTAATAAATGTCTCAAGGTGTTATTAACCTTAAATTGACATAGGTTAGTTATTTGGGGTATTTCCTAGGTGTGATTAGTTGTAATCTCTTATAGATTAGGAGATCTAATCTCTTTTAGTATTGTATAAATAACCACCTCTTGTAGTGTTTTTATTAATTAATTAATTTAGTTAATATAATTTATTATAGATTTCATTTGGTACCAGAGCAAGAAATTTTTTAGGATTTTTTCCAAATCATTAGATAATTGATGGAGATTGAGATTAATATTCATGAGATCATTAGATGCATCACACTCCTCTAATTTTAGCCATCCCAAGCTGAAATGCTAGTAGAATTTTGGCTAATTTTGTGAAAGGAAAATAATTATAAAAATAGAATCATAGATAAAATCCTATATCACCAGATTCTTCTCATTGAGGTCTTTCTGAAAAGCATTTTTTTTATGAAAATGGAGCACCGAGGCACCTGTGATGAAAATTTGAAGGTAGAGCTCAATTTGGAAGTTTTCATTTGGTGCAAGGTTAATTTTTTGGGTGGAGCACCACCCAGATGTGCCAATTCTAGCATCATCACCGCCATCACACCATCAAAATATTTCAACCTCTATTCATTCCATATGACCACCTATTAAAAAAAAATTATTCCCTGAGGACTTGTCCTTCGCCACTATGAGCCATATTTAAAGATCTTTTCTTTCAAGGTTCATAACTTTTGATCTGTGAAACCTGAGAAGGTGATTTTTTTAATCACCTTGTATTTTTTTTGAGATATATGTATTGGTAAGGCTCTTTTTTAAATTTTGATCACCCATATTTCCATAATGTTTAGTTTCTTGCTAGTTTAGTTGACTAGTTTTTGTATTTTAGACCTTTAAGAGGCCATAACTTTTGACTAGTAACTCTAATTTGTATGTTGTCTTTTTAAAAAGTGCATATTTTTAGATCATATATCTATTGGAATCATTAAATTATAAAAATTCAAAATCAAAAATTGTAGCCTCATTTGCTCCTCGGATGCATTTTTGGTTGAAACCAACGTCCAATTTTCCATTACTTGTTTGGATGTGTTTTTGGTAGATTCTGACATACATTATGTGATAGTGCACAATTTTTCATCTTTCTGTATGCATTTTCCTTACATTTTACAAATGCATGTTTCATTTCTACACTTAAACACACTTTTATTTTTGTGTCATATACAACTTACAAAATATCTGGTTCAAGACCACATTTTGTGCTCCCTAACACACAATTGATTCATGGTGATAATTATGTAGTATGAAAAACAAAAGTACAAATACATCTAGAGTTTGTTAATTTTTGGTCAGTAGTTGAAGGCACATGGGTTAGACATGCAACAAATGTTGATCAATAACAAAAATATGACAAGGTTAATAAAAAATCTAAGTTGATAATCATGTTTAGTGTTTTGGATGAGGTACAATCTCATATATAGTGTGATACAACTACAAAAGATGCATGGGATAAGCTTAAAACTATTTATGAAGCTAAGAATCAAAACTAAATCTTGCATCTTCAGATCCAATTGCATACTCTTAAGCTCAAATCAGATAAAAAAGTAGAAGCATTCCTTAGAAGAGTTACAACTTTGTGGGATTCACTTCAATCTTTGGGTGAAATAGTGATAGATAACTCTTTGGTCCCTATAGTCCTTAGAGCATTGACCCTGTATATAAGATCTTTATGACCATATTGAATGTCATAGGACAAAAACCAAATTTTGAGGTGTTGGTCAATTTGTTGCAACAAGAGGAAGTTATTCATAATTTAGAGGAAGTAGATGATGAGCATGCACTCACATCAAATCAGAAGGGGAAGAAACCCATGAAGGGTCAAAATCAATCTCTAAAGCAAAATAATCAACATAACCAACAAGGGAATAATTCAAATTCTCTTAAAGCATGTAAAATTTGTGGAAAACAAGGACATGACTTGAAACATTTTTGGTACAACACATTTCAATATGGCTCATCAAGCAAGAAGCCATCTTTTGACAAGTCACCACAAACTGGAAAAAAATAACCACAACAACAAAATAGGTGGAAATAGAAAAAATTCAAGCCTAAAAAACATGGAAATGTTGTTGAAGACAATAATTATTCAAATGAGGAATATGGTTTAGATACTCAAACACATGAGTCTACCAATCATCCAAGTGTAGTTTGGTATGTTAATTCAGGGGCAGCTAGACACATGACAGGCAGAAAAGACTAGTTTTCTACTTTGACAAAATTAGAGTCAAAGGGAAATGTATCACTTGGAGACAATACCTCGTATATAGTAAAGGTTATTGGTGACATAAAACTTCAAAATGGAAATAAAAATTATAACATTTCAAATGTTCTATATGTTCTAGGTCTTACCAAAAAAAATTATCTATTAATCAGCTACTTGACCACAACCTCATGGTTGAATTTGATCACCAAAATGGTTAAAAGTTTTGCCATATCAAAGACAAGTATTGGAATTTAAAATTGATTTCCAAATATTCCAACATTGGTAAAATGTTTCAGCTTGATTTTGTTCAAATGATCATCAAGATTTGTGGTCAAAGATATAGAAATAGGCAATTTATGGCATAGAAGATATGGTCACTTGAGTTATGGATATTTGGTTCAATTGAGAAAATAAGATATGGTTCATGGTCTTCCCAAATTGAATCAATATTTTGATATATTTACTAGTTGCTTATCAAGAAAAAAAAGAAGAGCTCCTTTTGGAAAGACTGAGTATTAGTCACTTAGTAAGTTAGACTTGGTGCACACCGATATTTGCAGACATTTTGCTCCCAGTCTCAAAGGGTACAAATACTTTTAGATTTTTGTTAATGATTACTCATGAAAAATGTGAGTATATTTATTGAAGACTAAGGATCAAGATTTTCAAGTCTTCAAAGAATTCAAGGCCACAGTTAAAAATGAAACTAGTATGAAAATCAAGACCTTCTGCTTAGATCATGGGGGGAATACACCAGTAAAAAATTATGTCTATCTTAGTGTGAATGGAATCAATCATCAATTGCTAGATCCATATTCACCTCAATATAATGGAGTTATAGAATGGCATAATAGATTCATTATGGAAATGTTTTATAGAATGGTTGAGGATGCAAAATTACATAATACATATTGGGCAGAAGCTTGTCACACTGTAGTCTACTTGTTGAATAGGTCACCCACTAAAGCTCTTGATGGAATCACACCACATGAAGCTTAGATAGGGAATAAACCAAAGGTAACTCACCTTTAATTTTTTGGTTACAAGGTATATATGCATGTTCCTAAGAATAAAAAAAAGAAGTTGGGTAAGAAAATAGAGGAATGTATTTTTGTGGGCTACAATACACAATCAAAGGCATGCATGCTTCTTGATCCAGAAATAAATAAAGTACTAATCAATAGAGATGTATTGTTTAATGAAAAGAGTGGAATCAATCTACCTTCTACACAATCAAATGATACAGGCAAAAGTCCTATAATATTTTCAGATAGTGATGGTGAAAGTGAATAAGAAGATAGTCAAATAGGACCTCTAGCACTACCACCTATAGTTCAATATATGCCCAAGTGTTATATAAGTACTATATAAGATGATAACCTAGATGTAGTACCAGATACATCCACTTCAAGACTGAGGACTCAAAGCATGGCTCGAGAAGAGGTCAATATATCTTTTATGAGTATTGTGCAAGAAACATATGAGCCCTCTACAGTAACAAAATCCCTATATTTTAGACCTTGGAAAGATGCCATGGATGTAAAATATCAGTCATTGATGAAGAATAACACTTGGAAACTTGTTGATCTTCCACTAGGGAAGAAACCTATTGGATGCAAATGGTTCTTTAAGACCAAGTAGAAAGTAGATAGTAGTATTGATAAGTATAAGGCAAGGCTTGTTGCAAAAGGGTATGCTCAAAAAGAAGGCATTGAATATGAGGAAACTTTTGCTCCCACAACTAAGATAAAGACTATCAGAATGGTTTTTGTTATGGCTACATAGTTTGGATGGAAATTCCATGAAATGAATGTAAAAAGTGCCTTTCTTAATGGATATTTGAAACAGGAAGTCTACATGACTTGACTTGAAGGATTTGTGGCACCTAATCAGGAATAGAAAGTGTGTAGGTTTATCAAGTCTCTCTATGGGATAAAATAGGCTCCCTGAGCTTGGTACATCAATATTGATGAGCATCTTGTATAACATGGATTCAATAGGATTCCATATGATCCTAACCTTTACCTTAAAGAGTGTGGGGGGTAGATTGTTGTAGTGATTGTTTATGTCAATAATCTAGTCATCACTGGTAACAAAGTGAAGATGATCAATACAACTAAGAATGATCTCAAGCAATCATTCAACATGATAGATCTTAGGCTACTACACTATGGTCTTGGTTTAGAGGTATTGCAAAAGGAACATTACATTTTTGTTTCATAGATGAAGTATACTAAGACATTACCTGATAAATTTAAGATGATGGATTGTAAACCTATTGTAACACCTATTGAGATAAGACTTTAGTTGTCTCATATAGATCCATCACTAGAAGTAAATGCAACTCTCTATCGGTAGTTGATTGGGAGTCTCATTTACTTGACATATACTAGGCCAGATATTAGCTATGATGTCAGCTATCTTTATCAGTTCATGCAAGAACCAAAGGTGTCACATTGGAAAGTGCCAAAGTGGGTATTGAGGTACATCAGAGGTATAGTTGAGTATGGCCTAGAGTATAAGAAGAATGATAAGTTATTCTTGATAGGATACATGAATGCAGATCATGTAGCATCTATTGATGATAGGAAATCCACTTCTAGATTTGTGTTCTTTCTAGAATCTGGTCCAATTTCATGGGGAAGTAAGAAGTATAATTGTGTTTCTAGATCTTCCATAGAGGTATAATATTATGCTATAGTAGGATTTTTTTGTGAATTGATATGGATATGTCACATTTTTTAGGACTTGGTGTTCCACAGACTCAGCCTATAGTTCTAAATTATGATAATTAGGGCATTCTACATCTTTTTCACAATCCAATGTTTCATGAGAGAACCAAACACATAGAGGTTTAGATTTATTTCATACATGAACATGTTCAATAGCATAACATATAGCTCCAGTATTGCCCCACTCAAGATCAATGTGTAGATATCTTCATGAAGTCACTTTCACGTGATACGTTTGAGACATTTAGAAATTCTCTCTCTTCTTCTCTTCAAGATATGATCAATTAAGGGGGGAATGTTAGAATAATTAATTAATCCTAGATATATTGTAATAAATGTCTCAAGATGTTATTAACCTTTGATTGACATAAGTTAGTTATTTGGCGTATTTCTTATATGTGATTAGTTGTAATCTTCTACAGCTTAGGAGATCTAATCTCTTTTAGTATTGCATAAATAAGCAACTCTTGTAGTGATTTTATTAATTCAGTTAATTTAGTTAATGAAATTTATTTTGGATTTTAGAAAAGGACTACTTAGATCTACTATCCAAATCTAGTCACAAATAAAATTCTTCTTACAAAATTTGTAGGTACCAACCTATTAGAGACACCAATCCCTATTGTTAAACAATTTGTAGGCACCAACTTACTGGAGACATAAATCCCCACTGCGAAGCACCATCTTAGCAAGAGACACCAATAATTTATTTATAAGGCACCAAACTCTACTAAAATATTCTTCTACCTTACTATGTTTCTTCATCAACAAATGATGGAAAATTCAATCTCATCTTCTTCTTCTTCTCCACAGAAATTTGCTTATGCTTGAATGATAGAATGAATTAATTCCATACCTTTCTCAACCTTATAGAGCCTTCAAATGCTCTTCACAAAGGAGATGTCCCATCCAAGATGTACCTCTTCAGTAAAATATGTGTCCATTGACATTTTTGTTGACAATTTTTTTGATATTTCCATTGATAATTTTGCTGACTTTTGTTACAATTTTATTGATATTTATATTGAAAATTCCATTGGATATTTTGTTGACGTCAATTAAAATTCCTTTGACATTTTCATTGGCAATTCCATTGATATCAATTATAATTCCTTTGACATCAATGACAATATTCCAATAATTTGGTCACAAAAATCAGCTTGTAGTGCAATTATTACTACTTTTGACCCATTTATGAGAATTCATAAAGCCTATAACTTTTAAACCATAAATCAAAATTGATTACATTTTTTTCACAAGTGTATTTTTTCAATTATCTATCCATTGGTGTCATCTATTTGTAAAAATGCACTACTTTTATAAAGTGTTAAATTTGGGGGAGCAAGGGGGAGGGGTGGGGGAAGGGCTCAATACATTTATTTTTTTTGTGTGTGTTGGGGGCGGGGGAAGGGGGGCGCGGGGTGGTTTGGTGCCAATTTATGCACCCTTTTGCATTTTTTTGGTCTTTGGTGATTTATGAGCATGGATTATTATTATGGTTTAGATCAATGTGAGTATTTAACTACACATAATTATCATACATGGAGACCTAGAATGGAAACAATCATTAAACACAAAGGATTATGGTTCCTACTGAATGAAGTTCAACCATAGTTCACTAGAGAATATGAAAAATTTCAGCACCAATGCAAATTTGAAGAGTGTATAGGTTTGATAGGGGCTTATGTGAGTTATAATATTTTTTTTCATTTGGATGGATGTGATTCTCTATTAAAAATATGGGCTAAACAAAAGGGTTTATTTGAGAAAGTAGATCAGATGAGAGCCATGGAGCTTGGAGTTAGTATTACTTCTCTTAATCTTGAATATTCTCCCTCTACTGTACATTATCTCACCAAGTTTAAAAACTTGTTGACATAATTTAAGGGAGTGGATGAGATAAGAAATATGAAGAGTGTGTATCCCTGATTATATCTAAGTAGAAAAGTCTATTCCTAATCTTTACTTTTGCCTTTTTCTCTAGCATGTATGTCTTAGGTGTCATATTCTAAATTCCTAATTTATATTTGTTTTTTGAAAGACTTAATAGGTATGAATCTAAATCATTTCACCTTGAGTCTCCACCTCTCAAAAATCATTAGTAGCATTTAATCCTATGATCAAGGGAAAATCAAAGAGTAAATCCAAGAACACTCCTCCTCCATCTCAAAGTACACCTAAAATCAATAACTTTAAACCCAAATAATCTTTTAAATCCAAGAATAAGCATAACCTTCAACATTCTTTTCATGGGGGGACTAGTTATGAAGAATCTAAGTGTTTTAAGAGAATGAAAGCCTTGGAGGATGCATTCAGAAAACACAAGATTTATATCTCCACTCCACCAAATAAGCATGGAAAAGCACTTAATGTCATTAGGAGATCTCAGTCACCTCTTTCAAATAGTTGGGTCATAGATTATGGTGCTTCTCACCATAAAGTTTTCCAAGGAGTCTTTTGTATTTCTTGTTTTGAGTTCTACTTCAAACATTGAGGTTGGATATTCTTCCTTTATTTCTATTAAGGGAAATGGTGATATACAGAATGATGTTGGCTACATCAATGATTCATTATATGTTTGTGACATCACTACAAATTTTCTTTATGTTTATCAAAATTTTCATTATAGTTAGGCTAAGATAGTGACTTTCACACCTCATGAGGATAAAGTTAGAGCATTGATAGAACCTCATACACTTATTGCATAGTGTGTTGTTGATCATAGTTATCGACTCTATTACTTTGAAGGTTTTGATGATACTCCTCCTATAGGAACATGTTTGGTTTCTCATGCAGATTCAAAGAGTAAGCTTTGGCATGAGAGATTTGGACATCTTAATTATATATATTTGAAGGAGTTGAGTATTCATGGTATGGTTGATGTTATTCCTATAGTTTCATGACTTGATGGAGTTTGCCCTAGTTGTTCATTAGGAAAAAAACATCAAGATCCATTACCTAAGGGTATGTCCAAGAGAGATTCTTCACCACTTGAGCTTGTGCATAGTGACTTGATGGTCTTTCCTATTCCTTCTTTCAATAGAGCTAAGTATGCACTTTTATTGATAATTTCTCAAGGCATAATTAGGTTTATTTTCTCAAGTACAAGAGTGATGTTTTTTCACACTTCAAAGTCTGTAAAGATTTAATCGAGAAATAGTCTTCTAGTTGCATCAAGAAGATTCATATTTATAATGGGTGGGAATACTTCAATAGAGAGTTATCTAATTTTTTGGTAGCCCATGGTATTGTTCACCCACATTTTGTTCCATATACTCCAAAATAAAATGGCTTAGTATAATGGAAGAACCAAACATTAAAGGAGATGGCTAATTGCATGATGAATTCATGGGATTTACCTCCTATCTATTGGGTAAAAGTAATTCATTATGCAAATTACATTCAGAATCACATACCACACATATCACTTGAGCATTTGACTCTAGAAGAGGTTTAGTCTAGAACCAAGCCTGATGTCTCATTTTTATGAGTCTTTGGGAGCCATGCTTAGGCTTTTGTACCAAATGAGAAAAGGAAGCCATTGGATAATAATATCAAACCCTTGATATTTTTAGGGCATTAAGAGGACATGAGAGCTTATCACCTTTTAGATCTTAATACTCATGATGTTATTTTTCTAACACATGTTTAGTTTGATGAGCATTTCACTTCACATGATTCTTATTCCATGATTTCTTATTTGGTTGATTCATCACCTCCTCTTAAGGATTAATTATTTGAGTAGCTAGTTTAGGATGACCTTGAGGAGGTTATGGATTTTGAAGATCCTATTCCCACTGATGTTGTCACTATGCCTCTATAGGATCATACTATAGTGTTTGAGGTAGCATCTTTTATACATGATCTTCCACCCACTAGATATCATCATTATGTTGGTACTAGAATTTTGTGTTAGGCATTCCCTGAGGACCCACAGTCTTTTTCACAGGCTCATGGTATACATGAGTGGGATGATGTAATGATAGATAAGTATTATTTTTTGATGAAGAATCATACTTGGGATTTGGTTTCTCTTCCTAAGGGAAAAAGTTTTTTAGGTGCAAGTGGATATACCGCACCAAGTATGTAGTTGATGGGTATATTGATAAGTACAAGGCATGTCTTGTTTCAAACAATTTCTCACAAATTGAAATTATTAATTAGTCTAAAACTTTTACACCCATTGCCAAGATGGATTTTGTGTGCCTTGTACTTTCTATTATTGCATTACGGGGTTGGATAATGTACTAGATGGACATTAAGAGTGCCTTATTACATAGAAATTTATAAGAGGAAATCTACATGGATCAGCGTATTGGGTTTGTTAATGATTCTTCTCTTGTTTTTTGACTTAGGAGGTCTCTTTACGGTCTCAAACAGACTCCTTGGGCTTGGTATGAGAAGATGGATTCATTTCTTCTCTCTATTGGAATTGTTCACTACCACTCAGATCCCATAGTATATATCTAGCACGTTGGAGAGGATATTGTTATACTTATATTATATTTTGATGATATTTTTCTCACAAATAGCTCTTATTCTTATATTTAGGCTATTTAGTAGGCTCTTTTAGTATAGTTTGATATGATATATCTTGATCTTTTACACTTCTTTTTTGGTTTAAAGATTTCTCAATCAGATTCAGGGATTCATTTGAGTCAGCATAAGTACACCCTTGATCTTCTTCAAAATTTTGGCATGGCTTATAACAAACCAAATCCATTTCCTTTCTAGTCTAGAGTCACTCTCACTACCACCTATATGACTCCTCTTTGTGATCCTACATTATATAGATAGATGGTTTGGATTCTTATGTATTTGACCCATACTCATCTTGATATTTCATTTGCATTTGGGATTGTATCTAGGTTTTCACATAATCCTCATGATAGTCATTGGCAGTGTTAGGATGTGGAGTTAAAAGCTTCACTGATGCAGACACGGAGAAGGCCATTGGAGGGGTTGCTGAAGGTTGCTAAGCGTCAGGGCAACCGGCGTCGGTCTGATCAGCCGACGTCGACAGGATAGTGAAGAGAAGCAACCGACGTCGATCATGGGTCGGCCGGCGTCGGTCACCTCCAGGCAGACAGGGACCGATGTCGGTCGCCTGTGTGGTTCGACTGTGAGCTTATTACGGGCAGTTAGCTAATGAACCAAGTGTTTGCATGATTAGAGCTATTTTTAGACTGAGAGCAGTGGATCTAATTATTGTAATTAAATGTCTAATTACTGTTTGGATGAGATCTATATAATAGACTCATGGTTGTATTGGAAAAGGTGTTCTAGTTTGAGTTGAGCAAAGTTTGCTCCTTCTGTGTGTGAAGTGAGTAAGGGTGTTCCTCCTAGTTCCCTATCAGTGCCAAGCTTGGTACTGGTTGAAGAATCATAAGGACTTGGTGAGGCAAGGACAAGGGTTCTTTAGGTGTGTAGGATCTTGGTCACAGTTGCATGGCCTATATAGGAGATCTACATGGTAAGTAAGATCGTTGATCTGTAGGTGTATGTGTGTGCAAGGTCAAGGTTCACAGGGGAGCAGAACCGTGTTTGATTTGCAGGTGTGCAGGATCATATAGACAGCAACACAACAGGGAGCAGTATCAGGCAGGATCTACTTGGAGTACAGGTGTGTACTCGGATAGAGCAAAGAGGAAGGCAAGGGAGTTCCTTCCATAAGTATGGTCTGTTGAATTGCAGGTTGTTGCAGGTTCATGGGAGATCTACTTGAAGTACCTTGAGTACTTGTGGAGTACGTGGAGTACTTGTGGAGTGCGTGGAGCACTTGTGGTGTGCGTGGAGCACAAGGGGTGAACACCAACTCTGTATTTGAGTTGGGTGTTGGGACCTGAGAGGGAGAGCTTTGGGAGAAGATTTACTGTTCACTTGAGGTGTGGGAAACCTCTGTAAGGTGGTGGAGAAGAAGTGGCATCTTCTTTATTGTATTCTTTTATGTATAAAGTGTTAATACAATTTGTGTATTGTCTCTCATATCATGTGTTATTCTGAATTCTAGTTACTTGGTGAATCTGGTTAATTTCCGCATATTAAGTTGCTTGGTTTGGTAATCAATTGTGTGCTTCCGGTTTATATCTCCCAACAGGCAGGATGTCAAATGGATTTTACAATATTTATGAGGCATTACCCATTTTATATCATACTACACCATGGGTTCTATTCAGTTGTTTGGGTACACTAATTCAAATTGGGTAGGTCCTATTGATGATAAGAGTTCCACTTCTAGCTACATCTTTCATCTTAGTTATTCTCTAGTTGCTTGGGCATACAAGAAGAAATAGGTTGTTGTGTTAGGAATAAAACATAAATTAATGTGGATTAATTTCATAAAATTGTAATAACAAGAGCTATTAAAATAGATACATAAAGAACACAAATTAAAATGCACAACAAGAAGATAAGATTTAACGTGGTTCACCTAATGTGGGATACATCCACCAAGAAACACTTACTCAGATCTTATTATAATCTAACAAGATTACAACACACTCTCATATTAATCTTCTCACAATTACAATACACAAATATTGTTTGAAGTTGTGTTCAATAAATTCTCCTGAATTCGCACACTCTATTCACCTTCTCAAACTCAATTCTTCATGTACGTATTTTACCTACTATGTGTCCATCTATATATAATTACATAAATAAGTAACTGACATAGAAGTTTTAAAAAATAATGGGTACCAAAACCATAGGCCAAGTCAACCCATAACGGTTCCCCATTAATCATGGGTGATGACACCACACATATACAAGTATAGATAAACCACGTATCTATACTCTTAGAAAAAAGGGGGATCAAAACCCTAGTAAGAATACATTAAGAGTGTATAGTACATTTTAATCTAAAATATTTAAAATACATTATAATGTGGAAATAGGCTCCATAACATAACATATTGCACTTTCTTCTAAAAAATTTAAATACAGGGCAATAATTATAGTGAGTCGGTAGGTTCTTTGCCTTCATCAATTATTGACAGATTTTGGCTTCACATAGGATTCACCTACCATACTTTGGGGTGATAACCAAAGTGCCATTCACATATCCTATAACCCAATTGAGCATTGGTAGACCAAACACATTGAGATACACATGAACTTCATCACCTCATTTCATTGAGTTGTGTGGCATGCTTGGATATTTAGAATTTGTCTTTGGGGGGTGTTCATGATTACATATTCCTTTTTCATTTCATGGATATATATTATATGTGATTACCTGATTAGGCCTTATTGTCGAGACTCATACTATAGATATGCCACTTTATCTTTTTTGGCTATTGTTAGCCTTCAACTTCACTTGAGGGGGGGCGTTAGAGTATATTTTCATGTTTACTTGGTTCTATAGATTATTTTTTCATCTTTTTCTTAGTTTTGTCATTTTTAGATTAATTCCACATTGGTTAGTTAGACTTGCTTCTTATATTTCATTGTCTACTTATGCAAGGTCTTTTCATTGCACTTGCATGTCTTATTCTAAATATTAAATGATTTGCCTTGTATTTGCATTTCATCCTTGCAACCTCTTATGATAATTTTGTTGTGAATGCTTCATATTATTGGGTTCTTGGAATGATCATATTCTCATTCCTTATATTCAAAAATAGAGCTTACATAACTTTAAAATATAGATATCCTTGTACATCAAATTCTATAATATATTTTTTAATAGTAATTTTTATCCAATGATCTATCACATGATTCTAGTTGATGTCTAATATTTGTAGGTTTTTTAGTCTTTCTTCTATCCAAGCTATAATTTTTATTCTTCTTGTCTGAAAATTATAGTATTACAATCTTGATAACCATGTAACTAATATTCTAAGTGACTCGCATAAGAAAATCTCATATATTTCACCATAAATGTGCTTGTGAATAAATTATTATGTATAACTCCCTATTCTTATTATTTCTTCCTCTAAAATATTATGAAAATTTTTATCAATCCATCTCTCTAAATATCTTTGTCTTAGTATCCATCATTACATGTTTTAAGAGTCCACTCTCACAACACAATTGTTAGCAGAGGTTCATGGAAAACCCATCAAAACATGATAATATATGGATAGTTGTGTGAAGTGTGAATATAAATATAACGTAAACATGAACACATACTAAACCAAGCCATTATTTATTTAAATTTGATATATTTTTACATGAAATTTAAAATTAAAAAGTACGTAACATTCAATATAATCTACATGATTAATAGATTGAGTTAAATAGAGCATTCATTGTGCATAGAAAAATGACAAAAGATAATCAACTAAAACCATTTAAAAACTTCATATTAATCTCTATCACATCATAACTCTTTTATAATATAATTGAGTGCTATATATAGAGCTTGTACAAGACATTGTCACTTCCTATTTCATCCTTTCACTACAAACAAAAGAAAGACTCTTCATATCTAGAAGACTCTTGACATGATTTCAAGATGAATATATATAAAAAGAGATAAAAATTAAAAAATAGTGAATTCACACACATGTCTATTAATTATAGTATGTGATTTTTTAACCCTATTTACTACCAACATAAAATGGGGCAAAGGGTTTTAAGGAACATGAGAGCACAGTTAGGCTTTTGAATGACAACAAAGGACATTATAATGATGGCAATACTATAAAAAAGATTATAAATAGGAGGAGATATATGTATGATGATGATTAGAGTAAAAATGAACATAATTTTAATACTTGAACCTATACCCAATCTAATCTAGAATACCTATAATAAGACTAAGTCTATAATAAAATGGAGTGAGAGCATGCGAGGAGTATGGAGAACAAGAGGATTTTTCAAACAATGACTCTAAGTAGGAAAGGGGGATAATGATGGGGATAGATTAGGTGAGCAAGCACATATACATTTTCATGAGGTAGGACCTTCATTCAGTGTCAAAAAGTCATAGGCACCTATTAGCCTACATACACTTCATATTTTATCCCTAGTAAGAGGCAATCCCAAAGAAGCATCACCCAATAAAATGTGGGCCCAAAAACTCAAAGTAAATATTTCATAATAAGAAGAAATTCAACCCAACCAACTTATTCCAATCTCCATATTAAATAACATTTTCAATATTTAAGTGCCTAATTTTTTTATCCATAGTGTTTCAACTAGAATGGTGGATGCTTTAGTAGGCAAGTTCCTAGGTGCCAGACCTAATATAGATGTCTTTAGATAATGAGAGACAAAATAATGGTCACCCAAGGGTCATTTGTAAATATCACCTATGACTAATGTATTTTTTCTGACTCACTTTAAAATAATGAAGAATATTGTGCTCATATCATGGTTAGGAGGCCTTGGTTTTTTAGGTAAATCAGGGCTTTCTTAAAATAAATGGAATCTAGGATTTGACCCTGACAAAGAGGATATTAAAATGATGCAAATATGGGTTCATATACAAATACTATCATTAAAATTTTAGGAAGAAGATTTGATGAATAGCATAGCCAAAACTTTTAGCTATTTAATAGCTTTTGATGTGGTCACAAGAGCTTGAACTAGATTGATACATGCAAGGTTCTGTGTCAATGCATATGTCAATTAGGAGCTCCTCAGGTTAGTTTTTATTATCTCATCTCAAGGATACTAAACACAATGCAAAAATTATTGTTACTCTACCCTGATATGTGTAAATTTTCATAAGTTTGGCCATAAGACCAAATTTTTCCTCGAATCAAGAAATCCTCAATATGTTGTCAAGAATAATCATCAGTTGTGGATTAAAAATCAAGATCATCCAAAAAAGAAACAAGATATTGGTTAATCACTCTATTATAGAGGTGGAAACTATAAATATGAAAAGGAAGGATGATTTAAGAAGTGATAAAGAAAATAAAACCCCTAAGGAGACTAGTAAGAATAAGGATAGCATATTAGGGGGAAAGATCTAGGCATTAGATCTAAAGGAGAATCATATGTTTTTGGTAGAAGTGGATAATAAAAATCTAAAATATAATTCATCAAACTAGGAATAAGGCAAATATATTACTAAGGTGGATTCTTAGTTTTTTCCTCCACTATCCTAGAAGGAATAAGACAAGTGGGTTTACAAATGACATCAGATTGTAATACCTTAGCTATTCAAATCAAATTAAGAACTCTAGAAAAGTTGAAGAATAGTTCCTTGGTTAAACATGAGTTTATTTTTAATATATATTCTTGGAAAAAGAATCAATGTGCTTGCCTTATAGGCATAGAGGATCCAGATCTTAATGAACAATAGTTTGTTATGTTTTTAATAGATGAATTGATAGGAAAAGCAACCTCTCCACAATTAAAAAATGAAGAGAAGGAAAAAAAATCTCCAACATGATTACTAGATTAGGGAGTAGAGTCGTTGATGTGGAAGAACTGATAAAGAAGGGGAAAACTTCTCAAATGGAATGTAACAAGAAGAAAATGGACAAGAAGATTGTAAATGGACTTCAAAAATTGTTTTTGTAATTACTTTGCTCTTATTGATAATCTCATGAAAATCATAAGATGGAAGATTAGAGGTCTTAATAGTAAAAGAAAGCATATAGTCTTAAGGGATTTAATAAGGAATATTATACCTAGTATATTAATTATTTGTGAAAATAAAATGGAAGAAGATTTGCTAAATAATATTCACCAATAAATATAGAATGATTAATCTATTTTAGGGGTTAATTTTGGAGGTGCTTCATGGGGCTTAGCCATCCTTTGTCTAGACAAAGAGGTTAAGGGGGAGACTATTTTCAAAATTCACTCTCATTTGGCAATGATTTTTAATAACAACAAAATTAGATCAATGTGGATACTATCAAATATCTATGCTCCTAACGTGCTTGTTGGACATCATAAGTTATGGCAAGATCTCTCAGATTTTAGGGAGAATTGTAGATATTTAAGATGGATGATTTCAAGGTACTTTAATACTTTACTTACTCTTGGGGAGAAAAAAAGAGGTAGTTAGGTGCTCCATGATAACATAGAGGATTTAGCCAATTTTATAAGTTTTCATAGATTGTTTGACATTGAACTGATAGGTTCTCCTTTTACCTAGTCTAAAAGAAGAATTGGGAAAATTTTGATTCAAGAAGACTAGTTAGATTTTTTTGTTTTTTTGGTATGGATTCCATCTCAGGATTTTTGTCTTTCCCCTCTTCCAATAATTGGGTCAGATCATAATCATTTTCTTTTAAACCTAGAATCTTCCAAGAAATTGGATAAGACACCATTGAAATTTGAACACATGTGGTTCCAAAATCCAAACTTTAATAATAGATTTAAAGAGTGATGTAAAAAGGATTTTCAAGGAATGACAATGTATGTTTTATCCAAAAAACTAAAAATTGTTAACAAAGAAGTCAGATTATGGAACAAGCATACTTTTGGTAATAATTTTAAGGAAAATAATGCTATTAGAAAATATTATCTCAACTAAAATTTCTCATGGATAATCGTGAACAAACTTAGATCACTCTTATGAAGTAAAAAAGGATTCTTAGTGAATATCACAATATTGTTGCTAAGGAGGAAAATTTTTGGCAGCTTAAATCAAAAGCTATATGGTTGAAGGAAGGAGATTGTAGCACTATTTTTTTTCATATGACAGCACTCAAGCATATAATTCATAACAATATTTCATAAGTTTCGCTTGAAGGAGATCGTAAAATTTCAAATCCCTTGATCATTAATAATGAATTTATCCATTTTTTACAACCTTATTCAAATATAATCTTGATGGGGATGAAAGAGTCATGGAAGAATTCATGGATAACATTTTGATGCCGATTTCCTAAGAAGACAACTCTAAACTTATCAAGTTAGTATCCATGGATGAGATTGAGAGTTTTATCTTTTTTATGAACAATTAAAAAACCCCTTGTCTTGATGTGTTCCCCATGACCTTTTTTCACCACTTCTAGGATATAATCAAAGTGGACCTAGTGGTTGTTGTTGAAATAAATCAGGGATGGCTATCAAACTCGACATGAATAAAACCTATGACATATTGGATTGGGTTTTCTTGATAAGGTTCTATCTAAATTTGATATGCACTTTTATCTCAAAAAGATTATTCAAACTTGCATATCTATAGCCATGTTTTTGGTCTTAGTCAATGGGATGCCTCAAAGATATTTCAGGAGCCAAAGGGGCATTAGGTAGGGTGATACACTATCACCCTTCTTATTTATTTTAATGGTTAAATCATTTAGCATATATTTATTAGTGTTTATTAGTCAATGCATATTTAAAGGTTTCAAACCAGCCTCTAGAGTTGAGCTTTCTACCCATCAATAATTTATTTATGATACAATGTTACTTATTGAGGCCTTAGTTAAGGAAACCAAGGATTTGAAAAAAAATCTTAATAATTATGAAAATGCTTCTAAGAAAATGATCAATTTTGATAAAAGACATATTATTTTTTAATGCTCCTTTGGTGAGATAACATAATATTACTAGTATCTTGGGTTTATATATATATATATATAAGTTGTTTTCTTTTGATTTAGCTATGCCTTTATTCGTTATTCATCTTCTCATTCAGGCTTAAAATCCACTAAATAAAATATTTCAAAACAAGTTAGTGGGATGTAAAGGAGTTGTTTTGTCCCATGTTGGGAAGCTAACACTAATCAAAACACTCTATAGAGCCTACTAGTGTACTTAATGTCAATGTTTAACATTCTTAATATCATAGCAGACTAGTTTGAGAAGATTCAAAAATAATTTTTATGGTCAGGTTTGGAAGAAAAGAAAATAATTCATTTAGTAGCCTGGGATAAAGTATGTCTCCCTAAAAAGGTTGGAGGATTGGGCATCAGAAATATAAAAATCATCAATCAATTTCTCATTGCCAAACTTGGATGGAGATTCATCAATGATTCCAACTAGTGGACGTTGATTTTAGAAGCTAAATATCTTGAGGCTAGAGAGAGATCCAAATTTCTCATTGAAGATCAATTTTTTAGAGGATCAACCTTTTGAAATCCTCTAACTAGCAGTAGAGATCTCATCATTAGAGGAAACAAATGGGATATTAGAAATGGGGATAAATTTAGATTTTGGCAAGATCCTTGGATCCTAAATCACCCTCTTAATGATTTAGAGCCCCGGCATCAAATTGGAGAAATAATTTAGAATTACTTTGGAACTAAAGTGGTTGATTACATTTAGTTTTTTGATAGAGTAAAATATTGAAAACACATTCAATTAGACAATTTTCACCTTATAGATTCAACCATTATCTTGGATTTAAACATTCTCCTCAATAGCTACCATATTCCCAATATCTATAAGGAAGATGAACTAATATGGGCCAAATCTATGAATGGTAGTTACAATGTGAAATATGGTTTTAACCTTGTGTTGGACAAATTAGATGATGAGTTCCCTTAGATTAAGATCTAGGTAAAATAACTTATCCCTAAAAAAAAATCTTTCTTTGGCTAATTATTCAGAATAAAATTCTCATAATGGACAACCTCAAAATCATGGACTTGTGGTTGTCAATATATGTCCCCTCTATGAGAAGGAATAAGAATCGATGAATCACTTAATTCTAGATTACTCCTTTTTGCTCAAGGTCTAGGGTAATAGTCTCTCCACTTTCCAAATGGTCTGGGTGCACCCATCCTCTCTATTAGGCATGTGGCATTGATGGAAGGCCCCTTTCAAAATCAAAACTTTGAAGAAATTATGGAATTGGGTTTTACCCCACACCTTGTGGAGTCTATCAAAATAATGAAAAGATTCAAATCTTTAGGGATAGAAAAAGTTCCAATTTAAGGGTAACTCTTAAAATCAAAAACCTATTAATTAAGATTTCAAACCTTGTAAAAATTTTAATAAGTTCACATGTGAGGGACAAGAATCCTTCATTGCTTAGAATTGGGATTTAAATCTAATGGGTTCTTGATTATTGATCCTAGAAAAGTGCTAAGGACTAGGGTTTAGCAAGTTCCATCTTTGGGATGGATCAATCTAAACTTTGATGGTGCCTCAAAATGAAATATAGGAAGATATGGTGGAGGGGGAACTCTTGGAGATTATAAGGGTAATGTCTTTGTCCTATTTAGGGAGTATGGGGATACAAACAAGCCATTGTGTAGAAGTTCATGCTTCTCTTTGGGGATTGAAATTAGAAAAATAATTAGAAGTGGATAGAATAAAACTAGAAGGAGACTCACTCAACATCATCCATTGCTTGTTGAAGAAGATTTCATCTAGTTGTAGTATCAGTAACATGATTGAAGTGGCCTTAAAAATCATCAAATCTCTATAAGGCATTAAAAATTTAGCACATATATAGAGGAGGGAAAAAACTTTCAGATTGGTTTGCTGATTTAGGAGTTGATTCTAATAATTGAAATAAATGGATATCTGAGGATGAGATGATTGATGTCATCATCTAAATAATAAACCAAGAATCTCAAGTTCCCCACCATTAGTGAGTATATTTTTTGATTTGATCCTAGGTATAAGTTATATGATGATAGTTTTAGTATACTTCTGATTCTACTTTAGTTTAGTTACCTTGATGTATAACAAAAGTAGTAGGATGCAAGTGACTAATGATTAGGCTCCCAAATTGCTATTTGGGAATAAAATCCCTATGAAAATCCATGAGCACTCTATATTCATTACTTTTAGGGGTTGGAATTATGAGGGCATGATATAATTAGTCATACTCATGCAAACTTATGGGGTGAAGTGCATTTCATGAGAAATGGCTCTAGATGGAAGATTCATCTTATCTCTTGGCATAGATACATACTTAATTGGGTTAACAAAGTTTTTCATTTCCCTACCTACTATAGTAAATCTCTCTTTGAAGATAATCATAAATCCAATAGGATGGGAGGATATCTTTATAGGGTTGAACCTTCTTCGATGGAGAACTTGCCCAGGAACTTGGAGTTATGGGAGATCCTCAAGGCTAGTGGATTCAAGAATTTCATCCAAAAAGTGGAAGGTTTTGATCCCCATGTCTCTATAAAGTTCATGTAAGGTTGGAAAGAAAGGATCATCAAGATTCAGGATATCCAATTTGAAGTCAGACAGGAGTTTATAGGGCATGTTATAGGTATGAAGATTGAGGATAGAAAGTTATACAAAATCAATAAAGACACCAAGGATGAAATCAAGAAGTGTCACATCTTGATTCTCTCACTAAACTGATTTTCCTATTTATCCATGGATTAATAAGGTTGATTAAATTTATTATTACTCTTTAATGAAATCATAAGTCATATGTTATTATGGGACAGATGTATGTTATTTAGATTTCACGAGTTTAATATTTTGGGACGATAAATTATGGATTCCATACATAATGATTATGTTACATTTGTTGTTATAGCATGGTTACATTATTTTTTATATCATAGTTTTATATGTATCATAATATACTTGACTAACTGCCTTCTTCTCGTGAGATGGATGTAGGAGAATCTATCCCTTATAGTATGATAGAGGGAGAGTATCATTAGAGAGGGTGGCATAGATGGAGATAGTGGAGGATGATAGATGAATTACTAAGACCCATACACAAACCATAGTAGATTAATATTATAGTTTTCATGTTTTAAATGTTAGTGCATAGTTATGGAATAAATCTAGTATGTGATTGCATTTTGTACATAGATTCAGTACTTGATGTTGCATTAAGATTAAATGAGGTTACTTCAATGATGTTTGTTGATG
Organism: Torreya grandis; assembly: GCA_037957365.1. Lineage (NCBI taxonomy): Eukaryota > Viridiplantae > Streptophyta > Pinopsida > Cupressales > Taxaceae > Torreya > Torreya grandis. The sequence goes on from JARHVA010001113.1 coordinate 1,907,506, forward strand.
ATTTTTATGATAAAATCAAATAAAAGATATCAAATTGATATTATATATAGACTAGCATAATGTCTTTAAAAATGTTGTTGAATGTTTACTTTACTATTATTGATATTCAAGAATATCAATATAAGATAAGTTATCAAATTAAAATAAGACATATATATAGCCTATATATATTAGTAATTGACTAAACAATTATCTTGTTATTGGAATCAATTATATATTTATTTATCTTTTGATAAATAGATAATTACCTTTGTTTTAATTATATTCAAGGAGATTAAACTACCCTAAATATATTAACCTAGAGTTAAGTCCAAACTAAAACTAGTCTTTGATTTTCATGCATGAGACTACATTAAAATTAGAAGTATGAATATCATTATGTTAATGATTAATGTAGACTTATATGGTGGATAGGACTTATAGCAAAGTGATCAAGCAAAAATGGTTAAACAAAGTAAATGTTATTAATATTTGAGAAAGTTTGAAGAAGAGAAAAATTAGGGCTTTTGGTTTGTTTAATGGAAACGATAACTACAAATTATTGGAGTTTAGAGGAAGATTTGGATAGCATGCATGGACTACATATAAACATGATCGGTAGCATGAAAAATTATAATGGAAAGAGGTCAGCAAGGAAAAAGAATAAGTAGGAGTTGTAGAAGAGAAAGGAGAGGCAGAAAAGAAAGGAGAAAATCATAGAGCATCGAAGAAAAGGGATTTCGAGTTCTGGGAGTTTCAAATAGGAGCATTTAAAAGGTTAGTTTTGTTTTTACATTATATTATAACAGGAAATTCTTTGTGTGGTATATTATTCTTAGGTCCTCGAAAATGGACAATAGATTTTAATGGATACAGGCTTAGCCCTATGGATGGCTTAGCCATTCATAGAGATAACCCATTATCCCCAAATCATAAGAGTTATGTTTTAGAATGTAAATAATGTTAAACCATAGGGTTTAATGAAGTTTTTAAAATCAGTAACATACTTTCCTAGTTCAGGAAAATGGTAACCCAAGTAAGTAGCTTTATGCAAATAAATAATGAGATTTGGAAAATTTATTATACCTGCATAGTTATAATTTAGAATTAGTGAATTATCCTTATTTTATAAAGATATCAACTGAGTTAATAAATTATTAAATTTTATTCAATTTTGGGAAATAGATATATTGTTGTTTTCTTACGAAGATATATAGGAAACAGTCAAAAAGGCAAAAAATGGAGTTATGTTTGTAATGATAAAAGATTAGGAAATTAGACATTAGTATTCATGTCTATATATGGGATATATTCCATATCCACATTATGAAAATATTGAATAGGTTTCAAAAGGGGTTTCTTTTTGTGTACCATATGTGGTTTAAAATCTATGTATCAAATGTGATATATAAATTATGTATTATATGAGACATATAAACATATGTTGACTGTATTGTATTGTTTAAAGTGGAGATTATACAAAAATGTAGTATGGATATTTATATACAAAATGTTTATATAAATAAATCCACAAGATATGTATATAAATTCTATTTTTTAATAGATAAGAAAATTATACGCATATATATACCACACATATAACTTGAACTGGGCAGACATATTTGTATATATATAAACTATGTATTAAAATAGTGACATGGGTTTATGGGTTAAGGTATTCCTATGAACCTAAGTCTTTATATTTTGAATGCTATGAATATAATGCATACAAGTAGATTACGCATAGATATTATGAGTATGATGACATACAGTCATAGTTTGTGTAAACTAAGTATAATGTGTATATTTATACTCATAATAGTTTATGTGAAATTAATATGGGACATAATGTTAATTATTTGAATGAGATTATAAATAACTATGTGATCTTGAAATAGACCAAAGTTAAAATAATTAATTTGATTCATAACCAGTGAATATAGGGAGTGGAATAAGTTACAGCTGGAAATGGAAACTGTGAACATTTGTTTTAGATTGAAAATATATTTCACTATGTAAAAGAAAATTATTGACTATTTTCTCTACAGTATTTGATAACTTAGATTATTAAATAAATGACTTAAGTTTTGGTAAACATTAGGAACATGAAATTAAGAACAAAACTTAGCCTAGTTGGATTCATTATTTCTGATGTTAAATATTGAAAATGGGGGTTTTAGAATTATATTTTTTCTTGAGCCTTTTCTTGAAATTTTATATTGTTAGGCTTTAAAAGGAATATCATAAAATTTATGTTAGAAGACTAGAATGTTAATTATAGATTAAATTCTATATATATTGTGGGATATGTTTAATATAATCATATAAAAATATGAAATACATGTATAAGAGAACCTAAGTCCTCCTATACACATATAGCGTATATTTATAGATTAGGTAGTGTGTCTATAGTTATAGTTGTGACTAATAATTCAAGACATGAAATCCCAAAGGATAGGGAACTATAACTATACGAACGTAGTCTAAGTTCTAAAATGAATGAATAAGTGAACGTTTATAAATCTTTATGAAAATTGTGAATGTTGGTAATATTTAGTGGTATGAACTTTATGTTATGAAAATTTTAATTTTGTGTTTAACATTTTATTAAGGAAAATAGACTCTTAGAATGATTTGTATTATATTTGTATGGTAAATAAACTTGCTTGTCATAGATAGTAGTGTTTATAAAATAAATAATATAAATGAGGTTCATTCATATGTTTGAAAGACTAAATGTATGTATGGTAATTATTTATATATTTAGCATGTGTTTGTACTTGTTAGTATAAATAACTGCATGAATTTGTTGGTTATAACTATATGTTAAACAAATCTAGCATTGATTATTTTAACTAAGCAATGAAATAGACTTCACAGGCTTAGTTAGCATCACCAATGCCAGATGAAGGTAATATGATCAAGTGGTATGTATGAGTTTGACTGATCCTCAAGATTATATGTTATTTGAGAAAAAAATCCAAAAAAATTGTTGTCACTAAATCTTTCCCTTATATGAGGTTATTCAATCCTACTCTAATATTTATGCAACATTGGAATACTTCTAGGTATGTGGGTTTACCTATATTAGAAGTAGACCTCTCAGAATTAGTCTTGAAGTGATTATCAACTATACTACTGATTGCTTGTGGAAAAAAGGATATAAGTATGCATGAAATAAAGATACTCTAAGGGGGTGATACACCATGAATATATCCACTATGTTATCATACTTCTTTCACTATTAATAAGACATACAAACTAGCCTCATGGTCCTAAGATGTTCTAACATAAGTGTTTCAATATAGAGGTGATATGCATGAGACAACTCAAGGTAAGTAGACTAGAGATCATATTATTGTATCTAGGGACACTTACACACCTGAAATGAGCCTTACACACTAGATACACTCTATATGACATGTTAGAATAAGAACTCTTACATAAACATGAAAGGATAAGGAGAAGCAAGGATAGAACTTAGTACTAAACCTCACCATTCATCACTACGCACACTTAGACAAAATGTTCATGAACTCAAAACTAGATTGCATTTATTATTCAAAGGCAAATTAAAACATAAAACTAGTAGGGATTCACCATACATGGAGTGGAATTAATTGACAAGAGCTAAAATGGCTAATACTTATAGAATTTGAGAAAAGAGAGAAGATAATGAACTCCAAGAGTCAGAAAAACACTTTTCAAGATAAGATAAGGATTTACATCTATATAAAAAATGAATATGGAATATACCATGCCAGGTCTACTTGGATAAATGTCCCTTAAAGCATGAAACTCCTAAAATCTAGCGTAGGACTCTTCAATTGCTTGCCTAGAAATTGCCTTCATCATTTGACCTTCCATGAGCACACCATAGCAGACTAGAAATAGATGATATGATTTAAATATTAATGAGACGTTATAAATAGGCTCCAAAATGAATTTATTGTGTTCATAATCACTAATATTCTTTTGGACATGAGTTATCACTGCCTACAATCATAATCACCCTTTTTTCACTCACACTTGACACCAAGATGTTCATCAGTTGCTCAAAGTAGTCCATATATAGGGTGATGTGACACTTTTAAAGAGTCATCCTACCCTTAGATTCATTAGGGAAAACTTAAAAGGCTTCCCAATTTAATCTATCACCTTCTCACTAGGTGATCACTCTTTGTTTATTATGTCAGTTTGGATTGGCTAAGATTAAAGTGATAACAAAGGTACTTTTGAGATTTTTTGAAGAAAAAAATGAGTATTATATGTTATATTAGGTCCCATCCTAACTCCTAAATTAATTTACATCTTTTAAAACTCTTCTATACCTACATAACACACAAACCTATTAATAAAATACATTTTACACCATGTCCATACAAGTAGGGTGGACACATATCTAATACAAAAGAGCCTTGTATAATCCTCTACAAGATCTAATCATATCCCAAGTCATTATATCCCTCCTAGATGCCTCTCCTTATTTATATTTCTAATCGTGTCCTTAGCAAGGGTTTTAGGTGGTTTTAACCTCTAAGGATTGTTCATAAAGTTATGATGTCCAATCCTTAGATAAAATACAAAAAATTCAAGTTCAATACCCTTTCCAACATCTCCTAGTTCCTTAATCTCACATGATAATCATTCATGTTGTTGTGAGCTTCCAAACTTATCCTCTTGAGCTCTTCAAGGCATTTTATGTACCCTGTTATATTCTAAATCCAAAAAATGGCTTCTGTGTGGTCTCCTCTACATGTCAAAAGATTTGACACACCTTATACCTCCCTATTAACATGTTCCAATTATTTATAATTATTATTTAGTGTTATGAATGTAATGGACTCCCTTGAGGGCTTTAGGCCTAGTTTCAACCTAATAGGCTCAGTCTACATATAACTACTCACAATCACTTCTGAGTACTTGTTGTGGCTTTGATGAGTCTTTTATGCCTATTCATGATTTACATATCTCCCTACATCCTCTTTAAAAGTTTCCATAGTCTCTCACTCACCTTATTACCATTTGCTTACCAAACCTATAGGGTTTTAGTTCTCTGGGAGTACCCTCTATCTGAGATAGAACAGAAGGCACTTACCCTATTATCTCAAGAAAACCAAAGTTGTGAGAGGATTCAATAGGTCCTAGGGACCATTTTTTAAAAATTTAGAGTTGGACTAATTTTATAGCACCACCAAATCTCATAAAACCCAATACAGACTTTGTGCAACTTAGTATGTGCAGGATTCTACAAGTATGATTGCATTTTATTCTTTGAGAACCCTTCCATGCCTTGTATCTACTATATGAGAGTCTTATTAAGTGAATATAACCACTAGGGAGGTCCTCTCATGTATGTTAACACTCAACCTTTTCCAACTCTTTAATGCATATCTTTCTCTTAGCAACACCAAATTTATGTCAACACTCAGCCTTTGACAACTCTTCAATGCATAGTTTTCTCTTGACAAAGCCAAATTTACAGTCAATTGTGACTATGTATTTCCTTAGAAAATATATCTACCTATAGGTTTGCACTATATTTTTATTTCTTATTTCATGATATAATACCTTCTTGAAGTCCTCTAGTTCCCTTTCAACTTCATTTGATTCCACTTCATATTCAAAGGCCATGTGATAAGGCCAAATTGTGGTGCTAGCGTACTATTATCTTATAGTTAATTATGGGTGACTAATTTTGGATCAAAAAGACACCTGTAGATTTCAATGCATAGTCCTTTTTAATTTCTAGGTTCTATTGAAATATTTTAGTCTCATTTAATGAGTGAAATGTACTCATATACTGCCTAAATCTTGAAACTAGTACTCAATAGTTAGGTTCTAACATGTCACTTATCTTTGAAACCTATAGGTGTACTTTCTTAGGATAAAAGACGGTCTTGTAGGTTGATGGTACAGGTCAAGACCTCAAAATTCAACTTCCTTTTTTGTCCTTTGAGCCACTAGTATGCCTCTCACCTTCATAGAACCCCTTGACATGAATGATATGCTCATACTAGGTCATCTTAGACTATGAAGTCATCTAGGATTCACCATACTATAGAAAACATTAAAAATTTGCAGTGAAAGAATGCATAAGTTGGGAACCCTCTAACACTATTCTCTTGGAACCAAAAATTCACTTTCTTTGGTAGGGTTTTAGCCATTTATGAAGGCCAAATATAGGATGATTCAAAGTCATCTAAGCATTATACCACCTCATTTTATGATAGCATCAAATGTGAGCAAGGCATTGTTCAGAGTTTTCAAGGTTATTTGTCTCTAAACTCAGTTTCTTGAATCATGAGTAATGACTCAAGTCTATTTGAAACTCTATAACCTTAAACATGATTCATATTACACTCCACAACCTCTCAAACTCTATGAAGATTCAAAACATGTTCAAACTCTCTATGCAACACTTTTAGATCTATGTGAAAATCACCTGTACGTGCAAATGCAGGTTGCAAGTTAGTGAAGGTGAGATAGAGACACTATGCATAGTGTATGAGCATTCAATAAATATAAGACCCTCTATCAACTATCAAATGGATCATTTTCACCGTGAATAACTTTAAACCAATTCAAATACTTCCTTTCAATGTGATTATCTTCTAAGGGCACTTGTAGGTGCATATTAATGGTGCAGGATTGTGTGTATAATGGTCCATCATATAGCATTTGAGAGATTAGTTTAATTTCCCACACTTCAAGAGTATGTTCAACACCTCTTGATACTTTGTATTTCATCTTCATTAACATCCTCATGACCTCACACACATCACTCAGTTGATTATGTATGACAGCCATGAAAAAAATTGATTGTATTGTTTGCCCTTTGATTGTAGCCTCCATGTGAAAATTTTGATACTAAACATTACAAGGAGGGAGATTTTTATGACTTTAAAATAATGGAATAAAACACATAACATCTATTTGAAACTACTATAGGGAAGGAAATATCTTCACTTGGTGGAACATGCCTGCAACTTAGCATTGGTGGTCTCATCTTGAAACCTGATCTATTTGGCTCATTTACTCACCTTAAAATGTCAAAAAAATATGTAAACCATGAGATAATTAATTCCACATCCTTTATAATAAATTTCATGAACTGGATTGTATGAACAAGCTCAAATAAGAAGAAAACCTATAGGGTGTGTGGATTAGCAAGTAAAATGAGACAACCAACTTATTAAGAATGGTTCATAAAGTATAAAAACCATTATTACAAATCCTTCCCTAAATATGAACTAGACCAATTTTACTGTCCATCACCAAAATAATTTGACCTGAAACTTCTACTAATTGTACCATCAAAAAACATGTTGACCAGTTTTACATGTCTAGTGGAGCAATGGAGAAGTAGAATGGTTTTCAACCATTTTTTATGATTTAAAATATAATAAAGCATGGAAATATATTCATGGAAGCTTAAGGCCACTACATGATCTTTCCACATGTGCCACTCTCCTCTATAGGTCATACTATTAAAACTCCCTCTCTTTCACTTATTTTCTTGATTTTAGTTAGGACCCTATAAGTTCTCAATTATCATTAATAATAAATAATAGGATCTAACATATTGGACATTAAAATCAAGTTAGGAACACTTTTACATCTAATAAAACCATACCCCATTCATTAATAGCTATAAAAGGACCCCTAAGTGACATGAAATGACTTAAGACTAGAATTGAATATGATCAAGGCTAACAACACATTAAATGATATCAAATTGACCATGACACATCCTATAACATTCTAATAGACCCTTCTATAAAGTTTTTTATTATAATGGGTTGACCTATTTTGAATTGTGGTCAAAATAATCAATAGTAATGTTTAGATAGACATTGTCATTTCATATATATGATTTACATGCTTGTGTGATATCATGTTAGAACATATTTATTTATGGTACACATTATATAATATAAATCTTACATCACATGGGGTACTAACACATCTCTCTGAATTCCTGCACTCACTATCTACCCATCTATTAAGGGAGGGTCATTCCCTATTTGAGAAATTATGTGAGGTATCGATGGTCGATGGTTGGTGTGAAAAAGTGTTTGGATGATGATCTCCCTCCCCACTATAGTACTTAATTGGATACTACACTTGAGATTATCAGAGATACATGAGTTATTGTGACTCGAGATTCATGGAGCATTATATCTATTATTCTACTATATATTAAGGTAGCATACCTGATAGAAATATAATTGATTATTATTATTCATTAACAACAAAGGGTGTATTATTGTGCTAGTTATGGCTAGATTTTACATGATTACTTTCCTTATGCAATTATGTTTATTTACATAAGTTGCTAGTGATTGGTAAATGTTTACAAAAAATGTAATATGCTTATTAGTATGTTGAAAAACACTAATTATATTCGCATGGTGTAATCTAATGAAAGAATAAGTGTTGAGTAAATATTTAAAAAATATATATTGCATTATTCTAGTAAATTCTTATGGGGATGTTACATTGTGGTATCCAAGTTGTGGCTCAAATTGTAGGACTTAATGAGTCTACTAATATTTTTGTATTCTTTTGTTACAAGAAAGAATAATGGTATGAATAAGAGCATTAGGTGAGGATCCTTTGAATGTCAATGAAAATAACCCTTTGTTTGGTCCTAACAAATTTTCCATTAAATAAGTAGTAAAGCAAGATCAAATTCTTATGACCATGAATGACACTAGGGACAGAGTCATGGCCTTGGAGTAATAAATTCATGGACAAGAGGAAGAAGCCCATCAGGGGCATCTTATTGAGAAAGAAATCCCTTAATAATAGAGACATGAGGAATTGACTCAAGATGCGAGAGCATGTGTAATTGTAAGACTAGCAAGGGATATGAAAAAAGTGAATCTACATAAGTTTGATGAAACTATTATGGGAGATAGATCTGAAGTATGGTTAACTAAAATGGAGAAGTATTTCAATATTTGAAACTATTTTAAGGTCACCAAATTTGTTTGGGGAGATTATCAATTGGATGGAGAAGCAGTTACATGGTGGGCCAATAAGAAGTTAGAAATGAATCAAAACTTGACCACCACTATTTGGGAGAAGTTTGTGACACTATTTAGATCATGATGGCTTCCATAGTTGTATTTTAACCAAAATATGATAGATCTTCAAAATTTGAAGCAAGGAGACTTATCGATGAATGAGTATTGGAAATAGTTCATCAAACTTCTAAAATATGTACTTCAATATCAGGTAAATGAGATGCTCAAGATTAGAAAGTTTATCATGGGATTAAAACCCTACATGGGTGGAGATCTAGACATTTATGGACCATCTACCATGGACCAAGTCTTTGAGAAATTAGTCAAGAGGGAGCAAAAGTTGTAATCTCTTGATCAGCTCAGGGACAAGTTTAGGAAAAAGTTTGAATGTTCGAATCTAACTTTTAAAAAGAATAATTATAAGTAGAGGAATGGAGACTCCAAAATTTAGTTTAGAATAAGAATACCAGATTCAATAGTGGTTCAAGTAGTAAAAAATTATTTAATGGTTCCAAGGGTGGTTTCAAGGGAAACCAACAATCTGATAGGAATGGACCACCAGGAGGTTGTTTCACTTGTGGAGATGACCATTTTTCACATGAATGTACCCAACATAAGTTGAAGAATAAAGGTTTTGCCTCTCAACAAGGAATTTTTTAGCAGTGTATTCATGTAGTGGTTGATAATAAACAAGTTGAATTCTAAGCTTCACCCATAGAACTATCAAGTAATTTTTTTTAATATCTAGTTTCCATTTTGATAGATACAAGGGCTACAAAAAAAATTATAGCTCCTAGAATTCCAAATAAATTGTCTAGGAAAGCTAGTGTAATGGTAAATGTATGGTCGATATAATATGGGAATAACTCTAAAATTTGGGTTTGTAAGTGTTTAGTTGAATTAGAAATTAGGTTTCTATAATTCACAACAGTTGTATATATTTATGTAGCACTACTAAGGTCATATGATGTGATCTTAGGAGTCAACTGGCTTGCAAAGCATAAAGCCAAGGTTGATTGTTATCTAAAAAGAGTAGAGTGTCTTGATGATTCTAGTAATCAGATACTAATTCAAGGTGAAAAAATGGAGTTAAGGCTTAGGAATATTTATGCAATATAACTTAGGAAGGCCCAAGGTAAGGGATGTCAAACATTTATCATCAAGATAAATTAAATGGATGAAACTAGGGAACCATCAATGAAAGATTATCCTTTCTTTAAGGATTTTCATGATGTGTTTCCAGAATAATTTCCAAGATTGCCTCCTAAATGGGAATTTGACTTATCTATTGATATCAAACTAGGATTATTACCTTAATCTAAATATCTATATCAAATGACAACTACCGAATTATTGTCCAAAGAATTGATCAGATCGAGTATGTCACCATGGGGTGCACCAATTTTTTTGTTAATAAGAAAGATGGCACTCTTAGACATTTCATTGATTATAAAATGTTGAGTAAAGTGACCATCAAGAATAGGTATCTACTAACTCAAATAGATGATCTTTTTGATCAAATGCAAAGAGTGATGGTCTTTTCCAAGATTGATCTTAGAGATAGATATCATCGATTAAGGATAAAAGATGAATATATTCTAAAGATGAAATTTAGAAATCACTATGAGCATTATGAGTTCACAGTATTACTATTTGGGTTGATGAATTCACCTACAGCATTTTTGAATCTCATGAATAGTGTGTTCAGAGATTACCTAGATCATTTTGTTTTGGTCTTTTTAGATGACATTTTGATTTATTCCAAGGATGAAGAAGAGCATTTTCAATATCTAGAGCTAGTTTTGCAATGTTTGTGAAAGCACAAGTTGTATGGAAAAATTTTCAAGTGTGTATTTTCCAAAAAAAAGTACAATATTTGGGACAAATTATCTCATCAGATGTCATTTTTCTTGATCTAGATAAGATAAGAGCCATTATGGAATGGTCGGTACCAAGGAATGTGCATGAGGTGAGGATTTTCATGGGATTAGTGGGCTATTACAAGAAATTTATCTCAATTTTTTTCAAGATAGATAATCTAATTACCTATCTGCAGTATAAGAATCAAAGTTTTATCTAATCAGATAAGTGTGAAGTAGATTTTTAGGAATTGAAAAAAAGACTTACTTTGACACTAGTTTTAAGAGTTTCTTATCTCAATGGTCAATTTTTTAGTGGTCACAGATGCATCTGGGACAGACTAGGAGTCCTTATGTAGAATGGGGCAATAGTAGCTTATGAATCAAGGAATTTGAAGTCTTATGAGGTGAATTACACCCTCGTGTCTTGAACTTGCAATAATTGTTCATATTTTTCAAGTTTGAAGACATTATTTATCGGAAAAAAATTGAGCTGAAGACTGATAACTTTGGACTCTAATACATTTTCACCCAACCAAATTTGATTGTTCACTAGAGACACTGGTTAGAGTTTATATCTAACTATGACTTTGATATTAATTACATCAAAGGTAAAGAGAATAGATTAGCTGAAAACTTGAGTTGTATAAGGTACATAGAAGTCGTAGCTACTATAAGAAGTACTTTTAGGGATCATGTGATCAAGCCTAGAAATATTTGTCTAAGAATGATTTGAATCCTACGTATAAAAGATACAGCTTAAAGAGTGATGGTCTTATGCATTATAACAAAAGGATGTATGTGCCAGATTGGAAAAATATGAGGAGCATAGTGCTAAAGGAACTGAATAATGCCCTATATTCAAGACATTCAGGGGTAACCAAGCTTATGGTAGAGCTTAGACCACTTTATTTTTGGAAGGAAATCAATAAAGATGCAATGGACTTCATGTCATATTTTCCAGAATTTTAGTGAGTAAAATTTGAACATGTGCATTTGGCTAGATTGTTATACCCACGTGACATAATAAAATGAAAATGGTAGGTGATTAGTATGGACTTTACATAAAGATTACCATTATCATAGAATAGGCACGATATGATCTTGGTTTTTGTTGATAAACTAACCAAGGTAACATATTTTATCCCAAGCAATTTGATAGATGATGCACCAACTCTTACGAAGAGGTTTATAAAAGAAGTGTATCGATTGCATGTATTTATAAAGATGATCATATTGAATCATGATCTGAGAATGAATTCTAGATTTTGGTTAACTTTGAATTCAACTTTGGGTACAAAACTAAATTTTAGCACTGCATATCACCCACAATCTAATGGTCAAACTAAGTGAGTTAATTAGGTGTTAAAAGATCTTCTTCATATGAATTGCATAGATTAGTGATACAAATGGAAAGAATACCTTCCTTTGGTTGATTTTGCATACAATAAATCATACCAATATGCTTTGAAGATGGCACCGTTTGAATCACTTTATGAGAAAAAGTATAGGACACCAATCAGTTGGGATAGTTTGGAAGACAAGGTAATATTTGGACTTTAATTATTTTTAAAAATGGAGTAGGTTAAAATAATTAGGCAAATATTGGTTGAGGCCAATGATAGGTAGAAGAGTTGTGTTGATCAGAAAAGAACAACTAGATAGTTTGTAGTTGGTGATAAAGTATTTTTGTGTGTTAAGCTGCAAAAGAGCTCGATTAAATTCGAGAAGTCGGTAAAATTTTCACCAAGATATGTGGGACCCTTCAAGGTTTTAAAAGTGTTCAATATTGTAGCATATAGTCTTGCATTGCCACTAACCCTAGCTTTATTTCAAAATGTCTTCCATGTATCTTATCTTAAAAAGTATATAGTTGATCTTTCGAATTTGTTGGATCGGAATGCTTTGTAGGTTTTGGATCCTAAGATAGTCATAATAAAACCAATCAAAGTAATTGACACTTACAAACTTTATTTGCATAATACACAAGTGTCATAGTACAAGGTCTTGTGGGACTAATACTTTGAAGATAGTGTTACTTGAGAAGACTTTGATGAGTTCTACGAGTTATTTCCACATTTGTTTGTTTGATTTGATGCTAGATACTATGTTTTTATTATTTTAAATTTTGTTTGTTGTTAAGAATTATTGTTTGAATAAGTGTCATCGAGACAATGAGCAATTTTAGAGGAGAAAGATGTTACATCTGGGTTCTCTCACTAAATTGATTTACCTATTTATCTGTGGATTAATAAACTTGATTAAATTGATTTTTACTTTTTAACTAAATCATAAGTCATATATTTTTATGCAACAGATGTATGTTACTTAGATTTCATGAGTTCATTATTTTGAGATGATAAATTATGGATTATTGATTCGAAGGTTTTTTTATGGTTTATAAAAATGTGGAAAAGACAAGTGTCATAATGGAAAGTCGACACGTGGCAAAAATATAAAGAGTTGATATAATTACTTTTTATATTGGAGTTATTTTTATATGTTGTTGATAGGCGTTGTGTTCTAGATGTGAGACTAAACTGATCATTTACCTACATTACCTCATAACTATTCACCATCCAATGTTACCAATTTTGCCACATAATTCTATTAAACCATCAAGATTTATTTATTTCACATCAACCAATTATTCTCATTGTAATTCATCCATTTTTTCATTTCTAAAATAATTCTAATATCCTATTTATAATTATTTAAAAAAACCATAAAATATGTTTTAAATTAATTTTAATTTATTTAATATCCTATTATTATGATTTTTATACCATTAAATATTTAAATCCCAAATCCTAAAAATTAAACCTATCCCCACTTCCATCTGGATTTTTATTTACCATGAGATATTATTTAAAAATCTTATATCCCATTTTAATTCACCACACTTTACCTTTTTTTCACGTGGAAATTGCATGGTCTTCTTTTGCATTATCTACGTGGAATCTTATTCACATGTTCTTTTGATGGATATGGGCAAGTTAAAGGTTATGCATTGTTATTTATTGGGAAGCACTTTATTTAAATAAATAAAGCTTCGCATTGGAACTTCTTTTTAATTATAGGATTTTTATTCTTTTATTAAATGTGTGCAATATGTCTGAAGTTTAATTGTACTTCAGATAGAAATAGAAAATTGTTCGTTAACATTGGTTATATGACAATTTTTAAATATTGAGGATTATTATTATTTTAGGGAAGCTTACAGAGAGTTTATAGAGAGTGGACAATTTACAGAGATGGATAGGTTGTTTATTTTTTGATAGAGAAGGAATGTTATCGGGAATTTTAAGTATGAATGGTCCATATAGATGAAGGTCTATTTTGTTTGAAGAACACAAGCTATTTAATTTAATGAATTGACCATGTTTTAATTTTGTTTATTCTTAAATCTTAACAGCCTGTATAAATTATAGAGATTTGTAATCTAAAGATATTTTTATAAATCCTTTGAGAATATTATTTCCTCATGTTGAGAGAATTAATGGCCCATACAAGTGAATTATAAGCATTTACGAATATTGTTTGGTTGAAGAAAAAAATATTTTACATGCTACAGAGTTCTTCATCTCACATAGAGTTGCAAGTTTCCTTAAATTATACAGGGATGTAAGTTTTAAATTTTGTATTTACATCTTTTTATAATGAAACGGTTCAAATGAATATGGGGATGTAGCCAATTAGTGACCCTCGTAATCAATCTTTGGTCTCTATTTTATTTTGGTTTTCCAATTTTACATCACTATATCAGTTTAAAATTATTCACTGATATTTGAAATTAATTATGAAAAATTAATTATGAGACTATTTGAAAGGATAAAAATATAAATAGAATGATTTAACTGAACAAAAGATATTTTTATGAGTCTACAAAACACTCATATTCAGAATTGTTTAGACAATTCACATTTGGATTTTAAAAAAGTCAATTCTTTTTTAATTAAATTTTGAAAAATGACTTGTTATATTTTTAAAATCCATTTCGAATACAATAGTATTTATTAGAAAGAAGTTAATTACTATTCATATATCAATGTGAAAATAAGAGTATTGATTCAGAAATGAGTTTTTAGAGTTTTCATGTATTCATATTCATTTCTAGAACATTAAATCCAATTTCTATTTATTTTAATTAGGAAATTGAGAATTTTTGCATCCAATTCTATTTAATATTGAGGAATTGAGATTTTAAGTATTTGATTTTAAAAATAGATTGATTTATCTAAAGGGATAAATTTGATTTTCAGATCAATTATGTACATAATGATTATGTTACATTTATTGTTATATCATTGTTACATTTGTTGTTATAGTATAGTTTTATATGTATCATGATATACTTGACAAACTACATTCTTGTCATGAGATAAATGCAAGAGAATCTATCCCTCAGAACATGATGGAGGGAGAGTATCATCAGAGAGGGTGACATAGATGGAGATAGTGAAGGATGATAGAGGAATTGCTAAGAACCCTACAGACATCACAGTAGATTAAAAATGTTATTTGTATTATGTGTTTAGATTATTAGATATTATAATTTGCATGTTTTAAATTTTAGTACATATTTATCAAATAAATCCATTATGTGATTGCATTTTGTATGTAGATTCAATACTTGATATTGCAGTAAGATTAAATAAGATTGCTTATGTTTGTCAATTATTTTTGTGAAAAAATCAAATAAAAAATATTAAATTATTATTATATATATAGACTAGTATAATTTCTTTAAAATATTGTTGAACGTTTAGTTTACTATTATTGATATTCGAGAATATATAAGATAAGCTATTAAATTAAAATAAGACATCTATATAGCTTATTCATATATATACTAATAATTGACTAAACAATTATCTTGTTATTAAAATCAATTATAGATTTATCTATCTTTTGATAAAGAGATAATTACCTTTGTTTTAATTATATTCAAGGGGGTTAAACTACCCTAAAGATATTAACCTAGAGTAAGTCTAAATTAAAACTAGTCTTTGATTTGCATGCATGAGACTACGTTAAAATTATAAGTATGAATATCATTATGTTAATGATTAATGTAGACTTATGTGGTGGATATACTTGGAGACTTATAGCAAAGTGATCAGGTAAAAATGGTTAAACAACTTAAATGTTATTAATATTTGAAAAAATTCAAAGAAGAGAAAAATTAGGGCTTCTAATTTATTTAATGGAGAAGATAAATGTGGATTAGTGGAGTTTAGAATAATATTTGGATAGTATGCATGGACTACATATAAACATGAATAGTAGCATGCAAAATTAAAATGGAAGGAGGTTAGTGAGGAAAAAGAATAAGTAGGAGTTGTAGAAGAGAAAGGAGAGGTAGAAAATAAAGGAGAAAAGCACAAAGCAGCGAAGAAAAGGGATTTTGAGTTCTGAGAGTTTCAAATAGGAGCATTTAAAAGGTTGGTTTTATTTTTACATTCTATTATAAAATAAAATTGTGTTTGATTTATTATAGTTAGGGTTGGGAAAATGGATTATAGATTTTAATGGATACAGGTTTAGCCCTGTGGATGGCTCAACCATCCACAGAGCTAACCCATTATCCCCAAATCCTAAGGGTTTTGTTTTAGAATGAAAAGAATGTTAAACCTTAGGGTTTAATTAAGTTTTTAAAATCAATAACATACTGCCCTATTTCATGGAAATGATAACCCAAGGGAGTAGCTTTATGCAAATAAAGAATGAAATTTATAAAACATATTATACCTACATACTCAGTTATAATTTGGATTTAGTGAATTATCCTTGTTTTAGAAGTATATCATCTAAGTTAATAAATTATTAAATGGGTTTTGATTTGGATATATAAATATAGTATTGTTTTCTTACGAAGATATATAGGAACAGTCAAATAGGCAAAAAAATAGAGTTCTATTCACAAAGATAAAAGATTAGGAAATTAGACATTGGTATCATTTACCCTTTTACAATCAAAAATATATATCATTGCCTTAACTCATCCATATTTTAAACTAAACCAGAGTTAAAGTCATTTTGACCCATACGGGATTTAGTTTTTAAAAAACTTCACTTAAAGATCAAGTTTCAAATAGAAAAGCAATTGAATAACTGAATAGAAGAAACTATGTAAGTAAAATCATTGCTAAAGTGACGGACTAAGATTTCCAAATTTGCTCTATTCAGTTGGGTAGACACGTTGAGCTTTCCATTCCTGAAATACTGTAACAAACTCCTAAATTTTTGTAATATTGGGAATATTGACGTGTTTTATCCTTGCTTTCCAAAGGTTTTCTTCCCTCTAAATTTTCCCCATCTTTTTTATGTGTTCTGGGAGAGTGTCGATGTAGTGATAAAGAAGTGAATCTACCTTTGAAATCTGAGAAAAATCTTCAGTCGATAACCTATCACTTTCTTTAATGATGTTAATCTTTTTTCCTAAAGGATTGAATCACAATATTGATATCTTTTTCTAGTTTTCCATCATATTTTATGTATTTGATGTCAATACGTTGTAAATCATTTTGTAATGACTGAATGAATTCAAGTATTTCCTTGATCATTTTTGTGATTTCCATTCATCCTTGTCAGGATACTAAATTTCTCTATTAAATATTTTTATTACTTACATATAATACATCTTCATCTAGACTTGTCAAGTTCTTTTCTGACAAAAACTTTTTTATTCCATATTTTTGAACTTTATCAATCTGGTTCATCACGCTCATTCATTTTTCTTCATCTTTTATCAACAAAGTGTTTTGAGTCTTTAAATCTTAAACAGTAATTATGGTTAAATCATATACATTCTTCAATTTATGGATGAATTTCATACCTTTTTAAAAGATGTTATCCAACCAATTATCAAATATCCTGGTAATCATTTTGCCTCTATGTATTTGGTCCAGCATCCTTTGATTAACAAGTGATTTTAGATCAAAAGATAAGGGCAATTGGGTGATCAATTATGGATCTGGACTATGAATGACATCAATGTAATCTGCCATTGACTACACAATCTATTTTAATTCTCTTTTATCTTTTTTGTCCTTTCAATTTCTGCTGACTATCCTTTTAGTGGACGCTTCAAGGTGATGCACATCTATAGCACATGATGCAGTCTCAAGATCCACCTTTTCAATTGTAAAATATTGAACTTTAGGATCTTCAACTTCTTCATCGATTCTTGGCCTGGCTATTTTTGCATTCTAATTTCTTGTATTAGGGTCGATGTCTACCCTGGATGTTGTTTTTAAATTTTTGGATTTAGGATCTTTCCCTAAACATTCAATCACCATATCCTCTAAGGGAAAATAAAATGAAACTACTTTCCTTTTATTATTGATTGAACTTTCAAGCCACTTAGGTACAGAGGTCGAGGCTTCTTTATCAGGATTTGGTTGACTAGAAGGTACAATTAAAATAATCATCAGTTCAACATAATCAAAAAGAATCATTATCTATTGATCTGTACTAACCTCTTCCATTATTGGTGAATCAAATTCTTTATCACCTTTGGCTTCTTCTGAATCTTCTTCAGAATTCAAATCCATAATTATTTTTTTAGAAATCTGACTCTTTCTCTTGCTTTGTGTCCTTGACTTGGTGGCACAAGGAGGCAAAGTAGTTACAAGAGCCTTTTTAGATTCTTTTATGATAGGATCCCTTCCAATTTTTGCTCTGGAAGTACCTGCATCACAAACAGTAATAACCTGATTAGAGGAGCTTATTTGAAATGAGGATTCAATTATTGACATACTTTGCTAGGAAGTTATGTTTTGAGCTCCCCCTAGTTTTTACTCTCTCAACCATTTCTCAATCCTTCTTATCACTAGGAGGGTTTTAACCTCAATTCTATCTTCTTCCTTTTTCTCCTAGTCAATTTATGGAATAGGTGATTGTTCTAGCTTTTCAAAATGTTGATCAATCAACTATTCACCATTGTCAAAAATACCAGATATGTCCATATTCAAATTGAGGGTAAGAATTTCCCTAAGGAGAACCTGGACCACAGTCTTTTTCTGACTCTAAATTCATCTGAATAATCTCCCTAATAATCCTCCAATTGAGGAATATGTGACAACCATGTTCCAAGATCCAAATTATCTCTGGTTAAACCTTTGTTGTCAAATTGTAATCTAGTTGTAAAGTATTGAAAATTGAATTTTTTAAGATCTAATTCTAAATTCAAAGCATCATAAGTTGACTTGCATGAATAACGTCCAAGTTTAATAGTAAAAGATATACCAGATTTCTTTTTCATTGAGAATTTTTTATCTACATGTGTTAATTATTTGTAAACTTCTATTAACATAAATCGGTCAAAAACATACCTAGGTAACCTTAAACGTTCACCGTCAAAACCCCCAACTCTGATATAAGTGAACTTGGAAAATTGAGTGAAGAAACTACCATAAATGTTGATTAATTGTATAGTTTCATCAGTCAACCTTTTATTGATGTTGTTTGGCAATTCAAAATTGATCCTCCCAGTAAAAACATCATTGACTCTCCTATAATCCTCATAGTAATTATGCATTTGCAACTGTGAGTAATATTCATAAATTTTACTATCTTTAGCCAAGGGTCCATGTGGTAATCCTACCCATTGTCTTGTAGATGCCAAGTAATAGAATAGGTATGAAGACATATAAAACTCTTTATTTCCCAAACAATTACTTAAACCCTAATGCAAACTTTTAGTTGCAACTTCTACCCAATCTAAATATTGTTCTCCTTGGAGGATCACCTGTATGAAGAAGTACATCCAGTCTTCCCAATAATATGCATGGGCATTGCCTTTTAGTCTGTGTAGTAATAGTATAATATCTTGTACTTCTGGAATCATATGATTTCTTGTTAATGGTTTGGGCAGTCTTGAACCTCCTTTTTGGAATTTCAAAAGCTAATTCCTAGCAATCATGTTTTTGTAAATTGCTTTTTTAATGAAAAATAACTATAGGAAGAAGAAATATCGAGGTCAGAGTATGGTTCCTTGGGAAGAATTTTCATTATAGACATTAGGGTTTGTCTATTGATATGCAAAAAAATATTATTATCTATAGTTTTGATGCATCTATTTTGAGGTTCATATATATTCATGCATTCAAGGACTAATTTAAGTCATTGAATAGCCATGGGAAAGGTTGCAGCTTCAACCAAACCACTTTCTATAATTTTTTTCATCATAGGATTTGACATAAGATTTTGAGCCCTTTCTTTAAAATCTTCCAAATCATATTGGACTAGAGAGGTGTCCCCAATTTTAGGAGAACATACGAGACTAGGACCATGCTCGTAATCAAGACATGCAGATTTCATGGCCATAAGTTGGAGGAAAAAATAAGGAAAAGTTTTTAAACTCTTTAAATAATGTCATAAACTCAAAAGGATCCTTCTTCCTAACCAAGTAAAGGAAACAACTTATAGTAAGAGTAAAACTCACCTTTAAATTTGTTTGAAATCACTGTGAATTCGAGCAATCAAATATCTTATACCACCTATGCTATTTTTCTTTGTATCACCCAGTACGCTCGTTTGCTAAGTTTGAATCATTTTTTCTTGATATAGGTATTAACCAGATCAAATGATTAAACCAAAATAATACATGCTAAATATGCTTGATAAGAAACGTATTCTGGCATATGCATTAATGGCAAGCATTTTTTTATGTGCAATTTTGATGAGTAATGATTATCTGTAACCTCGTAAAAATTCAAATTTTTCCACTTTATAATGAGTTTCAGATATATTCTCCTCTAAAACTCCCACTAATTTTAACTTAGAGAAAGCCTCAGGGTGAGCTGAGAGTATAGTCATTGAACCATTGAACCATTAAACTTTTGAAAATTGTGGTTCAACTTCGGGGTTCAATGATATGAAATGAAATACACATACCGACCAATAGTCGCATGATCTTTCTAGAAACTTTTGAAGTTTGAAACATTGAACCATTGAATGCTTTGAATTTTAAGACATTGAACTATTAAACTTTTGAACTCTAAAAAAGGGTTCAAGTTCAACTGAAAAGTTCAAAGGCATAATTGAAATATGAAGGAATAAAAAGTTCACTTTGAGAAATATTAAACTATTGAACCATTGAACTTTGATATGTAGGTTTAATCAGTAGGTTTAATAGATAGGTTCAAGTGGTACATTAATTTATACAATGAAACTGAGTGAACATGACTCTTTACAAACATCGAGTACTGAATCATTGAACCGTTGAACTTTTGAAAATCCAAAAAAGGGTTCAAGTTCAACTGAAAGGTTCAAAATCATAATCAAAAAATAGAAAGGGACAAATAGTTCAATTTGAAAAAGTTTTAACCATTAAACTTATTAAACCGTTGAACTTATTGAACTCTGAAAAAGGTTTGGGTTCAAAGGTTCAATTCTTTTAAGAATTTACACACAAAAGGCGATAAGTAGGTGAACTTCTTTTATGGCAAAATTCACAAAAATTTGAATAAGGGCAACTCAAAAGCTAACATTGGCTCTGACTGTGGACTGTATTTTATGACAAAATGCAGAGAACTCAAAAACTCTAGTTACACACACTGGGGACACAAAAATGGAAGAAAAAGGAGAAAAACAAACTAAAAATGGGAAAGGAAAACACAAAACATAACAACAAAGGAAAAGGCTATGTATAAAATAGGGAATACCTATTTCACAGTCAGTACAACTTGAGATCCTGTCCATTATAGGATAGGGGTAAAATAGCTCCATCTAGATATTCTAATTTTAAAAAATTAGGCCTAAGTACCTAATGAATTTTGAAATGCCCTTTCCAAATTGAATCAAATTTACCATGTGCTCCTTTAGGTTCTCTCCTTCTATCCCATAGCAATACTTCATCTCCTTCCATGAACTTTCTAGGTCTAGTTTTCTGATCAAAAATTTTTTTAACTTTGTTTTGATGAGTAGTAATACAATCAACCAGTTCATTCCTCTCCTCTTCAATATTTTTTAAATACGTAACTTTTTTTCTAAAGAATCTTGAAAGTACTGATCTTCAATAATGTTTTGTAATCTAGCTATAGATAATTCTAGAGGTAATGATAGATGTGCTTCTATTCAAAACCAGTTCAAATGGTGTCATTCCTATTGCTCTTTTTGGGGTTACACTGTCAGCCCAAAGTGCTTCATATAGTCTCTTATGCCAATCTCTGGGGTTATCATTCACCAATTTCTTCATGATGGATATCAAATTTTTATTAATAGACTCTACTTGTCCATTCCCTTGAGGGTAATAATCTGATGAGTGAGAAAGAGAGATACTATGTTCACAGTAGAAAGAAGTAAGTTCCATTAAAGAAAAACTGGTAGCATTATCTACCACAATTTTCTAAGGAACACCAAAACGTACCAGTATATTTACTTTTAGAAAATTGCATACCACTTCTAAAGTGGTTCTCTTCATAAGTGTTGCTTCAACCCATTTCATAAAATAATTAGTTGCTATTAAAATGTGTGTATGACTAGCACTTGATGGAGGTGAAAGAGGCCCAATGAAATCCAATCCCCATTTTTTGAAAGGTTCTTCAATAATGACAGGTCTCAGAGGTAATGCTACAAGTTGTGGTCTTCCTGAAAACAATTTGCATTTTTCACATTTAGCTACCCATTTATATGCATCTTTGAACATACCTAGCCAATAATAACAATTTTTAAGGATATTGAAAGTTGTGACCAATGAAGAGAAATGTCCACCACAGGCTTCATTATGAAAAACTTCTAACAGTTTGTATTGTTGTTCCTTATATACACATCTTAGAAAGGTTCCATCTAATCCCTTTTTGTATAGAACATCACCCCATATCACATATTTTGCTAACTTTAACTTCAGATTCCTTTTCTCCTTCAAGGATAAATGATTGGGATAGTCTCCATAAGTAAGATAGTGTGCCACATTTAGGAACCGAGGATCTTGTAAGCTCACCAATAGGATAGTAAGAAGTTCTTCTTTTTCTTCTTCTTTACTTTAAGCTATCAATTTACACAAACCTTGACCTCTAACTAATTTGGTTGGCCTAATCTCCAGGTCATACTCTTGAACTTTAGCAATCCATGTTGCTTTATTGTTCATCCCAACCTCTTGCTGAGTCAAAATGCTTTTCACAACTAACCTAGAAACAAATACAATTGAATGAGAATGAAGTATATAATATCTAAATTATTTAACAACCTTTACTACAGCAAAAGATTGTGTCTTAGCCAAAGAATATTTAAGTTCATGTTTCTTGAGAGGAACACTCATAAAATCTATTGGGACTTCTACATTTACTTAATTTTTTTGTAACAAGATACCAGACATGGTATGTTCTAAAGCATAGCAATAAAGAACAAAATATTTTTAAAAATCAAGATTTACCAAAGTAGGTGTTTGTGCAATTGCTTATTTAATATCTTCAAATGTTTTTTTATCAACTTCATTCCATTTCAATGCTTGTGTTTCACTCATCATTCTCACAATATGTTTGGTAATTTTAGCAAAATCAAGGATGAACCTTCTGAGAAAATTAATCTAACCAAAGAAAGACTTAACTCCAGTCCTATTAGAAGGAAGACTTAACTATTGTATTGCTCTAACTCTTTCTAGGTCAATTTTGATTCCACCTTTTAAAACTAGGTGTCCTAATAATTTCCCTTCTGTAACATAAAAAATTGACTTCTTAGGATTAAGAGATATCCCATGAATTAGGCATCTTTGTAAGACGGTCTCCAAGTCCTTCAGATGATCTTCTCTTTTTCTAGAGAAAAGAGTCAAATCATCAAGATAAATAACAATAATTCTATCTTTCAAATCTTTAAAGGACGAATCCATCACCCATTGAAAAGTTGCACCAGCATTAATCAGACTAAAGGGCATATAGTTATAATTAAAAATTCCTCGAGGTGTAGTGAAAGAAGTTTTATGTTGGTTAGTTGTAGCTACACTTATCTAATTATAACCTGAGAACTCATCTAACATAGATATCATTTCTGACCCAGCAATAGTTTATAAGATGTGATCCATAATAAGCAAAGGATAATTATCTTTTAAACTAAATTGATTCAAATTTTTGAAGTCAACACAAATTCTTATTTCTCTTTTATTTTTGTGTACTAGAACAATGTTTGCTACCCAGGTGGAGTGATAAATTAGATAAATAATGTTAGGGTGTGGAGCTAAAAGCTTCACCAAGGAGCATACTTTGACAGTTTCAGGTTTACACAGTCACCGGCGTCGGTTAGGAGCGATCGACGTCAGTCAGGAGTAGTGGAGGAACACCGGCGTCAATAGAGGATCGGCCGATGATGGTCACAGGCAAACAGGCAGGAACCGACGTCGGTTACCTGCGCGTCCAGAATGCTATTTCCAAGGACAGAAGCGAGTGTTTGCATGATGAGTTTAAGTCTTAGTCTTAAGTTTGCATTTCTATTATTAGCAAGATTGTTTTTAGAGCCCTTGTTTAGGAGGCTTAACTGTTGGTTGTAAGAGCATGCTCAAGTTTCTTAATTCTATATGTAGGAAAGATCTTCTTAGCTTAGTGAGTTGAATTGTATGAGTAGAACATTGTGAATGTTTGAAGGACAGTACAGAGTTGTATCAATCCAGGTTGTTGGAATTGATTGTACTTGAGAGAGAGAGCTCTTGAGGAATAGAGATCTAGAGAGAGATCTTATGCATCTGAGAGAGGTGTGGAAGAAAGAAGTTTCTTCAATTGTATTCCTTTTGTAAAGAGTTTTAATACAAGTTTTCAGGGTGGTTTCTTGTATCTCTTGTTATGTGCTATTTATCATTCTAGTTACTTATCTATCTGATTTAATTCCGCGTTTATTGCTTTCACAAGTGTAATCATTATTGGTTGATCCCCAACAAGTGGTATCAGAGCTCAAGTTCACTAACAGGTGGTTCATATCTGTGTAGTGTGTTTGGATTACAGGTTGCTCACAGGGGTTTCTGCAGGGATTTCTGTTTGAGTGGGAGAAGCAATGGCAGAAGAAAGTAAATTGAGAATGGAAAAGTTTAATGGCAAGAACTATCAACATTGGAAAATGCAGATAGAGGACTATCTGTATCAGAAAGATCTTTACTTACCGTTAGGTGGGATTGCAAAGAAGCCCAAGGACATGGAGGATGAAGAATGGGAAGTTCTTGACAGAAAGGCTCTGGGGTCTATAAGACTGAGTCTTGCATCCACTGTGATATCTAATTTATCACAGGCAAAAACAACGGTAGAGTTAATGACTATGTTAGCAAATTTGTATGAAAAACCCTCAGCTTCTAATAAGGTATATCTTATGAAGCAGTTATTTAATTTGCATATGCAAGAAGGTGGATCTGTATCTAATCACTTGAATGATTTCCATGGTATTGTTAACCAATTAAGTTCAGTCAATATTGTATTTGATGATGAAATAAAAGCTCTTTTAATATTATGTTCTTTGCCTGAAAGCTGGCATGGCTTGGTAATGGCAGTTTCTAATACTGCATCTGCTTCGAATATTTTGAAAGTAGAGGATGTTGTTAGTGTTATTTTGAATGAGGAAATTCGCAGGAAAAGCACAAAGGAAACATCTGGGAATGCTTTAAATCTAGAGAGCAGAGGAAGGAAAAAAGAGAAGAGCAAGAGGAGATCAAGATCTAAGTCTAAGGGAAGAGGTAGATCCAAGTCCAGAAATGGCAGAAGGCCACAGTGCTGGAACTGTGGAAAGTTGGGGCACATAAACAGAGATTGCTGGTCAAAGCCTAAGGAGGACAATCGGCACAAAGGAAAGGAAGAGGCAAAGGTTGCAGGTATTGCACAAGATGCTCTAATTTTCTCTTTGCATAATAATATAGAATCTTGGGTATTAGATTCTGGTGCATCTTTCCATGCTACCCCTAACAGAGAATATTTCGGTGACTATATCCATGGAGATTTTGGAATAGTGTACTTAGGGGATGATGAGCCTTGTAAGATTATTGGCAAAGGTAAAGTGCAGCTAAAGATGCAGAATGGCAACACATGGGTGTTGAGAGATGTGATGCATGTTCCTAGCTTGAAGAGAAATTTGATTTTTGCAGGAAAGTTAGGGGATGAGGGTTGTACAGTAACTCTCACAGCAAAATCTTGGAAGGTGACCAAGGGTGCACTTGTTATGGCCAGAGGTAAGAGAGAAGGTACTCTCTATTTGTGTAATTGTGTTACTAAAAAATCTCCTTCTGTATTATCTACTCAGATGTGGATGCTAAATTGTGGCACTCAAGGCTTGGCCACATGAGTGAGAAGGGGATGTCAATTCTTAAGTCTAAAGGTATGCTTTCAAATTTGAAAAGTATGGATCTAGAATTTTGTGAGCATTGTGTGTTTGGAAAACAGAAAAGGGTTAGTTTTCTCAAGACTGGGTCTACTAAGAAAAGGCATAAGTTGCAGCTTGTTCACACAGACGTGTGGGGACCGGCTCAGGTAGCCTCTATTGGAGGATCACGGTACTATGTTACATTCATAGATGATGCTATAAGAAAGGTATGGATCTACTGTATTAAAAATAAATCTGATGTTTTTGAGACTTTTAAGATTTGGAAAGCTATGGTTGAGAATGAAACAGGCAGAAGATTGAAGTGCTTGAGATCTTACAATGGCGGTGACTTCTGCAGTCTTAAGTTTAACTGGTATTGTTACACACATGGAATCTGTAGGCAAAGGACGGTTCTAAGGACACCTCAGCAGAATGGAATTGCTGAAAGGATGAACAAAACAATCATGGAGCGTGTAAGATGTATGAGATTGCATGCTGGGTTGCCCTTAGAGTTTTGGGTAGAAGCCGTTAACACCGTAGTATACCTGATTAATAGAGGACCCTCTACAGCTCTGGATGGTGGAATTCCAGAAGAGGCATGGACAGGTAAAAAGGTAGATCTCTCATATCTCAAAGTTTTTGGTTGTGAAGCCTTTGTGCACGTAGATAAGGAAAATAGAAAGAAGCTTGACGCTAAGTCTATGAGGTGCACGTTTATTGGCTATGGCTCAGATGATTTTGGTTTCAGATTTTGGAATCTAGGAACTAACAAGGTAATTAGGAGCCGTGATGTTGTTTTCAATGAAAAAGTGATGTATAGTGATCAGATGAGGAAGCTGAATCAATCTAGGCAGAGCAATGGAGAATTGGACGAAGTGATGGTCCAAAATGAGCTCGTGGGAAAAATAAATAATCACTTACAGGAAAACATAGAGACCGACGTCAGTAGGTTAGGAACCGACGTCGACAGTACAAAAACTGATGTCGGTCATACAGAGACCAACGTCGATAGAACAGGCACCGACGTTGGCCAGGAAGAACCGGCGTCAACCAGTAATAAGTCTACAAGTGGCCGAGGTCGGTCACTGTTAGAGAATTTGGGTGGACAGCGTGTTGAAAACGAGTCCAAGACACCCATCAGGAGGTCAGAAAGGGTAAGTAAGCCTCCAATTAGATATTCTCCTTCTTTATACTATTTATTGCTAATTGATGGTGGAGAACCAGAGAGTTTTGAAGAAGCATTACAGGTGGAGTCCAAGAGTCAGTGGGAGCATGGCATGGTTGAGGAGATGGAGTCCTTGAGAGAGAACCAAACATGGGATTTGGTTGAATTGCCAGCTGGTAAGAGAACACTGAAGAACAGATGGACCTACAGGTTGAAGGAAGGTGAGGATGGACAAATGAGATATAAGGCCAGATTGGTAGTGAAAGGATTTGCACAAAAGCCAAGTATTGATTTTGGTGAGATTTTTTCTCCTGTTGTTAAGATGACTTCTATACGGGTTGTATTGTCTTTGGTTGCTTTTGAGGATTTGCATCTTGAGCAGCTAGATGTTAAGACAGCATTTCTTCATGGAGATTTGGATGAGGAAATATACATGGAATAGCCAGAAGGATTTGAGGTCAAGGGTAAAGAGAAGTTAGTGTGCAGGTTGAAGAAAAGCTTGTATGGCCTCAAGCAAGCTCCTAGACAGTGGTATTTGAAATTTGACAGGTTTATCCCTGAACATGGCTACAGTAGATGTCAATCTGACCATTGTGTATATTTTAAGAGATTTGATAACGGTAGATATATTATTCTATTGTTGTATGTAGATGATATGCTGGTTGCAGGATCACACATGCAGGATATCTCTAAGCTTAAGGTGAAATTAGCTCAAACGTTTGCTATGAAGGATTTGGGAGCAGCAAAGAAAATCCTTGGCATGAGCATTAAGAGAGACAGAAAAAATCACAGGTTGATATTGTCTCAAGAGGATTATGTGGACAAGGTGTTGAAATGGTTCAACATGCAGGATGCTAAACCGGTAAGCACACCTTTGGCTGGACATTTTAAGTTGAGTAAAGAACAATGTCCTAATTCACATGATGAGGTAGAGTACATGAGTAAGGTTCCATATTCTTCCACGGTAGGGAGTTTGATGTATGCAATGGTGTGTACTAGACCAGATATTGCCCAAGCAGTGGGAGTTGTAAGTAAGTATATGGCCAATCCAGGGAAGGAACACTGGAAAGCAGTTTGGTGGATCCTTAGATATCTGAGAGGAACCAGCAGTAGACACTTGTGCTATGGAGGTTCAGATACTTCTCTACATGGTTATGTAGATTCAGATATGGCAGGTGATTTGGATGGCAGGAGGAGCACCACAGGTTATGTTTTCACTGTAGGTGGAATGGTGGTTAGCTGGATATCTAAGTTGCAGAAGGTTGTTGCCTTGTCAACTACAGAAGCAGAGTATATTGCAGCCACAGAAGCTAGCAAGAGATGATATGGATGACACAGTTCATGGAAGAGCTTAGAAGGGAGCATGGGAGTTGCAGATTGTATAGTGACAGTCAGAGCGCAATCCATTTGGCTAAGAATTTAGCCTTTCACTCAAGAACCAAGCACATACAGCTAAGGTACCACTTCATACGGCAGGTATTGGAAGATGGTGAGTTGAAGCTGGAGAAGATCCATACAAATAGTAATCCTGCTGATATGTTAACCAAGCCGGTTACAAAGGAGAAGTTGAATCTTCATTCAACTTCTGTTGGTCTTCATGATTGAGTTGAAGATGGAGGATCTAGAAGATGTTGCTGTACAGGTACTGGTGCAGCTGTTTATCTCCAAGTGGGAGATTGTTAGGGCGTGGAGCTAAAAGCTTCACCAAGGAGCATACTTTGACAGTTTCAGTTTTACACAGTCACCAGCGTCGGTCAGGAGTGACCGACGTTGGTCAGGAGCAGTGGAGGAACGCTGGCGTCGGCAGAGGATCGGCCGATGACGGTCACAGGCAAACAGGCAGGAACCGGCGTCGGTTACCTGTGCATCCAGAATGTTATTTCTGAGGACAGAAGCGAGTGTTTGCATGATGAGTTTAAGTCTTAGTCTTAAGTTCGCATTTATATTATTAGCAAGATTGTTTTTAGAGCCCTTGTTCAGGAGGCTTAACTGTTGGTTGTAAGAGCATGCTCAAGTTTCCTAATTTTATATGTAGGAAAGATCTTCTTAGCTTAGTGAGTTGAATTTTATGAGTAGAACATTGTGAATGTTTGAAGGATAGTACAGAGCTGTATCAATCCAGGTTGTTGGAATTGATTGTACTTGAGAGAAAGAGCTCTTGAGGAATAGAGATCTAGAGAGAGATATTATGCATCTGAGAGAGGTGTGGAAGAAAGAAGTTTCTTCAATTGTATTCCTTTTGTAAAGAGTTTTAATACAAGTTTTTAGGGTGATTTCTTGTATCTCTTGTTCTGTGCTATTTATCATTCTAGTTACTTATCTATCTGATTTAATTTCACGTTTATTGCTTTCACAAGTGTAATCATTGTTGGTTGATCCCCAACAAATAATCCTAGCCTTTAACATCTTGTCAATTTCCTTACAGATAGCCCCAACAACTTTTGGGTTATAATTTCTTGGCTTCTACCTGAATGGAATTGCATTTGCTTTCAAAGGGATATGATGCTGAAATTGTCCACGTCTAAAATCTTTAAGGTCATCATAGCACCAAGTAAAGACATCCTTATACTTAATCAATAGATTAATTAATTCATTTTTATCCTCTGGTGAACAACACTTACCAATGGAGATCCATTTGGGGTTAGTTTCACTTCCAATATTAATCTTCTCATAATCCTCTATTTTGTTAGAATTCTGGGCAAGTTTGCTTTTAGTATATTCATCTTGTCTAGTGAACAAATGTTCTAGAGAGATCAGTCCTTTAGGGATTTTATTTCTTTTTAATTGAATTACATCATCTTTTGGATTGATCCATGGATTAGGACTGAATTCTTTACATTCTATTTTAGAACCTTCAAAATAAGTCCCCAGGAACATATCAGCATTCTCCAAAAAAAATTGATCTGTTATTATTCTCAAAAACTTGCCAATTTTGAGCATTATTCAAGACATTAGAATGATAGATTAGTTCTATTCTATATGAATCCTTTTTAAAATCGGGGTGTGGGAGAAGAAGAGAAGTTGATATTGCTAGAGAATCTACCTGAGTGTTCTAGTCTTTGGGAATTACCTCAATAGAAAATCGTCAAAACATTCTATTTCATCCCAAACTCTATTTATATAATGTTTTAATCTATCATTTTTAACTAAAAAATGCCTCTCACCTGTTTGACAATTAATTTAGCATCTCCTTTTGCCTTGAGTATTTTTATACCTTTTTTTAGCTTCATTTAACCCAAGAAATAAAGCTTCATATTCTGTAGTATTATTAGTGTTTTTTAATTCTAGCTTGAAATAATAAGGAAAAGTTTCACCTTCAGGTGAAATCAACACAACACCTGCTCCTGAACTAGTGGTAGCAAAACTGCCATCAAATTCCATGGTCCATAAATCATCTGAATGAATAGACTTTGGGGCAGATTCTTCTTTTAAATCTTCAGAGGAAATAAAATAGTTACCAAATTCACATTCTTCAAATAGAATTTGAGACTTAGGATCATCAGAAGGATATACTGTAAACTTGCATTTAGGTTCAGGTTCCATCTTAACTTTCTGCGTTTCCACTATAATTGTAGCTTCTGATCAATCTAATTTAATCTGTCCTCCCAAATCTTTGAAAAAAGTTTTGCTCAACAACATCCCATAACTAGCGGGGATATCTACTACCAAGATAATCAACTTCACCTTTTTATCAGGATAGGCTGCAAGAGCAACTCATGCATCTTTAATTTGTTCAAGCAAATAAATCCATTTTCTATCCATGGAGTAACATCTACCAAATATTTTTGTAAGGGATAGACCTAAGGCTTTGGCTACAAATGAAGGCATTATATTATCAGAAGCACCTAAATCTATGATACAATCACTGAGTTTATGACCATTTATAAACAAAGAAACATAAAATGGGTTGGGTTTCATATCATCCATATAAGGATTATCATTAGATGAATTGAGGGTCATTCTAGAAACATGAGTGGGTGATTCAAATGGATAATTAAATAATTGGGCAATGGGAGACTCAGTATTAACATTTAATTGACATTCATATTCAACTTGTGTAAGACCATTTTTGACATATTTAACCAATTTATCAAGATCTTTGGGTTTCAACTTGAGGTATTCAGTAGGAGATATTTGAATTTTTGCAGACTTATAAAATTCTAAAATATCAAAAAAAGTATCATAATCATTTTTATGCAACAATTTGCTTTCTTGTGTCTTTAGATTAACATCAAAAAAATTCATAAAAGGTTCCTTACCTTCAATGGGCACTTCTTAAGTATTAGAAAATCTTGGATTCTTTTGACTTTTAGTAAGTATAGCACATGAATAATCTTCAAGAGTAACCAATATTTCACCTCCTCTTTCTGAATCTAAAACCTATTCTAGTAAGTGTATTTTAGAGTTGCCAAGTCTCTCAAAGCTCCTTTCTTCTTCAATAATCTCCCCTAAGACATCTTAAGTAGTAGTCATCTGAGTATATCTAAGCATCTTTGGACAAGAATCTCTTTCATGATCAGTATTCGAATGAAAGACACACATGTTATTTCTTCCAGGAGGGGCTTCTATAGTCAATCTTGGTTGTGTTAATGCAAGTGGTAATGTCCTACTAGTATTTACTTGTTGATTTCTCCTACCCATATCTTGATATGGTTATTGGAATGAAGTACTAGTCTTTGTTAACTTTCTCTTAAGGGAAATCATATCATTGACTAGCCTTTGAACCACAGGATCCATATAGGATGAAGGATGAGCATTAGGTACTTGTACTTCTTTCTTCCATTTTTTTGCCATAATAAGATCATCTTATAACTCAACTACCAATGATTGTGCATCTGTTAAATCAATAATTGCACCTCTTCTGAGATAAAAACTTATATCAAGAGGCATAGAATTAATAAAGAAGCATTTCTGATTCTCAGTATTTGGTCTTTTAGCAGTAGGAATCTTGTGCACAATCTTATTGAATTTGGCTATAAATTCCCTCATGGGTTCATGTATTTCTTTCTTCATCTAATTCAATTGAGCAAGAAGTAAATGTTCATCTTCTGCGCTTTTGAACCTATTTTCAAATGCAAATTTCTTATCATTCCAACTTATGATTGAGAAATTAGTTAGATGATAAAACCATTGTGTTGCAATATCAGTTAGAGTTTGCACAAAAAGCCTTGTGGCTACATCTTGATGTTGTACGCCTAACACACCACATGCCACTGCAACGGCACTCAGATGTTTCTCTAGTGATTGTCTTCCATCTCCATTAAATTTGGGTAAACTTTCCCTTGCATTTTTAGGTAAAGGATTCAGGTTGGCCCCTAAATTTAGAGGTCCTATGGCTATGCCCCAAGGTTGGGTCATTAGAAGAAAACTTATAGTAGAAGGAAAGATAGTACCAAAAAGGGTTAAGGCTTGATAGACAGAGGATGTAGAGGGTTTAAAAGGGATAGGAGGTCAACTTATAGTTTTTCTAATGTGAGTAGAAATATAAGGAAAATTTAAAGTTTGTAATACTTGAAAAGTAGAATCTTCAATTCCTTCTCTTCTCAAAGACCTTGTGTAGCTTCTAGAATCTAGCTTATGATATTATAATTATTAACTTCACACTTCAGGGGGTTTTAATTCCTTACTATGTTTTATGTTTGTCTTCTTCTTTTCCTGAGTAACAGTAATCTTATATTATCAGCCAATTCTTCTTCTCTTTCTAATATTCTACTTACCAATCTATAATCATCAATATTCTAATGAGAACGCCAAGCAAAAGTATTTAACTGACTAATTATATCTTCTTGTTCATCTTGAAAACCAAGATTTGGTTGCAAAATAGGAATTATATTTTCATGAGGAAGCACCATTGTTGCCTCATATTAAGGTGACCAATCTTTTAGTAAAGATTTCAATTTTGATTCCCTAGCGAAGTCACCAAAAACTGTTGGCTAATAGATTTGTCCTTATATAAAAATATTTTATTTTGACTCCATACCCTTCTCTCAAGAACAAATAAGTTAAACAACAAATGGGTGAACTATCAAGACTAGTTCTCCTCTGAATTAAGGTACATCTCCCTTTAATATTTTCAATGAATTTAAATATGTAGATACACTTGTAACTAGAAAGTGCTTAAAGGCAGACTAACATCCATACATCGTTACGTTATGATTGCAAGATTTTATAACAGCAATAGGTAATAGAATACATAGATTCTATTTTCAATAACAATTAAATAGATAAATGTATAAATGTTGAACCAATAAATGATAAAACACACATAATGGATTGTCTAATATAATATTAATTACTATATGAAAGAAGATCTCACATAGAAAACTCAATTTCGACTATTCAAACGCATAGATCCAAGTATGCAGTAATTAATTCTCCTTTTCATTCACAGATGAAAAATATTTCAGACAAACATCACATATATTGTAAATAATAGTGGTCCAGTTTAGAATTTCAAACTCCTCTTTTTCTATCTTCTATCATTTCCCCTTTTACAATCAAAAATATATATCATTGCCTTAACTCATCCATATTTTAAATTAAACTAGAGTTAAAGTAACTCTAACCCATACATGATTTAGTTTTTAAACAAATTCACTTAAAGATAGAAAAGCAACTGAATAACTGAACAGAAGAAACTATGTAAGTAAAATTATTTTTGAAGTGACAGACTGGGATCTCCAGATTTGCTCTATTCATTTGGGTAGACATGTTGAGCTTTCCATTCCTAAAATACCATAACAAACTCCTAAATTTTTTTAAGATTGAGAATACTGACGTGTTTTATCCTTGCTTTCTAGATGTTTTCTTCCCTCCAAATTTTCCCCATCTTTTCTATGTGTTCTGGGAGAGTTTCGATGCAGCTATAAAGAAGTGAATCTACCTTTGAAATCTGAGAAAAATCTTCAGTCGATAACCTATCACTTTATTTAATGATGTTGATCTTTTTCCTAAAGGATTGAATCATAATATTGATATCTTTTCATGGTTTTACATCATCTTTTATGTATTTAATGTCAATACTCTATAAATCATGTTGTAATGACTGAATGAATTTAGTTATTTCCTTGATCATTTTTGTGATTTCCATTCATCATTATCAGGATACTGAATTTCTCCATTCAATATTTTTCTTACAGGTGATTTTAGATCAAAAGATAGGGGCATTTGGGTGATCGGTTATGGTGCACATCTGCGGCACGTGATGCAGTCCCAAGATCCACCTTTTCAA
This sequence comes from Torreya grandis, assembly GCA_037957365.1. Taxonomy (NCBI): domain Eukaryota; kingdom Viridiplantae; phylum Streptophyta; class Pinopsida; order Cupressales; family Taxaceae; genus Torreya; species Torreya grandis. The sequence goes on from JARHVA010001113.1 coordinate 1,942,045, forward strand.
TTGTAAAATCTTAAAATGTAGGATATTCAACTTCTTCATTAGTTCTTGGCCTGGCTATTTCTGCATTTTAGTTTTGTGTATTAGGGTCGATGTCTACCCTGGATGTTGTTTTTAACTTTTTGGATTTAGGAGCTTTCCCTAACCATTTACTCACCATATCCTCTAAGGGCAAAGAAAATGGAACTACTTTCCTTTTATTGGTGATTGAACTTTCAAGACACTTAGGTGCAGAGGTCAAGGCTTTTTTATCAAGATTTGGTTGATTAGAAGGCATAATTGAAACAATCATCAGTTTGGTAGAATCAAAAGGAATCATTATCTATTGATCTGTACTAACCTCTTTCGACATTAGTGAATCAGATTCTTTATCACCTTTGGCTTCTTCTGAATCCTCTTCAGAATTCAAATCCATAATTACTTTTTTAGAAATTTGACTTTTTCTCTTGCTTTGTGTCTTTGACCTAGTGGCACGAGGAGGCAGAGTAGTTACAAGAGCCTTTTCAGATTCTTTGATGACATGATCCCTTCTAATTTTTTCTCTAGAAGTATCTTCATCACAAATAGCAATAAGCTGATTAGAGGAGCTTATTGGAAATGGGGATTCAATTATTGATGTGCATTGTTGGGAAGTTATGTTTTGAGCTCCCCTCATTTTTTGCTCTCTCAACCATATCTCAGTCCTTCTTATCACTGGGAGGGTTTTAACCTCAATTCTATCTTCTTCCTTTTTCTCTCAATCAATTTCTAGAATAGGTGATTGTTTTATCTTTTTAAATTATGGATCAATCAATTGTTCACCATTGTCAAAAATTCTAGATATGTCCATATTCAACTTGAGGGTAAGAATTTACCCTAAGGATAACCTGGACCATAGTCTTTTTCTGACTTCAAATTCATCTGAATAATCCTCCCAATAATCCTTCAATTGAGGAATATGTGACAACCCTGTTCCAAGATCCAAATTATCTCTAGAAAAACCTTTGTTGTCAAATTGTAATCTAGTTGTGAAGTATTGAAAATTGAATTTCTTAAGATCTAATTCTAAACTCAAAGCATCAGAAGTTGACTTGCATGAATAATGTCCAAGTTCAATAGGAAAAGATATACCAAATTTATTTTTCATTGAGAATTTTTTATCTACATATGCTAATTGTATGCAGACTTTTATTAACACAAATTGATCAAAAACATACCTAGGTAACCTTAAAGGTTCACCGTCAAGACCCCCAACTCTGATATAAGTGAACTTGGAAAATTGAGTGAAGAAACTACCATAAATGTTGATTAATTGTATAGCTTCATCAGTCAACCTTTTATTGATGTTTTTTGACAATTCAAAAGTCATCCTCCCAGTAAAAAAATCATTGACTCTCTTGTAATCCTCATAGCAATTATGCATTTGCAACTATGAGTAATATTCATAAATTTTACTGTCTTCAGCCAAGGGTGCATGTGGAAATCCTACCCATTGTCTTGTAGATGACAAGCAATAGAAGAGGTATGAAGACATATAAAACTCTTTATTTCCTAAACAATTGCTTAAACCCTAATGCAAACTTTCAACTACAATTTTTTCCCAATCCAAATATTGTTCTCTTTGGAGGATCACCTGTATGAAGAAGTACATCCAGTCTTCCCAATAATATGCATGGGCATTGCCTTTTAGTCTGTGTAGTAATACTATAATATCTTGTACTTCTAAAATCATATGATTTCTTGTTAATGGTTTGGGTAGTCTTGAACCTCCTTTTTGGAATTTTAAAAGCCAATTCCTAGTAATCACACTCTTTTAAATTTCTTTCTTTAATGAAAAATAACTATAAGAAGAAGAAATATCGAGTTCAGAGTATGGTTCCTTGGGAGGAATTCTCATTACAGACAATAGGATTTATCTATTGATATGCAATAAAATATTTCCATCTGCAGTCTTGATACATTTGTTCTGAGGTTCATATATATTCATGCATTCAAGGACTAATTCATGACATTGGATAGCCATGGGAAAGGCTACAGCTTCAACTAAACCACTTTCTACAATTTTTTGCATCATAAGATTTGACATAGGATTTCTAGCCCTTTCCTTAAAATCTTCCAAATCATATTGGACCAGAGAGGTGTCCCCAATTTTAGGAGGAGAACATATGAGACCAAGACCATGCTCGTAATCGAGACATGCAGATTTCATGGCCATAGGTTGGAGGAAAAAGAAGGAAAAGTTTTGGAACTCTTTAAATAATGTCATAAACTCAAAAGGATCCTTCTTCCCAACCAAGTAAAGGAAACAGCTTATAGTAAGAGTAAAACTCACTTTTAAATATGTCTAAAATCACTACAAATTCAATCAATCAAATATCTTATACCAAAAATGATTTTTTCTTTGTATCACCCAGTACACTCGTTTGCTAAGTTTGAATCATTTTTTCTTGATACAGATATTAACCAAATTAAATGATTAAACTGAAACAATACGTGCTAAATATGCTTGATAAGACATGCATTCTGACATATGCATTAATGGCAAGCATTTTTTATGCATGGTTTTGATGAGTAATGATTATTTGTAACCTCATGAAAATTCAAAAAAAATCGCTTTATAATGAGTTTCAAATATATTCTCCTCTAAAACTCCCACTAATTTTAACTTAGATAAAGCCTCGGGGTGAGATGAGAGTATAGTCATTGAACCATTAAACCATTGAACCATTGAAATTTTTAAAATTATGGTTCAACTTTGGGGTTCAATGATACAAAATGAAATATACATACTGACCAATAGTCGCATGATCTTTCTAGAAACTTTTGAAGTTTGAAACATTGAACCCTTGAACGTTTTGAATGTTAAGACATTGAAGTATTGAACTTTTGAACTCTGAAAAAGGGTTCAAGTTCAACCAAAAAGTTCAAAGACATAATTGAAATACAAAGGAACAAATAGTTCACTTTGAGAAATATTGAA